>JAJHSJ010000007.1:69173122-69402388 GCA_021015155.1 Magnolia officinalis
GAAATGTAAAAACTAGCGCCACGCAATATGCTGAATGGCGAGGATTAAAAGCAAGCAAACCGAAGATTATCCTAAGGAGGGCCTCAATTGACCCTGGCGTTTCTTCATCGCCATTTGCTGGTGTACAGATGCTAGCACACTTTGCACAGTAGTGGGATGGTGACGGGGAGCGCCCTTTAGACAGGTTGCTACAACTGGCAATGATTGGTCGTTCAGTGTCCAGCGTCCCCGTCTGAGAGTTGTTACCCAAGTCCGTCACCGATTCATAGTGCTGCACTGGTTCATTGTGTTGCGCCGCATACTCGCAGAAAGCAGTCCATTGCGTATAAGCCTCTAACGTGGACTTATATCCTTTGAAGCGGGACATGGAAAATCCGTCCACCTGCTGTCGGCATTCCTCCCAAGTGTAATACATGTCGGGTCGACGTCCATTGAAGACGACATATATTTTCTTCCCCATCTGCAGATATTGGAAATACCAATAATTACAACTTGCATATGGATGGATTATCACCATTAATCAAACTTGCAATGATTGTAATAACGTTACAAGGACCTATAGATAATGTAACAAATCTGAGAATCCGAAAGCATCCTGAAGCGTTGACTTGACCAGAAATAAATTGGACAAGTCCTATCGAAAGTGCAGATATGAACAAGACAGTCACATGGCAAACAATACATGAATGATATAAACAGCAGATAATGCAGGATTAGATATCAGCAGATAATGCAGGATTAGATATCAGCAGATAATGCAAGTTATAACGCATCAACGGAACAACTGTCATTCAGTCGCACCTTAAACATCCAAAATAAGCAGAAAAAAAAATTAGTAGAGATACCAGAAACATATCATCCAAAATGTTAAACATATTTCATGCTAGTGACGAAAACTAGCCCCGAAGCAAAAAAGTCAGTTTTGTCAAAAACCACTTGGCAGACAAGCCAAGTAAACCAGAAACCTAGCAACAGTCAGGTGGATGGCAGTGCAATCAATCAGATGACTGATCTGGTGCAAGCAGCATCAGCACAAAGTCCAACCTCCTATGCTCAGAGAGTGAAAGAAACGAGGCAGATTGTTGTTCATCTTTAGATAGTATCCTCGTGGTGCGTACGATCTCGTGACTCGTGAGGCCTTCAATCTGCTCCAGAGCAGGCACAATCTAGGACATGCGTACGAAATCCTTCCCTTGGTGTATGGTTATAGCCAGTGACGTGACAGCTTCTGCAACCTCACTCATCCCTTTTCCAATGACATCGCAAGGGCGATCCTGTCTAGCTCTCTTCCTAGAATTGGATGTGCTGCCTGTGTTAACCGAGTTGTTCCCGTTGACATTTGGACTACGGGTTGCGACATGAGCTCCCTCACCAGTGTGAAACGACCACTGGATGTTCTGCCCATTGTCCCCGATATCGTCACTCGATAAGACGAGTGTATCGTCGTTCAGATCAACCAATGTCGTTGACGTAATGTCGGAATCACGGGGCCTTCCCTTTCGCGCGGTACTAAGCATATTTCCTGTGGAAGCGTGCGATCCGGTAGCACGATCATTTCCAAATAAGTAGGTGAGGTCATCAAACCTTCGCACCGCCTTCCCTCGAATGTGTTGTGCATATGGATGTGACTATTGACAATAAGCATGAAAAATCTATATTAGTCACAAACATATGGAGGAGATATACTTTAAATCAAACATGTAGTAAACTAACAGACGGGTTCAAAAAGAACAAAAAAATGGAAAAACTCACCCGTATGTAATCCTCCCAGACATCATCTGGGGCAGTAACTATCTTATTGTCCTCATCCTAGCCAAACCCACTAGCATTGAGGGTGTCCCGTACCTCAAAATACAATCGTTTCATTGTCTGTAAGCGATTACCAACATGCTTTTCCTGTACTGATATCCCTAGGGCACTCCTAACAGTTTCCACGACCGTTTTATAAGTCTCCTTCTTAAAATCGTTTGCACTCTTACGGCCATTCGCCACAACATCCATCAAGGTATCAATGAGACAGTCATCCATCTCATCCGTCCACCGCATTACACCACCAGACACAACGTTCTCATCGAGTGATTTTGATATATACTTTCATGGTGTCTTACGCTGTGTGACAGACTGCTCCTGGCCAGGTTGTTTAGTGGGGGTTGACGGATTGTTCAGTGCTTTTGGAGACATTTTCTCGTCACTATTAACTTCAATTATCTACACATAGCACAATGGAGATATTTAGTCTAACTATACAACATTGTATATAAGTCATGGGAAGGCAATAAAATAAAGAAAGCATAAATTTAATAGACAGATACATAATATGGTAGACAAAAAAACAAGTTGATGATCATCTTATTCCAAACTTCCAACAAGGTACTAATACATGCTTGTAGGTATTGTCGTACAATCATGTGATATTATAACCTACTACAAAAAAGACAAAATATATTCTTAGTAACATCAAACACCACGACTCACAGGAAGCGATTCATTCCACATCCTCATAGCTACATGGTCTTGAAATGTGGCCCATTCGTCCTTCTCACGTTGTGTCACATTAATTGAGCATGGTGATAAGTCTATACTATCCGTTACATCTGTAGATGAGACTTCATCTTCTACCAAACTATCTCCTCCAGATAGACAGATGAAGTTGTGTAACACACAACATGCGATGACTATCTTCACCTGTGTGTTAAGGTTGTATGGTGGAGCTGATTTGAGAATTGGAAAGCGAGCTTTCAATACTCCAAATATTCATTTTATAACATTTTGTAATTGAGCATGCCGGTAGTTGAATAGTTCTTTCATGTTGCTTGGAACGCAGCCGGTACAGTACTTATTGAGGTGGTACCGTACACCGCGATAAGGAGCCATGAATCCAGGAGCATGAGCATAACCAGCATCAACTACGTAATACTTACCTACAAATAATTACGAGTGATTGTCAATCTATGTACTCAGAAGTCATGTATTTATAATGTTTGATCATATACATACACATGAAGTACCCTGGGGGATCGTAAAGCGATCGGTTGAATGTGTCAATGCACTGAGTAACACGCGTGCTTCAGAGGCTGATCCCTCACATCCAACGAGCACATATACGAACTTCATGTCAAATGTACATGCACCCATTACGTTCTGAGAGAGGAACCCTTTCCTGTTACGGTAGGTTGCACTTTCCAATGCCGGCACGTGGGCAGGTATATGGGTCCTATCAATTGCACCAATGCAGTCCTAATTTCAACTTGAAATATCATGATAAAGCAAAATATATGATAAAAGTTTCGACAGGACAAGACGTTGCATTAATGTGATTACAAATGAGCGTACCTGAAAGTACGTGCTCCATTTAGGATTGGAAAGGATCTCGTTCGGTGTATCTGCACTTGGGAGTGTCACAAACTCCCGATATAATTTGACAATTGCATCGACCGCTTTACTAAAACAACGGCTCACAGTTTCTCCAGACTTTACAAACCTATGTCCAATGACACGGTTTCTAACATTATGCCCTACTGTGTGAAGAAATATGACAAGTTGTTCCTCCATACTTACATGTTTCCCATCGGAAAGAAGATTTCTATCCCTGAGAAGCGAGCATAGGTTAAAGAATGTGGCCTTGTTCATTCTGAGCTGTGATATGCACTCGCTGTCAGCCGCTCTTATTATCGCATTTATTATCTTCTTTCTTTCAACGTCCCCAAATCTTGGGGGTGACTAAAATAATATATTTCTGCAATATTCCCCTACTCCAATAGTAGTAGTCACTACAACAAGTGTTGCTGCAAAGGCAGCCATTTCCTCTTCCGTCCATCCTTGACCCTCCATGTTTTGATATTACATTTTCATTGCATACCCAATGAAATGTTGTCAGCACCAACGAGTTGTTATAAGAAATCGGGGTTCAAAAAGTGTAACGTAGCATTATTACGTAATCAATATATACATTAGTTGGTGTTATGTATTGTAAAAAAATAACTGACGATACATATCTATACACATGAAGATTGGTGATCATTAGTAGGATCTCATTACAAGATGGCTGAAGTTTGGAGAATACCTAGGATTTTATGTTGTTATTTTTCTTATGAAGTAAAAATCAAAGGATGCTCAGTAGTGTAATTACTGAAGTTTGGTGATTAGCAGAAAACAGTAATCATATGAGAAATTAAGGATAACGGTTTGAAATGACCAGTTGTCGATATAACAAAGATATCTGTAATATCATCTAACCGTCTTCATTACCTGTGAGATGTGATGATACAGGCTATTTATCTAAAAATCTCATGTAGTTATATGTGCAATACATATAAAATGTCATACATATAAATAGTAATCTATGCAACCAAGAATACATGCCTGTTTACACTGTTTAATTGAAATTTCTGACTTTAATTTCATTCACTGCAATTTTTTTCCTCATAAACCATACCAATAGGTTGATGGTGTTAACTGGTCGAAAAGGTCCGAGACCTCAATGAATTTTTTAAAATCGTCTCAGTTATAGTAAACAGAACAAGTTATCGGTCTTGTGCATGGGGCACGCTCAAACAGGAAATTCACAACAACTCAACAACATCACAAGTGAGATATCTGAAAACCATTTCATACAGAAATTATTTTCTCATTTGTAGAGTAATCAGCAGATGACAGAGGGACCCAGTAGCTTTTGTCGGGGCCTTATTTGTATCTTTTCTTTTCCTCTCTGTATCCTATTGCACCTACAGAGTGTAGTTTTTCTTATATAGGGATATACATGGAAAAGACATGCACGAATGCCATTCCATCTGATATTCACGGAACAGTTGTGTGAGATGCAAGTGGATCATCAGATGAGCCCCACTGCCTATATGTATCTGAACCAGAAAAACTTATTGGCTTCCCCAGACATAGCCATCTCTCACAACGTGTAGATGTTTACGGGTGAAAATCCGACAGAAGGTAATGAATGGATTTAAGCAGAGGCTAGACAGAAAGTAAATAGAGGACCACATCGTCTACTGGACATTCCATTTTCACCAATGGTAACGAGTAAAGAGAGAACGTAGGTCCACTCATTTGGCCTCATATGCCTTTTCGTTCAACAGATGATAGGCAGAGATAAACAGAGGTCGGGAACGTCCGATCGGACTTTCCATCTTAGCCCTGGACCACCCCATTCAAACATTATATGCGGCCGGACGATGGGGACACATCAAATGACAAAGTCTATTTCAAGCACAGAACTTGACATGCAAGCGATAAAATGCCTGATTTCTACAATGAAAATCCATTTGAGGTGTCGACGCACCTCAAATCGCAGAAAACACCATAATGATGGAGGAGTTGCTGATATTCATCAGAAAATATGGAATCAAACCCTCGCATGCCCGTAAAATACCATAATGTGGGGCGTACTTGTTACGATATCAGACCTTTTCCGTCACAGATTGATGGTGCATGTACAGTTCACGCAGCGCTGAAGACAATGTCGTCGGCGTTTACCGTTGAGAAGGTTCCTTGTCTCTGTCCAGAAGAGGGAAAGAGAGAAGTCAGTTCATTTGAAATGATTTGAGAAAGGTAAGGTCGGTAACCTTGCATGACAACCTTCCAACAAGATCGCAGGATCTCCGGAGCTCATATATCGGAAAAGGTCATCGAATGGGGTGGGAGCTTACCGGACGACTGGTATAAATGAAACAGTAGTGGTGTCTCGATGAAGAGAGCTACGATGTGGTGGGAATGAGGGGAAGAAAGAAAAGAACAATCGGAAAGCTTAATACCCGAGGATGTTTGCTGCGTGGTGTCTCGCGGACCACCGGTACGTTTTCAGTCGCTGAGACGGGCGTCAGAGACGCCCTTATCGATTACCTGTATTTCGCAGGGCAGGAGTCTGAAATATTGCCGAATCCAACGAATTCCGGATTCGGCTATCAATGCAGCCGATTACGCTTAAATTCAAACGTGTGTGAATTGTCATTATTACCCTTTTCCATCGAAATACTTGTATTCAGTAAAACCAATCAGGCCCTAAGTGTTTCATCGCGTCTGGCCCATTTACGTTGTTTTCAGCACTAAGCGTGCGGGCATGCTAGAATTGAAATTGTGGGTTCAATTCAAACTGAACAACAATTACCCCAAGAGCAAAGATAAGCATACACGTGCTTTACGATTGATATCTAGTGAGATTGGTCACCTATTCAGCCACTCACTCGGTGTGTAAAATTTGATATGGTGATATTCAGACGGTGGGGTTCATCTTCTAATGATGGGTTGCACCTTTGCCTTCCATATGAAAGGAATTTTCAATACAGATAAATGAAAACGATGAAGGGATTCTTACAGTCAGTCACGAAAAACAACATCAAGATACCTTTTCGAGTGAATAACTAAATCAAGTGTGCGAGCGTAGACCCTAATTATAGCTAAAATTACTAGCTACTTGATTACCGATATGGATTACACTATGGAATATAAATAGCAGACTGAAAAGTAAAAGATTACACCAAGAAATGTAATTTGTTTGATAGGAAAAGTAAAAAAAATTACACTATGAAATGTAAGTTGACTGATAATTTAAAAGGATAATTGAAAGGTAATGTTTGGTTTGATTGGGTTAATATGAGATGATTTTTCTTGTTGAATTCATTTACTATTTGTAACATTAATTTGCCTATTTAAATCATTCTCACGTTCTGACGGTTACCATAACCGCTTGACATTACTTAAATAACTATGTTTCTCCTCTTGTCATTTATCATGTAACCACTTTCACACAATTGCTTCTTCATCGATCGCTCAAACAATACACGGTACCATTTGATATGCTCCAGCTATTATTATCGAGAAATCTTCTTCGTACATATCTGCAAATCTTCGAATACACCATGTGGATCCGTACAGATCACACATAATTCTCCCTGATTGGTTCTCAAAGGGAATGATAATAATGGGGATGAACATTACCCCCTCATGTCGATTCACCTTTGAAAAAGGGTGAAAGCGATGTGCGACTCCTCATTAATGTGGCATTTATTGCATACATGTGTCAGCAAGATAATAATCGACTTCTACCGATCCACTGTAACACGTCAGCGATGGCTGCACTTTATCGAAGCAGGGGATGAACCCCATGCTAACACGTGTTCTTATATTGTTTCTAACAAAACTGTAATGATGCCCTAATAAATGTTCCCTTTCCTCGGCCGATATAAGCATCGTTTCAAATTCTTTTCATTCTTACACCTTCATCTCTATTCTTCTTTCAAGTAAATCCCATCTTTTCTATTTGCTTCTCAAGCAATGGCTGCCTCTTCATCTTCTACTCCTTCATTCCACCAGAAAGATTTGATCACAGTGATGGATGTACTTGCTGATAAGTGCATAGATAAGACAATATTTCAATCACCCATCAGTGATTATCTCTGCTTAGGTCCAGCATTCACTCCATTAATGAAAGTTGATGGATCCCCTGTTTCGTCTGTGTCCTAGTGAGACGTTGTTGATCCAGTCTGATTCCATCCCCGACATTGCGAATGCCTTGAAGAATCCTCGAGCATGGCCGAAACCACTCCCGAAATGAGAGGCTTGGTTTGCTCTTGTATCTTCTTAACATGAGGCATTATGGAGAGAATCGGGCATTTATGAGTGCATCAAAGTCTCCATCTACAACTATCCAACATATCCGACTTTTCTTATAGTAGCTTCAACCTTTTTGAGCTCATCAACTAAGACCTTCTTTATCAGTTGCGGTCCAATGAGTCCAACCATACCTGATGTCTCCACCCTAATCCAATTGTTCTCTTTTGGTGAAGCCATTTATTCAGGTTTCGCGCAAAAAGATGCCAAACACTTCACGAACAAAGCTGGCAAAGCCTATTCTCACTTCATGACAGGCGACCATAATCACAGTGGATCGGTCAATCATGAAGAGCATATTGCTTTCCTTCTACTTTGGATCTGCCGACATCTACTTTGCATGAATGCCTTATAAATTATCACCGAATATGTCTCACTGACCGAGGCTCTTACCCACGATCAAAAGCTTGCTTTAGCACCTTTCGTGATTGGCCATCTGTACAGGGGGATTCATGAAGTTGCCAACAAATGTTTGTATTCTAGAGGAGGATCGATGTAGCTTCTTCATATGTGGATTTATGAATACTTCCGCCCTTCTCTAGTACACCACTCCATCCATTATGAAGTCGTCTACACTTCTTATGGTGAATGCATCATCCATTCCTCCCAAGAATCTCACCCTTTTTTTTGTAGTGTACATGAATACACTTTTCCTTTCTTTGGACATGGGTAAAAAGAATTGATCTCTCATGCCATTCTACAAGGGAGAGTATGGTCCCAGTTGGCTCACCGGTTGATATGTACCAGATGATGATGATGTCGCATCCCAAATGCTCCTGGCATGGGAGAGTTATCTCATTGATTGAGACCTTCCATATGGAGGTTCAATCAAGTCTGGCAAGAATGTCAAGGCCGGGATCGAACAATACTATCCGAACTTGCTCGCTCGGCAACTCAGTGTTGTTCAATGCATCCATTATCCTTTTAATCAGAAGTCCTACATCCAACCACCCTTCAGTTGGCAGATTGCAAACAGTCCAAAACTCTACAGATCTTTACTTTCTTCTTTCCAAGAAGCCAATCATGCTCTCGACCTCCCCTGTTATCCAAATCAACCACTGACGATAGATAGTTTCCTTGTTTGGTGGGATAATCATTACAAGAAGTTATTGAAGAAATCTCCAAAGGAGATTGTAATTCAGTTTTCTTCAAAGCTTGAGCCCAAAGGAAAGAAAAGGGTAGCGCCCTCATCAGCCAACACACCGAGTCGAAAAACAAACAAGCCAAAGACGAGATCAGCTATGACATCTCATTCTCAAGCTCCATCGATCGAGGTTGTTGCTGCTTCAATATGTCAGAAGGACGTGGCGAGGATTTTTATCGCTCCTGCACCCCCACCAGTTCCATAACCTCCACCATAACCAAAGAGAATTTTGGACTTAGGAGCTCCACTTGGTCCGCCTGCAAAGCCTACTATCTTGGTTCTCTAAGGTGTAGATCCTCCTTCTCCACCAACAATCGAGGATTGACCACTGCTAGCTTCTCCAGGGCCTCGATGAGCATCAGGTACTTCATCAGCCGAGGTCGTATCTTCTTTTGAAAATTATTTCAAAACCAAATACTGGTCAGGTCTCTCCATCGCTAATTACTCGAAAGAAATTGAAGAAGGCTTGAAACGTCATCAAGAAGCTTATTATAACAAATGTTGGAATAAATGATGGCGGGATAGGGAAATATTAAATGACCCTGATCTCCCTTTCGATGAAAGGTATCTTACCTCCTATCATCACAATTTGCCACCATTCTCTACTTCACGACGAGTTCTAGCAACGATAATAAAAAATCCTTGGCCATGGATAAACAATTCATCACATACACTGTCCGATCTGACTTAGGTGGAAATTACTTACCTGTATATAACTATTGTGAATCATTTTATTTTCACATTGGCAGACTATCCCCTCTTCTTTTTCTTTTTCTTTTTTTTGTAGTCACTTGAGAACTGACGACTGCCGACAAACAGATTATTGTGGTGCAATCGCTGCAACAATGCCCACCAGCAGCTAACATTCCCAAGATTACCGAAGTTCAGACCGTTGATTCTGAAACCACGGTCAATGTCGAGGCCCAACCTTCTCACGGTCCACTAGAAGTTACAACTCTCACCACCGACTTCGAATACATGATTGTCATGCCCTCGAGTCCTCCTATTGGCTATTGCGGCCGATCAAGGAGAAGATGAAGCGTCACTCCTTCATTGCTCGGCCGATAAACCATCTTCCTAGCCGACAATCTCTTCCTTTGATGAGCCAGCTCCTTCAATAGCCGAGGAATTTTTTGCTCCTAAAGGAACTGAAGCTGTGGCGAATAAGCTGCAGCGGTCGATATGATGAAGCTCAAATCACACTTGTCATCCACTCCTATACCATCGTTCATGATCGACACTTCTATCCCCCTAGCTTCTGATGTATGTACACTATCAATTGACGACATTCTTTCCTCCCTCGAGCGAGCTCTAGCTGAATCATCCCTTGCTATCGAACAACCTGCAAAACCTTAAGAGTGAACTTCAAATCCTTATGCGTACAGGGTTATTTGGAACCTTATCGGTTGAGATGGTTAACAATCTTAAATGAATGATGCAATCATATCATACTTTCTCTTGGTCAGACCCCACCCTTGCGGACAAGATTCCAGTTCTTCATTCTTTATTGGGATTAATCAAAGAGAATAAGAGATATGTGCTTTAATATACCACAATGAAGCAAAACGTACGACAATAGAATCCTAAGTAGCCTTGGCCAGAGACATTGTTAGTAAACTTTCAGCATGTACTGTCAAGTTGAAGGCATCTAGGACTGAAGTGGAGGAGATGGAAATTAGGATCGTGGCCTTGGAAACAAAAAGTGTACTAAGCTCGATCACCAGGAGAAGGCAGTTGAAGAATTGGCAGCATCCGCCAATGCTTAAGCAACTACCATCAGTTGATTCCACCGATCTATTGTCAGACACAAGGCCATCTTGAGCACTGTGAATGAATGACTATAAATGATAGATTCTTCACTCCAATCTCTCTTCTTTTGAGTTGTAACTTGTATTGACTTATCAATATAATTGGTCGTCGAGCCTGTTTTGTTTTTTTTTTTATTGTACCTTAGCTCGTTTCTTGCTCTTTCATGCTTGTAACTAATGTTGACTTGGCCCTTAAAACTTAGTGCATTGTGGGCAATGTTTTAAATCTAAAGCCTCGACTACTACACATCCCTATTTACATGGGATATGCAGCGATTCCTTCGGGATAATCGCTCTAGATCGTGCGTGCCCAGATCACATATTTAAACTGATTCAAACCTTACTCGAATTCATACTAACCTCTTTTCACAACTCTACTTTGCTCTCATGGCTTCCAAACCTTCTTCCTTCATTGTCTGTGCTGAAAGTTATCTAAAGGAGATTTTTTAGTGGGATTTGATGGAGTTTTCTCAATCCTCGTTAATCTTTGATGCAAATTACTTCATTAGAGAGGCATCGACAATGACCGAATTAGAGGTTGTGCTTGGGGAATTCCTCCAAAAGCTAAAACGTCTATACGTCATGGGAAATCATTATCTTGAGCTTACATTTGATACTGAAGTGACCTCTAGATGCCTTCGCAATAAGCATCGGTCAAAGAAGATTCTACAGAAATGACCAAAACTCACGAACTGGCATGGCACAATCAGTTGCGATGGGTTCAGATGCACCAATTCAATCACACCACACTCCGTGCATTATAAGCTTACCACACTAGATTAATGGAAGAACTAAAGGAATAAGAACGTTCCTTCTTTGCTAAGGACATGGTCGTCCCAGAAGATCTTTCATTTTTGGATGAACAGATTGCGATTTATTAGACAGGGTCAAAGATAAGCCTCAGCGCTAAGAGGGTAGCCAATAACAACGTTTCCACAAGCAGCATTTGTGTCGACTAGCTGCTTCACCTTTTGTCGATCATCATCGAGAAAGGGCAAATTGGGCATCGATGCAGGAGAAGAATGATGCAGGCTCTCCTCGAGGAGTTTAAGGGAATAAAGATCGTAGTTATTTGGTTGCTTCAAGTTTTCTCCTTTTTTTCTATTTCCTTCCAAATGCAATGTGGTCAATGACCCGCGGTATCTTAAATAAACTTTTCTTTATCAATAAAGTTAATAGTTTTTTTTACATGGCATGGAATGTACTTCTTTCTAGTAGTGGATCTTAGTCATTGGTCACGACTAGGGATGTCCATAAGATATCGAATGGTATTTTCACAATTGATCAGACCTCTGCATTACCAGTCAGTCGTTCGATACTTAGTCATTTTTCCACTTGTGCATGCTTTATCACATGCTGACTCAGCGGGAGTAAATGTACAACATTCCTCGAGAAGTTTCATTTATTCCACTGCATTATCCTACATTCTCGGAAATGAATCGACAACCCAGCCGTCAGCTTCGGGTTCCCAATTGTCGAACCCTATTTGATGTGCTCATCAATTACTCCTCCCTAGGTCTATAAAAAAAACTCCTCTTCCAGATTTACAGCATGTTACGAACATGAGTCCTCAACAATAGACCTTAACGTCATGACTTCTTCTTCCTTCTTCTCCCAATCCTTACAAATTTTGGAGGAAATTTTTTAAGAAGGGATTCATTCATTTTTCCGTTCATCTCTACTCCACGATCCATATCATTTTCTCAAAGATGCGGCCAAGGAATCCGAGACCGATGGATGTTAGTGCACTCACCTTGCACACATGTTTGTCAATCATGTGACTAGTTGTGTCAAGAAGTCGGATGAGTCCTCGAAAAAAGAAGATCGACGATGCAGTGGAGCATAAGCCCAAGCTACAAGCTCAAAGTACAGAGAAGCTTGTACGATCTTGATCTTACTTATAGATGGACTTGACCCATAATAGGAAAACCTACTTAGATCATCTATTCAAGTCATTCTAAGTTTTATTTTCCATCATTCTAGAGTTGGCTTTAGAAAGTTCAAAGTTGTTGAATGAATTGCTGGACAAAAACTTAAACATGAAAAGTTGTCTCACATTCGGTTGGAGAAGGTGTCACCGAAGATATCTTTGGTGCCACCGAAAGTACCTAAAACAGTCCAGCAGCATTCGAAGTTAATTCGGTACCACTGACTAGACTTTCGGTCCCACCGACTTCCACCGAATGTAACAAATTTCATCCAACAACTTCAGGATCTAATTCGGTGCCACCTAGAGATAATTCATTGCCACTGAAGGTTCACTCAGTAGAACCGAAAAGTAGCCGTTATAAATCTGTTGAAACTTTTTCTTTATAAATATAGGACCCAAAACTTTATGAAAAGTGTGGATTTAGGCATTTCAGAGTCCTTAGTGTATCACAAGCTTATCCCACTCATCCTAAACTCTATCCACACGAGATTTATGTTCCTTCATTGTGATTCCTCACTTCAATGAGCATTTAAAGCTCCTATTGATGAAGAACATGATCTCTAGCCTGTTCTAGAGTATAGAGACCAAATCCATTAACAAATTCTTAGTCTCCATGATACTCTAGAGCATCCATTAGTTGAATCTCTTAAGAAATTCATTTCATAACCTTTGATAGGAGATTCAACCCGCTCCCATTACCTTGGTTACCTTAATAGGAACATCATATTTAAGGTACTTGATCGTGAAGCTAAAACAACAGGAAAACTACAACATCGTGATCGAGGAAGTATCAGGGAGCTGATTCAAGCACGAGAGAGTGAAGATCAAGCAACCCAAGATAAGCTACAAAAGAGGACTCATTCCGACAAGTAAGTGTCATTGTTAAGAGTCTAAAGGTTAGCCTCCTTCCTGGTGAAGGATTGAGGCTAAGAGTTTGCTATCCTCAAACTTGATTAGGTGCTTAGTGTGGGACCTTGACTGGTGTGGCCTAAACGTAGGTGCCTATTGTGGGACCTTGGCCGGTGTGGCCTAAACGTAGGTGCCTAGTGTGGGATCTTAGTCGGTGTGGCCTAAACGTGGGTTCTTAGTGTAGGACCTTTGCTCTTGTGTAGGGCATAAATTGTAGAATCCTTTGTGTAGGGCTGTAAAGGTTTATGGTTAACCTAATTTAAAACCATTGATAGTGAAATTCGACACACTCTAGAAGAGAGTGAGGTTGTAGGGAGTGGAGTAGGCACATAGCCGAACCACTATACATGCTTGTGTTTGGAATTGTCATTTACGCATCTATTTAATCATGTTTATATAAGTTTGAATGCTTGATTATTTATTCATGATTGAATGAATGCTTAAGATTGATAGGTAGCACATTCCACACACAAGTTCACAATGTTATAGGCTAGTTACTTTATTTACATATCTTGAGTAGCTTATGTGATCGGACCCTCCATTGGCTTGGAAGCCTTTAGAGTTATATTGCCTTGCTTAGTTTAATTGAAAATGAGTTTAAGTTAGGCAGTAAAGTTTTGAATTAATATAATCATTGAAAAGTCTTATTCACCCCCCCTCTAGGACTCATGAACTGTTCCATACTTCTATTACAGCGGTCTAAACCGCAATTTCAATTGGTATCAGAGCGGGGTTCCTCTTGAAGGGTCTAACAACCTAGAGGGAGATCCTAACAAGAAGTTAGAACAATGATGAAAGGAGAGGGACAAGCCGTCTCCCGACCTCCCCTTTTTTATGGTTCAAATTATCCTTATTGGAAGTCCAGGATGTCTTATTTTCTACAAGCTTTGGATCATGAAGTTTGAAAATTGTTAAGAATGGATATGTACCACCAATTGAACAAGTGATACTAGAAAACAATGCAATTATCTCCAAACCGAAACCAAAAGAGAAATGGACTCAATATGATAAAGAAATGAAATCATGTGAAGCTAAATCCATGAATGCTATTTATTATGGAGTCTCACAAGATGTGTTCAATCAAATCTGCATGTGTGGAACTTCAAAAAAAGCATGAGATTTATTGCAAACAACCCATGAAGGAACCAACACAATAAAAGGATCAAAGCTACAACTATTGACATTTCAATTCGAAAATATAAGGATAGAAGAAGATGAGACATTCATGGATTTTTTCACAAAGCTAAATATCATATGTAACTCCATGGGGGGACTAGGAGAGAAAATTCTGGTACCTAAAATTTGTAGAAAAATCTTAAGATCCCTACCGAAACGATTTAACTCCAAAGTTACCACAATAGAAGAATGTAGGAATATTGATGAAATGAAAGTTGAAGAACTTGTGGGTTCTTTACAAACATTTGAGTTGCATTTCAAACCACCCACAAAGTCAAAACATAATGTTCTTAAAGTTTCTAAAACCATAATGGAGGAAGAAGAAACTGAAAATGAAGATGATGATGAAGAAGTGGCTCTTTTGGCTAAACAGTTCAAAAGATTTTTCAATAAGAACCGTGAAAAATCCTTTAAGGGGAAACAACCGGACAACAAACGCCAAATAGGCAAACCTTTTAAAAGTCTGAAGAACCCCAATGTTATAATTGTCAAAAGTATGGACATATATCAACTGAATATCCGACAAGGAAATAAAAAGGAAAAGCCATGGCAGCCACGTGGGATGACACAAATGACTTAAACTCTAAAAACGGTGAGTCCAAAAATGATGATGACCAAAAGTCACTAAAAATACTTATAACATCTACAACTATAGTCATTCCTAAATTGAAGAACAAGATAGAGGATGAGCATACTGAAATGAATGATGAGAGCCAAATGTGCAGTCTATTGGCTCACACCACATCATCCCCTCAAGAATTTTGAGAAGGGACCCCAAGGGTCCACTTGAGCTAAATTGGTATATTTGAGGATCATGCCTCCTATATAAGCATTATTGGTAAATTAGAAGAATTTTTGCCTCATATCTGAACACAAGTAAATCAAAGGATTGAGCCTTATGATTGGTCTAAATGTTAGATCTGAGGATTTCTTTATCCTCTAGCCATTTTGGTGACTCCATTCAAGATTTTCACTCTTTCACATATCATGGAATTCTACCTTAGAATACAACATATTTTATATACATAATAGGAAAATCTGCAATAGCAATTTTTTGTGTTACAGGGATATTTCGGTGGCATCGAACTTATCTTCGGTGTGACCGAAATCGAACCGTGTCTAGTTATCTAAATCCATCTCTACCTAGTTTTGTTTAGTCTGTCACTATTCCCGGTTCTTCCCAAGACCGGTTGGAGGGTTGTCCAACCAAAATCATCAAATCTAAGGTATTCTCTAGTTTCCTTCTCTAAATCTCAAAAAGTATTGTTCATTTACCTTAGGACTGTCTCTCTCTCTCTTGATATGTTTTCATTCCACCCCATTTCCATATAATGGAGTCATCTTCGCCAAGAGAAAGCCGATCTAAGAAGAAACTTGACATTGAAGAATCAACCAGAACTAGACATAAACCCTACATTCCTAAGAGAGGGCGGTATTCTAGCCAAACCTACAGAGCCTCGTCTTCCTCCAACCCTAATTCTTCCAAACCCATTGCTGCCAGATTTTTGAAGAGAAAGATTATGAGACTCGACCCGACTTCGCATGTGTGTTTGTGAGTATGCATCTCATTTATTTTGGTCTCATGGTCTTACCGATCAAATTTCGGTGACCCGAGACTCTCGGATAGTGTTTGCGGTCATCTTTGAGTTCGGTCATGCAGACCTAACTCGGATTGACCTGAGACCTATGCCATTGCGACCGCATCATCGCCACAGTTCCAACACCGCGTCTCGCTCATAAATCCGACTTATAGATCAAAAGTTGTGAGCATTTCATCTCGTGACCCACTTTTTGTACAAAAAATATATGGACCACTTCCAGGCACAACTTTCCATTCACACCACCCACACACACTACATAATTGCATGGAATTGTCACCACCCATTCTTGACACCACCCAAACCTAGCCTAAGTATAGCAACTTTGTTATTGCACCATAGGCCATTAATTGCTTTCTTACAACATAATCATTACTTCCCTACAAATCATCTCTCTCTCTCTCTTTCTTCTCATTTTCTCTTCTATTTGTAAAATTTCAGCAACCTTCTCTTCATCTTTCCTCAATTTTCCAGCCCCCTTCTTCCTTAATCCCCCACCATCTAACCCTTGAAATCTCATCTCCACCATTGATCCATCTCCCTTGGTGCTAAAGGACCTTAGTGTGGAAGTTTGGTGGTCATCTTTAATGTGGGTGATTATTCTTTTGTTGAATTCCTTTATTTTCCTTAATCTCATTATTTCTTTATGGATGGATCATATGGGACCCACCAATCCATGGTGGGGATCCCATTTGATCCCATGGATGTGGCCCTTTGGCCCATCCTACATGCATGTCATGATCCATGATGGGGCCATTCTCCATGGACCCCATCATGATGTATGTAATGATCCACTCCATCTTAAGGTCATTTAGACCTTAAGGATCATGTTGGGATGGCATCCCAACCATCCATAGCAATTATAGATCATGCATGTAGTGATTTTATGTTGCATGCACAATCAATGTAGTTATATGGGTATGATTCATTCTTGGGAGGGCCTATTAGTGGCAGGGCCCTACCCCATGGCTGGATTATGTTTCTTCTCCATCTTTTCTTTCCTGTCTTTATAGTAAATTTGATGTATGTGGGGCCCACTTGATGTGTCATGCAACTAGGCCCAAGTGGTTAGACATCCAGGCCCACCTTGTTGCCCCATATTGTTGGCATGTTTTGGACAGCCTTTGGGCTTGATTTTATGGATGATCTTGTAAGGGGCTTGGGTCTGAGAGTTGTGTGACCCATTTAGGTGGACCCCACCTTGAGAAAATGCTGATTTATTTCCCTTTTATCTTTTGGGGTGGTTTGGACAGCAACATGTTGCTGTCCAAATCTGCCTGGACAGATTTTTGGGCCACCTTGGAGCCTGATTTTTGGGACTTTGGTGGGAATACTGAAATAAAATAATATATGATTCTTATAGCCTTATGACCCACCTACAACCATACCAAATTTTAGCCCCATCTGACCTTTATTGGAGTCCCAAAGGTGTGGTCCAAGTGAGGTGGACAGTCTGGATTTTCTGCACTGTTCCAGCAACATTCCACCCTGGACAGGTTGAAATTCTAAAATTTATTAAAATACTTTTGGGTGTCTAAAAATTATAAAAATTTATAAGGAGGTGGTCCACTCATGTTAGGACCCACTTACAAAATTTTGGGACCAATGGATACCTGTACACACCATGATGGTGGCTGGACCGGCCCATTACAAGATGGTGTCCAGATCAGTCCAATTTTCAGGATAGATTGATTTATTTAAATAAATTAAAATATTTTTAGATGTCTAAAAATTATAAAATTTTGTGTAGTTTTTACACACCCATGGTGAGACCTACCTACCAAATTTTAGAGCCAATAGACCCCTGTGCATATCGTAACGAGGGCCGGACTGGCCCACCACGTTGGGACGTCCAGGTCTGTCCGATTTTTTGGACAGACTGTTTTGTCTAAATTAATTAAAATATATAGGAATATCCAAAATTTCTAAAATTTTGTGAGAGTGTGACCCACCTATGGAAGTATCACTCTGTAAAATTTCAGCCCTAACTAACCCCATTTGGGCATCCAAAAGAATGGGCCAAGATGGTTGGACTGTCAGATTTTTCTATTGTGCAGTCCAGCAATATGCCTTAATAAAAACTATAATTCAAAAATGTTTCCACTGATGGTGGGCCACCTTTTTGGGTTTTCTCTTATTGTATGGATGATGAGGGACCTTGGCCCTCAATTCTCAGAGTTTTAGAGGCCCTGGGCCTACTCCAATGGAGTGCCCAAATTTAGGACAACAACATGTTATAATTATGCTTGGCCTTTGGGCTGAAATTTTGAGGAGTGGGGCCCACCACATTGTGAAGAATCTTATAGGTAATAATTTATACCTTTAGTTCCTTAAATGTTGGGCTTAATAAATACACTGTTGAGGCCCACAACAGTTGAATTTAATTAGGTCCATGAATGTGGCTAGTTGTTGAACTCTTTAGGCCCAATTTGGCTAGAACTTTCCAGATAGGCCCATTGAGCTCTTGGGCCATTTTTACCATACTATTGTGTTGGATTAGTGGGCCAGATTACACAAGTATATGGGCCCTTGGTTGCCCACCAAATCAACTTTATACTTGGGTCGGGCTGTAGGCCCGACTTACTTGACTAAGAGCATGACATTTGCCCATGTGATTTGAACAATGGGCTGCCCACTAGGCCACCACAATATATGGAATTAGTGGCCTTTATGTTGGGCCCTAACCTTTCCCCTATGGGCCCATAGTGGTATATATGGGTTGGGCTATGCGTGTTCCCCTTGGACTCATGTTTTGGATAGGCCTTGGGCTGCCTTTCTGAAGCTCAACATAAATGTATGTGGTATGATTATGGCTGCCCATTTCTTATTTCTAATATTGTGAGGGCCTCGGGCTTTGATCCGTAATCAATTAGAGATGGGCTACCTCTTGGGAACCAATTGTGGTTGGATGTCCACATTGGTGGCCCTAAGGTAGGCCCATGGGCTTCTATGGGTGGTTAAAGGCCCACCATAGATCCTTGCTAGGCTCGTTTCATCTATTTAGGCCCATATCATTGTTCTCCTTAGTCTCGTGGGATACCCCAAGTATATGGACCCCCAATAGAGGTTGTATTCCTTATAAGGAATTGGTTAAGTACCTAGACCCTTCATGGTTAGGTAGAGAGTTCATCTTCACCTCATTGGCACCCCTATTCATCTTCATAGCCCACTCCCATACGCATCATATGCATGCTTGGTTGAAGTATGATTGGCCATGGTTGTGTCATTGTGTAAGACATGTTGGTATCTCCCCGAGAGATGGATGTTTGGGATTGATGCATGGGTGATTGTGTGATTCATGCATCTGACATTGCATAGCTTCTAGATATCCGCCCTTACTTCATCAGGGCCTTACTTCCACAGGGGTATTCATGGATGGTTGTATGTGTGGACACCAGAATATTAGTTAAGCATACCGGGTGCATATGATGCACATGGGTGAAATTCCCAAAACTTCCATGGTACCAAGGATTTGCTCCTACGCCGTGACCGGGTGAAATATATGAGCGCACAAGGGCCTTATACTATTAGGTCGCGACTCCCACTGTCGTGTAGTCGGTTGGATAGGGGTATGGCCTTACCTGCCTGATGTGAGGAGGCATTGCTAGGCTGAGCCTGTGTCACGCCCTGAACTAGAAACTGGGCTCACAAAATTTCCGATCGCCGAATCCGGCGCCGACAGCCTCCGTAGTACCCCATTCTCGGCTCCTGGCATCCATGTACCAGGTTCCGATCCTTGGATGCTAAAAGGAGGATTTCAAACATGATTTGATTCGTAATGAGCATAACCAAGCATAACCTACGAACAATAACCACAAGAACACCATCACAAAATCCACTATGAACAAAAACTTTGAGTACAGTGCGTATGAAAGGGAAATACAAGATAATGAAAGTAACAAAACTCCAAAAGCTCGGTTGTACACTCCAACTGCGGTGAGTCTATGGTTGCATCCTAGCGTTACCTGCACACATCAATCGTGCATAAGCTTATGAAAAGCTTAGAGGGTGGTGTAAGTGTGTGCGCAATATGAGCGTGCTCAGAATGCAAGGTCAGAGTAATGCGGAATCATGCCAATGAGTACATGAATGCAGTCAGCCGTACTAAGGCTATGCGATGCATAATGCAAGTCAAGCATGCCAATCCCCCTTCACATATCAATGCAGCTCCTCACTAGAGCATCAAATCAGTACGGTTCTCAGTTTGGATAATCACCGGGGTCTAGTACACTCTACGTCAGCTTGCCGTCCCTATCCGAACGTACAACTAGGAGAGCGGAAGAGACCTCACTATTCGCCTGCCAATATCGGGTCCGACTCGTCAATAGCGGACCTATTCCTCAAGCTGGTCAAACTCAACCTAGAAATTGCCCCCTCACTCAGGCGAGTAAGGTCACACCCCTTTCCAACCGACCACGACACAGTGGGAGACGCGGCCTCCTGGTATTCGGCCCTCATGCGCTCGTATATCCACTCGGTCTCGACGTTGGAGTCATCCTCTGGTACCATCGGGTTTAGGAATTTTCACCCAGGGACATCTATGGCGCCCGTATGCTAGAACCAAACACTTCCGGTATCCAATTTAGCCACCCACGGTGTGTCTGTGGAGGTTATGGCCCTGATGTCGCTAGGGCATATCACAATCACACAAATGCAAGTGCATGTATCACACTACCAGTCATGCAATCATCCTGCGTGAAGTACGCACTCATGTAGGGCAACTCCGCATATCAGGGAGCCCGTAACAGTCTGCCCGAAGGCATATGCTATGATCAGTCACCCCTCATCTCAAGCATGCATATGATGCGTATGATCATGAATCATGGAGCAGTACTATACTTATGGTATGATAATGGGCATTGCTCAAAGTGAAGATGGGCCTAAACGGACTGTAGAGTACAAGTATGGACCTATCAGTGGGCCTTAGGAAGAGTGACAATGCGGACATTTAACTCTCGTCACCTACAATGTGGACGTCAAACCAACATTGTCCCCAAGGCCCGGCTCGCCTTAAATACCATTAAATAAATCATGGTGGAATCACACATTGCAATGTACCTTAGGTACATCCCACTGGGCCTCAAATGCATCAAATGGGCTGTTTCTCATGGGCTTATATTCATCAACTGGGCCACCTCAATGAGCCTCACCAATGGGCCTTAGGTACATTGCAATGGACCATCACCCATGGGCCTTAGAATGCATTAAAATGAGCCCAATCACATAAGCTTTATGTGTATCAAATGGGCCTAATCACATAGGCCTTATACATATATCAAAGTGGGCCTCAACAATGGGCCACAAATACCTCTGATGGGCCTCATAACGTGGGCCTATATATATCAAGGTAGGCCCCAACAACGGGTCTATACATACATCTAGATGGCCTACATACATGGGCCCATATATATACCAAAGTGGGCCTCAACATTGGGCCTATATACATGCCAAGATGGGCCTAAATATATGAGCCCATATATATCCAAGTGGGCCTTAATAATGGGCCTAAAAATACATCAAGATGGGCCTAAGTACATGAGCCCATATGCATCCAAGTGGGCCTCATGTGAAGCCCACCGTAATGTTTATTTACTATCCAATCTGTTGATAAGGCCACATGAATAGGGGGCCCACCAAAATGTTTATTTTCAATTCAACCTTCTCATAAGGTCTCATGGGCCTAGGGTAGGGCCCACTGAAGTGTTTATTTTCATCCAATCTATTCATAAGGTCACATGGGCCTAGGGTAGGGCCCACTGGAATATTTATTTGGCACCCAACCTGTTTATGAGATCAAGTGGGCCAGGGGCCCACTACAATGTTTGTTTGACATCCAATCTGTCCAGGGGCCCACGGTCAGGGGAGGGGGCCCACAATAATGTTTATTTGCAATCTAACCTATTCACGAGGTCACGTGGACCTTGGGCAGGGCCCACTGTAATATTTATTTCCACCCAATCCGTTGATATGGTCACGTGGACCAGGGGAAACAGGGCCCACCGCCATGTTTATATGACGTCCAAACCATTTATAAGGTCACTTGGACCTGGGTGGGTGGGGCCCACCGAAATGTGGTTCACAAATCCAGCCCACCCAATATGTGTGTCCCACCTGGCTGAGGGTTCAGACCAAGTTTCAGCCACGTCCAAACTTCAGGTAGGCCCCACCAAGTGATTTTATATGTTTTAGGTATGACTTCACATGGTTTTAGATGGTATGGCCCACCTGAGATCCGTATATGGCTGATTTTTGGGATACCCCATAATTTAAAGGGGAGCCATCAAATGCACGGTGTTGATGGTTGAAACGCATTATGGTGGGGCCCACGGCTGGGGCCGTGGGACCCAGTCCGTCCGCCCGCCAGGCAGCCGCAGGCGCTGCCTGCGCCATCTGACAGCAACAGCAACTGCTGCCTCTTCTTCTTCCTTTTCTTTTTTTTGAAAAACCACCATTTCTATGGTTTTTGGTAGGTGGGGCCCGCTTTAAACAAATCCGACCTAGCCATTGAATTCTACGGCCAATATGCGACATATTCTTGATGAATGAAAGAATTAAAGTGAGTTTTAACGATAACACTACTATTTCTTATGGCATGGCCCGCTTGATCATCAGATCGATCTCGTTTTTCGGTTCAACACCTCAAATGGTCTGAGGAAAAGGATGGACGGCTTGGATTGAACCCTTACATCAAGGTGGGACCTATGAGTGGCCCACCATTCCCTTCCCTTTCTTTTTTTTTTTTTTTTTAACTCGCTAGTACACTCACTGTCAGTGCACACACTCCACGTTACCCCTTAAGCACATCTAGCGTCCAGGGACGCTGGACGGCAGGGATGAACACATCATTGTGGTGGGTCCCACATGGACATGGCCCACATATCAAGGTGGGTCCCACATATACATGGCCCACTTGTTGGATCCATATGATATTTGTGTTTTCCTTCATCTTGGCCATCCAACGGACCCACTACAAGGAGGGCCTCATGATCGGAGGCCAAGATCACCTTACCCATGGTGGCCACAAGAAATCACACCAAAGAAAGAGAAAGGGAGAGAGGGAAAGAGAACACCGGTGAGATAGAGGGACCCCGCCACTATGGGCCCCTCACTACAATACATACATCATTGTGGGCCCCGCAACAAGGGGTCTTTATAAAAACTGAAATCTAACAGTCGATCACCCACCTCTTGTACTCCTCCTTGCTCCTTAAGCCTCCTTATCTCCTTTGCTTGACTTTTAACGGTGGTAGATGAAGATTTAAGGGCTAGGATAGAAGATTTTGGGGTGAAAAGTGGGCCACACTACTCACTTATCTTTTTCTCTCCTTGAAAAAAAATGTGGACGTGTGAGGCTTATAGGTTGCTTGGATTATTTTTTTTTGAATTTGAGAAAGAGAGAGGTGTGATGGTTGAGAGAAGTGATGGGTGATAGATGTGAAGTGTACTTGACATGTGTAAGAGAGAGGGTGAGAAAGAGTTGACTTGTGATGTTGCTTGACTTGTGGAGAAAGAAAGCATGGGTTGCTTTGTACTTGAAATAAAATGATTGATTTGATTGATTTGATATGCTTGACGTGCGGCATTTCTCTTGAACTGAACGCAGGCCGACATCTTCTAGCCTGGGTATCGGGTCGGTGCGTGAGTCGCGGCGTTTGAACCGCGGCGACGGCGCGGTCGCTAAGGTACAGGTTTCGGGTCGAGTCGACTCTGATATGCGGGACTCGGCTTAGGTTCGTGCGCAACGTTGAATACAGGTCGAAGGTTGCCGAAATTCAACCGGAAGGATCGCGGAAGCCTTCTGAACAGTACGGACTAGGATACGGGTCTTACAGTCCGACCAGCTCGTAAATGGGTCCACTACCTTCAGGCCTTGTTGGTGACTGATTGTCCATAGGCGGGTAGTGAGGTCTCTTATGCTCGTTTGACTGTGCGGGGTCTGTAGAGCGGCAGTCATTCAGCAGTGTAATGGACCCCGGTGATTTCCTTATGATCGAAAATGTACATGACTTATGGTTTGGATATGAGCACTGACATTACTTGCATTGCATTAGCATTGGTTGTACAAGCTCTTTCATGCATTGCCTTGGCATGACATCCAGTACTCATTGTATCTTATTCATGATAAGCCTGGGTAAGGCTAGTGATATCCTCATTGATCATGTTTCTCTCCTTGTATCTCCTACTACTCTTCTGTGCACCATTATCACACACCTACACCACCCTCTAAGCTTCTATAAGCTTATACACGATTGATGCGTGCATGATACTCTAGGCATGCGACATAGCAGTAGAGCATGGAGTAGAGTTGAACATATGAGAACTCCAGTGTTACTGACCTTTCTCTCTTTTCCTTTTATCTCATGTATGTCCTTTTGGACCTTATGGATGATTGTAAAAGTTCAAATTTATAGTGAATTTTGCGATGTATGCCTTTGTTATTCTCAGATGTTCTTGCTGTGATCTTGGGTATGCTCATATTGGTAATGATTATATTGTTATGAAAAATCCTCCTTGTAGGATCCCAGGATCGGAACCTGCCTCAGGAGCCGAGAATGGGGTACTATGGAGGCTATTACGGCCATAACGGGTCATTGGGTTCCTTGTGATTCCGGTTACCGAGTCTGGGGCGTGACAAAGATTGTGTGTGAAAGAAATGTGAATGAGAACTGTCTTGAAAAGCTTAAGGTCCAGGAAATTCTCTCTCGCCAAGGATGGCTTCCTGTCCTATCCTTTGGGGGGGGGGGGGGTCATTAAACGAAAATTTGGTCCGATCATTCTTGTCACATTGCCCACTATCTAGGGGTTTTGAAGTTGATTGCGATGGTCGAATAGTTAAAATCACTTCATATTGCCTTTCAACTCTTATAAGGATACCAATCATACCATTGTGCTCCAAACAACCCACTGAATTACACTTACTCGTAGAAGCAAAAAGGGCTGTTTGGACTAAATTCTTGTGTAATGAGAACAATGTACCTTGGCATCACGGGAATGTACTGAGAGCCACAAATATGTCCCATGATTACTGTATACTTCATTTGATATGCATTTTCAACATCTATCCTAGATACGGTAATCACATTGAGCTCACACCATTCATGATGGAGACCCTATATCACATTGGTAAAGGGGAGCCATTATGTCTACCCACTCTAATACATGATCAAATAGTTTCAGGGTTCGAGTCTAACTCCACAGCAATACCTTTCGGACATTTTCTTTGCAAGTTGGCCCGTCAATGTAGGTTCAGTGTGCCTGAAGGTGAATCCCTATCGGCCCCAGAAATCAATGTGCAAAGTATCAGGAAAATGAATCTATCTTCTGTGTATGAATCTGGTAATCCAATATCGGTAGAAGATGAATTTTCGGACAATGTGGACGAAACAGTTGAGGAAGGCCCAGATACTCATCTACTAACCTATGCCACTACAGCTTCTACTTCTCAGAATGATACTCTCATGCAAATTTTGGAGGAGCAATCAAGACTTGGTGAGATGGTGAAGTCAATGGAAGAGAAGCTTCATTCACTCTAACGGTCGGTGGAGCAATTGCAGCATATCTGTCATGCCCACAAGATGATGCTGTTGGTGGCTCTTCCTAGATTAACTGAGTGTCAGGATCAATATACATTTTTGGGTGTACTATGGATTTTACCTTACTAATAATTGGTTACTCATGGTTTCAATTGGTATATCTATTGAATGATCTTTAGCTTTATGATCCTGCCTTCATGATAGTATGACCTTTTATTAAAAATATTATCCTCGTTACTGATGAAGCTGTATATGCATGATTCAATTCTTGCTGAAATATTTCACTTGCCCTTATCATTATATTTGCGAATCTAGAGTTTCTATTTTCTGTCTAATATATGAATACTCTTACAATTGGTTGATTATCTTAATATTTCTAATACATGATTACAGCATAATAATGGTTAAAGACAAAGGCAAGGCTCCTGCAAGAGGAGAAAACTCCTATAGAAGAACTAACAATTGTCGCTTTCCTTATTCAAATCCTACCGAAATGACTATATCAAATAAAATTGTCTTTGATAGATTGATCGGATCCCTTCTCGTCGAACCATATGGGATCGATCTCTACTTAGGATCAATTGGGTGGGATAATCTGAAATAATTTGGAGGAGAGGTCCAATATGACCTCATTCATCAATTCTTAAACTCCTGTCACGACACTTAGGATGATCCTCCATTAATCAACATCAACTTTATGAATAAAACCAAGGAGATCACTCCTTTGGTGCTGAGTAAATTACTGCACCTAAGAGTCACACATTCCCACAACTGACCGTCCTTTAAATCATCTGGGAGTTTGGGGTGAATTAATTCAATTACTGTGTGATGGTGCAACAATTCCCTGGAACAAATGAAACTATCTCCATTCATCGCATCTAGAATCAACCACGAAAGTATTGCACAACATTCTGAGTACCAATGCATACCCATGTGAGGTTTTGGGAGATTCTATCTCTCCATTTGTTTTGAATATCCTGTATAACATCTTTCAGGGGATTGATGTATGCCTACTCACTCTTATTATGAAACAGTTGATACTAGTAGTCAAGTGCGTTCATTGTACTAGTCTTCCCTGTTCAAGTATTATTTGCAAGCTCTCAAAATTCATTGAATTGCCGCCTACCCATGATACAATATATCCTGCCGTGTGCTTTACCAAGGAGACTCTAATTCAACTGAATGTAACTGCACCTACACTTGAGGAGAATCATGAATGCAGGAGCGGCGAAGAAGCTCAAAACACTCCAATGGCCACTACCTGGGACTCCTGTCGCACTCTTGTGCCTACACCAAGTCCAATTTCAGTAAGCACTGGGCGCCTTCTTCGTCAGAACGATCCAATCCATCTTCTTCTTGATGGACAATCCAATTCAGAAGATCGACTTCGGCAGTGTGAATATCGGCTCTCTAGGATCGAATTGTGTCTTGACGCTCTTCAACATACTGGGGAGCACATTACGGAGCTGCTTCTGTCTCGCCGCACTTATATCCCTCCATATGCGGGTGGATCTTCTAAATGATACTTCCTTTGATCTGTGTTATTATTAATACTTTTATTTTCGATCCTTATGCCCTTAAGGGCTTGGTTTCTTTTTGGATGATGGATGATTCTACCCAAGCTTGGGGTAGTAATTTTGATGAATTCATGATGATATCTTTTATGCTCATATCACTTATTCTGCTTCATGGTTATTTTTTTAATGCGCTTGTCACATAATGTTTATATATTCCTTGTTATTCTAACTTTATGTGCTTTGTATGTCCTCCCTTCTCTCAACTAAGTTTTATCATATATTTGTTATTGGCTTACTTTTGTTAGTGCACTAATTATTTACACTCACGTTTGTCAATTACGTGACTAGTTGTGTCTTGAAGTCGGATGAGTTCTAAACAAATGAAGACCGACGACGCAACTGGATCAGAAGCATCGAAGCCACATTGAAGACAAAGGATTGCTTCTACGAACTTAAACCTTGCAAATAGATGATCCCAACCCAAATAGGAAAACCCACCTAGGTCATCTATTCTAAGCCAATCCCTAGTCCATATTTTATATTCTATAGTCTTGGCTTAAGCAAGTCCCAAGTTGGTGAAAGATTTATTGGACAAAATAGGAAAAATAGGAAAATTTGTCCACTGTTTGTAGGGCGAAGGTGCCACCGAAAAGCACCTTCGGTGTTACCGAAGGGGCTCAAAATAGTCCAGCAAACTTACAACGATAATTCGGTGTCATCAATTGGATAATTCGGTGACACCAACTGCCACCGAAAGAGACTATTTACAATCAGCAACTTGGAAATTTAATTCGGTACTACCGAAGCAAGTACGGTGGTACCGAAGGTCGCTTCGGTAGCACCGTAAACTAGCCATTTTATAGCCGTTTTCTATCCATTAAAAACTTTTATCTATAAAAATGGCTTGTAGGAACTTGCAAAAAGTATATATTAAGGCTGTTAAGAGTCCCTAGTACAACCCAAGCTTATCCTAGCCTATATAGACTCCATCCATATGAGATTCATGTTCTCTTCATTGTGATTCATCATCTTAAGAGCATTCAAAGCTCGAACTTATGAAGAACCTGATCTCAAGCCTTCACTAGAGTATTGAGACCAAACCTAGGTATATCCTTAATCTCAATCATACTCTAGTGTATCCATCAGTTGAATCTTAGGAAACCCACTCATAACCTTTATTAGAGATTCAACCAGCTCTCATAACATTAGTCACCTTTATAGGAATATCATATGCAAGGTTTTTCTAAATCATGAAGCTGAGCCAACAAGTAAATCTAAGCGACGTGATCGGGGGAGCACTGGGAAGCTGATTCAAGCACGAAAACGCGAAGATCGAGCATCCCAAGACGAGCTATAAGAGAGAACTCAATTCGACAAGTGTCATTTTTAAGAGTTCAAAATTTTAGTCTCATTCCTTGTGTAGGATTGAGGCTAAGAGTTTGCTATCAACAAACTCATTTAGGTTCCTTGTGTGGGACCTTGGCCGGTGGGCCTAAACTTAGATGTCTTGTGTGGGAGGCCTAAACTTAGGTGCCTTGTGTGGGACCTTGGCCGGTGGGCCTAAACGGTGGGTGCCTTGTGTGGGACCTTGGCCGGTGGGCCTAAACGTGGATTCTAGGTGTAGGACCTTTACTCTTGCAGAGAGCATAAATTGGTGTCCTTAGTGTAGGACTGTAAAGGTTGTTGGTGAACCTAATTTAAAACCATCAATAGTAAAATTTGGTGCACTCTGGGATTGAGTGTGGATGTCAGGAGTGGAGTAGGCACATAGCCGAACCACTATATATGCTTGTTTTTGGAATTGTCATTTGCGCATCTAATTAATCATGCTTATATATGTTTGAATGTTTAAATTCTTAGACATGACTGAATGAATGCTATTTGATTAATAGGAAGCACTTTTCACACACAAGCTCACTATAATATAAGCTAGTTGTAACACCTCATACTTTTGTGTACTAGGGTGTTACCATTATAAACTATAATCTATATGAGGGTACACAAAACCTAAGTTATTAACCATTATTTAATAAGTCACAATACTTACAACCTGCCACTAAATCTCAAATAGTTAGAATATTAAATTCACAAATTCAACCGTTAATTTAAAATAAATCGAAAACTATAAGTTGAGACCCCTGTATTGTGACCCACTTACAATTAAAATAACTAAATCTTCTTAATTAAAGCCTTATATGGTCTGAGTGAATGAATAAATGGCGCTGATCTGGGTGTGACCCACATAAACAATTAGAGAAAAGTAGAAGAAATTGTAAATACTACTACTACGACTAATAATAATAATAATAATGATGATAATAAAGTTATTAAAATGTCATAATAATGGTAATTAATAGTATGAATATGTATTAAGTCATCAAATCCCTAATCCAATAGTTGATTTCTGGTTAAGTGGTCCCTTGGACCCTTTATAACCGTTAATGTTTAATTTTGGAATGATCTAACCGTTGGACCAGTAGAAATCTACAATTAGAACTAAAACTTTGAAAGTATGGCCCACCCGAATATTGGATCCAACTCATCTTTGGTGAGATAGTCCAAAAACCCTATTAAAGACAAATGGTTGGAATGGATTTATCGAATACATCACGTAGGCCCCATTTTTATCCACGCATGTACACAGAACCATGTACACCCACCGATTACGGGATCAGATATCGAGTCAAACTCTATTTGACCCGATGAAAACTCAAAAATCAGGGATTCCACCTGATTTCTCGCCATGCTCGCATTAAAAAATTGTCGTTCATTCGTCATCATGAAACGACCCACTATAAGGGATCGTCTCCGTGATCCAGACCATCCATCGTGATCAGTGGGGCCCACCGACCGTAACAACGTCTGCCTTACACGTGTTGGTACACGCTCCTGTGCACGATAGTCCACCCCAAACATCTTCGTACAAAAACTTCCACTGAAAACAAATCCATGTCATCGCATCCATTTCAACGACTCTTTGCTGGAAAATTCATTCATCTAGGGCATTCGGAGCCCTCCTACGCGTCGCACCACCGTCCTAATCACGCCTACCACTTCCAGATATGGCTCCCTACTCGGCTGAAAGCGAAAAGAATCTTTCCACTTATAGAAACAACCCATCTCATCCGATCATTGGTCTCTAGAAGCTTCTCTCGAGCAAATCCCAGACATCGGCATTAGGGCTATTAGAAATCTTGTAGCTAGTCGAGAAAATCATGAGAAGTTGACGAGATTGTTGATCGGCGCAAACCGCCTCCGTGCGGCTAATCACGTTTAATCTTTAGCATTCTATCACTGTAGATTGGACCCCACATATGTCTCAAGAGTCATCTGAACCATCCTAATGGCCCTGATCATTGGATCAGCCGATCGTTGCAAAATCACCATTACCAGTGGGTCATCTTCTCCAATCTGGCCAAAAGATCCACGTTCCATAAAACTAAACCTTTCACACATCCAAGCCATTCATTGTGTGACCCACCCACCTAAAGTCCATCAGGGACGATCACATAAATCCATGCATACGATCTGATTATTAAAAAGACCCGATGATGGGTTTTCTCGGCATCCTTATGACTAAACAGGCGCTAATCACCACGATTACCGATAGAAATATCTAGAACGGGAAAGGCTATAAATAGCCAAGAATTAGGGCGTTTTTCGAGGAGAGTTAAAGAACGAGTCAGAGGTTTAGAAGAACGAGTCAGAGGCAGATCTGGCCCATTCGCTTGCTGAGAAGATGACAGAGAGGGAGGGCTCCTTTGACCTTAGCAGCTAGCCGGTCTGAGGTTCCATCCAGCTCAGTCGCAGACTCGACGAATCCGCATCAACTCGGCTTTCCAAAAACCCGATCAGACTTGTTGCAAGTCACACCCATTTCTTTGAAAGCGATACTCCCCTGCAGCGCGTATCAGTCGTTAATCGGAATGATCCAATCAACCCATAAAAACGCCCAGAACAGTTCGCATTTACAGGTAATAGATCTACCTAAACCAAGTTTTAAAATCGAGTCATCTGCGAGTCACCAGCTTGTTGATTCAATCAACCTCTATATTACAGGGTGAGGTTCCGATTTAGTGAAATCTGTCCGAATCTACCCTACATCAATAGCTAGGTTAGACGTCATTCAGGTATAAAGCTCAACACCTGTCTATATCTAAAACCTCTCTCAAACTCGGTCACGAGTCGACTCGCCCAGTTCCTTAGCAAGGTTGGAACTAAACTAGCTCTAGCTTGGTATTTAAGATCATTTCTGGGGATATGAAGTGTTGCCACATAACCAAGAGTACAGAAATACTTGTGCTAAAACAAGTATTTCCCTAATCACCGACTCAATCAGCCTCTTATTTGGATAACCCATCTGAGTCAACTCAGTTGTGACTCACTGATAACTTGTAACCTTCTGCCTAGGTACTACCCACAAGTGTCTACCTAGAAGGACACTCTCTCCTTCAACCAGTCCCAACAAATGAGTAGAAGTTGAAATTTGTATAACTAATAGGCTATATATGGGTTGGGATTGGAAGTCTAACCTTGTACTTACTTGGATTTTAGGATCCTTACACTCACCTCATAAGGACGTTACAAATCAAAGAAACATCCACCCAAGGTGAGGAATTACCCTCATTGCTTCTTACATTCACTAGTCTCCATCTTAGTTTGAAATTAATGTGTAGAAAAATTTGAGAATATTGTGAATATTAATTCATTCATTTCATTCCTATTTAGTATTGATAATCATGAAGTAATGCTTTAATTCCTATTACTCTAATTCTGTATAAATTAACCATGTGTATGAGATTTAGTCTTGTATATCTTAATGTTACATTAGTGATGTCTTGAATATAAGCATACTTCTTATAATCATGTCATGAGCGGTGAAATTTCATTTCGCCTTATCTTATAAGTTGTATAATGAAGGACATGTGTGGGATGTCTTCTTTTGTAAGAAATGTAGAATGAACTTTTAATTGTTTCTATTGGGTCAATCATACTTGATCTTGATAAGCCACATTTGTGGGCCTTTATTTAAGCTTATAGAAATTATAAAGACCCATGTTGAACTCATGGTTGGATGTTTAATCTTTTGTTAAGAATCTGAAGATTTGATTATGTTTACAATTTAAGGAGCAATCTTGTCAAATCTAAGGAGTGTACATGGATACCATGGTACATAACATCCACGCATGACATGTGAGCTTTACCGGGTGCTCGATATAAGTCACGTTCTGTTAAGTTTACAAAGAGTTCTATTACTTTAGTTAAACCCTCAGATTATCTGCATTCGTACCACTATGGGTCTCTCTCTCTTTACATGAGGCTTTTCCGGGATTTTAGGACCTCCTCGGGCGTATCCTAAATATTTTTCCCGGAGGTTAGACATCCTTGGGCGCACTCACCTACATGGCCTTTTCCAGGTAGTTAATCTACCACGAGCAGTCTTTTCTTTTGACAGCTGAATGTGCATCCCCGGATTTGTGACTTGAGTATACATTCATACATCCATACATTTATACACAAGTTCATATTATTCTTGTTATGAATTGATATGTTGGTTTAAACTATGTTGGAACTAAATGATATGCATGAATCTTTTAGGGAAATTCCCATTGAGTTTTCACTCATCCAATCATGCGGTTACACCAAATAGACGCAGGTTTGATGACAGGTGGAGACCCCTATGACGGGATTCCAGGGATGGTTGATGAGGAGTTCGGCGAGGAGTACCTTTATGCCGATGTAGTTGAGCCGTTGAAGCTCAATTGATATCTTAGGATTTTACTTACTGTCGTATCTTAGACTTTAAGTTTCATTTTGAGGATTGTAATTAAAACCCCCTGCTGAGGGATTTCACTTTCATATCTTTGCTCCCACTAACTTCATTGTTATTACTCTCGACATCCATAGTTTCTTTCGATTTCACTTTCATATCTTTGTTCCCACTAACTTCATTGTTATTACTCTCGACATCCTTAGTTTATTTCAATTTCACTTTTATTAGTTTATACAACAGTTCCCTTTCTTGATGTCATGAGAATTGTTACTAGATAGATATATGTTAGTACATTTTATAACGTAATACTTGAGTTCTTGACGAGGAGCGACTGTCCTCGGGTTACTAGAACCAGGGTGTTACACTAGTTGCTCCATTGGTATATCTTAAGTTGCCTATATGATTGGACCCTTTAACTGGCTTGGAAGCCATTAGAGTTACATTGTCTTACTAAGTTTATTTGTAAATCATTTAAGTTAGGTAATAGAAGTTTTAATTTGGTACAATCATTTGAAAAGTCCTATTCACCCCCCTCTAGGACTATAAGAACAGTTCTATACTTCTACTAGTGCGGTGCAAACCGCAATTTCAATTGGTATTAGAGCGGGTTCCTCTTCAAGGGTTTAACAACCTAGAGGGAGATCCTGACATAGGAATGAAGCATGGACAATGAGGAGATAAATGAACATCAAAATAATGAGGTAGAAGAAGAACAAGAAGAAAATGAAAGTATATATGATGCCTACGATCAACTATATATACATAGTATCAATATACTTAGAAAACTTGGAATTATAGAAAACAAGAATAAACAATTGCAAAAAGAGTTAAAAGATACTTCAGGAATTAATACCCAATTAATTAACGATCTTCAGCAATACCATGTCGAAAATGACAAACTTGAAAGAACCTCAACATCTCTGAAATCTAAGGTACGAAAACTGACCAAACAGATTGAACAATCAAATCAGAATATGAAAGACGTAAAACAAAAAATCACAAATTGAGATTCGACGTAGAAAAGTCAAAACAATCTATTGAACTCAGTTACAAATTTTCCCAAAGCAATGAAAAACTTGAAAAACTTCTTGGTATGGGAAGAAGCCACAAAGTTAAAAGAGGCTTGGGCTATGAAACTTGCAAATCAAGCCCCGTTTCTGCATTACCTATGATAAAGAAAACTGTTGCATCTGGTAGCAATACAAAATGCACTCCATTCTGTCACTCCTATGGAGATTTAGGACACTACAAGTTTAAGTATCTTGCATCCGGTAAGTCTTACCTCATTTCCAGGCTAAACCATATAGGAAAATCTAATCCAACCAGAAGATTAGTCTAAAGACCAAAAGCCCTTCAAAACAAACTTCACCTGTAGGAAGAAAATACCCTACTCCACCTAAAATGACTAAAAAGTTAGAAGAACTGATAAAACAGGTGGGCCAACTAAATCAGAAAACCAGGGAATTAATGAAACATGGAAATCTGGTTCAAATGTCTGAACAACCCAAAACGCTCTCAAATGAAGATAAAGTGACATCTCCTAAAAAAACAGTCACCAAGTGGGTTGTAAAGAACAAGAACAACTGATTTGTAATTCACACTGCACTTAAAAGCAGGCAACAATTCTAAGTGGTACCTTGATAGTGGATGCTCCAGACATATGACAAGTGATCGGACCCATTTTTGTGAGTATTCAGAATTTGATGGCGGGTCAGTCACTTTTAGCGATGGGAGCTCGGCCAAAATTTTTGGACGAGTGACTATAGTTGGGGCGGGCTTGCCCAGAATTAAAGATGTTCTTTGCGTAGAGAGACTGAAACACAATCTCCTAAGCATTTCTCAAATCTATGACAAAGAACACTCTGTAACTTTCTCTAAAGATGTGTGCAAGATCTCAGATCGTATAAGTAAACTTATTATGAAAGGTCTTTGCACAAGTGATAACTGTTATGTAATTGAAAGCAGTGGAGAAAGTGTCCAATCCACAAAGTGCCACATGGCCTTAAATAATGAATCCAAATTGTGGCACCAAAGACTTGGGCATGTCCACTATCGGAATTTGGCGAAGTTAAGCTCAAGAAACTTGGTGAAAGGTCTCCCTAAGATCAAGAAAAAGGAGAAGATTGTGTGCGGTGATTGTCTAAAAGGTAAATAGATAAAAGTTGGACACAAAAAGACAACCACCGTAGCAACTTCCAAACCTCTTGACCTATTGCACATGGATTCAGTGAGACCTACTAAAGTTAAGAGCAATGGGAAAAAGAGGTACTTTCTGGTAGTAGTAGATGATTATTCCAGATTCAACTAGGTTGCCTTTTTTCGGGAAAAATCCGATGCATCTGAAGAATTCCAGAAGTTGGTAAAAAGGATTCAAAATGAAAAAGGGTATTTCATAAAACGAATAAGGAGTGATCATGGTGGAGAGTTTGAGAATGATCAATTTGAGTCGTACTATGATAAGAATGGAATTCGACATGAATTCTTAGCTTTGAAGACACCTCAATAGAATGGAGTGGTGGAAAGAAAAAATCGGGTACTATAGGAAATGGGCTCAGTAATGCTAAATAGTAAGAATATGGCTAAAAGTTTCTAGGCTAAAGACGTCAACACAACCTGCTACATAATTAATAGAGTATATCTTAGAGCAGGATTGAACAAGACTCCATACGAATTATGGAGTGGAAAACAGCCTAGCGTAAAATATTTTTGTGTCTTTGGTAGTAAATGTTATATTCTTAAACACAGAAAACATCTAGGCAAATTTGACTCTAAAAGCGACAAAGGCATATTTCTAGGATATTCTATAAACAATCGCACTTATAGAGTATATAATTTGAGGACACTGACCATTCAAGAATTCGTCAATGTAGTTGTTGATGACCAACCACATGATAAAAACATTCCTGAAATTGACTTAGAGGATGAAGTGGACTCATCTGCAATAAGTAAACTAGATAATAAATCCATCTCACCCCCTGAACCTCAACTTTCGACTAATCTACCATTCATTAAGGATCATCCCATCAATCAAATTATAGGAGATCCTAATGATGGTGTGAAAACACGACACCAACTTGAGGGCATTGTTAGTCATTTGTGCTTCACCTCGAAAATAGAGCCCAAAAATATTATAGAAGCTCTTCAAGACGAATTTTGGATTACAACTATGCAATAAGAGCTATAACAATTTGAAAGGAATGAGATATGACAACTAGTTCCCAGGCCACATGATACGAATATCATCGGAACCAAATGGGTTTTCAAAAACAAATTTGATGAATTTGGAAATGTAGTAAGAGACAAGGCTAGACTCGTGACACAAGGCTACTCACAAATTGAAGGCATAGATTTTTTATGAGACATTTGCCCCTATAGCTCGCCTTGAGTCCATAAGAATTCTCTTGTATATTGCATATGCATTAAAGTTCAAATTGTTTCAAATGAATGTTAAGAGCGCCTTTCTCAATGGTGTACTTGAGGAAGAAGTGTACGTAGAACAACCAAAAGGATTTCTGGATCCTAAATACCCTCAACACGTATACAAATTGAGTAAAGCGCTTTATGGTATGAAGCAAGCTCCCCGAGAATGGTATGAGCATCTAACGCAATTTTTTGCTCGACCATAATTTTTGTAGGGGGAGTGTTGATAAGACACTATTTACGCAAAAGACTGGGAATATCTTGCTCATTGTCCAGATTTACATGGATGATATTATTTTTGGATCCACTTGTGAAGATGCAGCTCATGAATTCGCTGAATTGATGAAATCTGAATTTGAGATGAGTATGGTTGGTGAGCTGAACTTCTTTCTAGGATTACAAGTGAAGCAAATGGCTAATGGAATATTCATATGCCAGTCCAAATATGCAAAAGATCTAATTAAAAGATTTGGACTTGATTCTAACCGCACTCATAATACTCCCATGAGCACCACTCTCAAACTTTCTAAAGATATCAATGGGAAGAGTGTGGATCAACACTTGTATCGCGGTATGATTAGAAGCTTACTTTACCTAACCGCAAGTCGGCCAAATATCTCATTTAGCGTTGGTGCATGTGCAAGATTTCAAGCCGATCCCAAATAATTACATTTGTCCACAGTAAAAAGGATCATATGGTTTGTGGCTGGGACTACTGACTACGGCTTATGGTACCCCTTTGACACATCTACCATAATTGCTGGGTATTCAGATGCCGACTGGGCTAGGAACATTGATGATCGCAAATTAACCAGCGGAGTTTATTTTTATATGGGTAACTATCTTATATCATGGCATAACAAAAAGTAAAATTCAATCTCACTATCCACTGCTGAAGCTGAATACATTGCAACAGGGAGTTGTTGCGCACAGCTTCTATGGATGAAGCAAATGTTGTTGGATTATGGTATTACACAATCAACAATGACACTCTTTTGTGACAACACAAGTGCCATCAATATTTTTAAAAATCCAGTTCAACATTCTCGCACCAAGCACATAGACATTCGACATCACTTCATTCATGAACTTGTTGAAGAAAAAATCATTATATTGGAACATGTGCCTACCGAGCAATAACTCGCCGATATATTAACAAAATCGGTAGATGCTAACAGATTTGAAAATCTCCAAAAATCTATCGGGATACATGCGATATAAACATAACAACCCATTTGCACTAATTGTCAAATCTGAGGAATCACAGCCTCAAAAATTTTTTATGAACATATATGTATATTGAATTTTGATCCTTGAAGTTCCAATCACAATTTGGACATATATGTTATCCATTTTGATATTTTTTTTGAATGTACAAACTCAAATGAGAAATATATATACTTGTACATTTTTAGAAATAGTGAAAAATTTTACTTTTTGAAGGAACTTCGGTAACACCGAACTAACTTTCGTTGATACCAAAATCGGGCGGGGCTGTTAATAAGAGTTGGACCCTAAATAGTCCGTTTTTGCACTAGTTTGTTTTCTTACTCTCCTTGGACTTTGGTTGGAGGTTTTTGCTACTGACTCAACCGTTTCAACGGTACTTCCTAGGTAAATCCTTTCATTCCTCCCCTTTCGTCCATTTTCATTTTTTTCCCTTCTCTTCCATGGATGACCACGAATATACACCTTCAAGAGAAGGTCGAACCAAAAAGAAACACGATCAGGGAGAATCGTCTGGCACCAAGACCAAACTCTGTGCCCCAAAAAGAGGTCAAAATATCCATCAAAATACTTGACCTTTTGGTCCTCCAAATGATCCCTCTCCCCCTCCGAGTCCCATCACAACACGTTTTACATATCGAAAAATCATATGTGAGAGGAATGTTAATGCCTCATGTCTCGAGCCCTATAATGTTTATGACATTCTTCACAACCGCGGTTAGGTGCCTATTTTGTCCCTCGGAGGGGAAGTCGATGTCAATCTTGCCAAGGCCCTTTTATCTCATTATATACAGCCAGAAGATCATGACTCCTTGGCCATCACAGTCAACTATCGTGGGAGAACTTTCTTTATTACCCTTGTCCGGATAGCTTCCTTGATTAAAATCCCTATTTGCTTGGAACGTCCATCTGAGCTTCCTATGACTGATGGTGAAAAATGCATTCTTTGGACCGAATTTCTCTGCAATGGTCATAATATAGAGTGGAGCAAAGGGAATGCTCTCCGTGCTACTGAAATGTCAAATGACTATCGCACTCTATATCTCATTTTCGTGTCGAATGTCTACCCTCGGTCGGGTAATTATATCGAACTGACCCCGTTCATGGTCGAAACTCTCTAAAAACTTGGAACAGGGGAACCCATGTTCCTTCCCACCATGATATTCGATCAAATTGTATCGGCCTTTGAGTCAAATAACAGTGGAATCCCATTTGGGAGGATGCTCTGTCGTATGGCAAATCGGTTTGGTATAAAGGGAAACCCGGGTGAAGTTCTCACTGCCCCCAGCGTCACAACTCTCAGCATTACCCGCATGCATCTTTCAGCTAGACATGGGACGAGACCTCACCCTGAAGTTGATGCGCCTCACCCTAAGGCTGATGCACCTTCAGCAGAAATTCCTGTGCCGCCAGAAGAGGCTGCGGCTGCACCTCCTGCCCCTTCTGCCTCACTAGAGGCCACTCTCGCCCATCTCGGTGAGCAGCAACAGGAGTTCAAAGAACGCCAAACTCAGCTGGAAAGAATGGTCGCTTCTATCCAATGAACCATACAATGCATTGCAGCCCATCTCTCGTGTCCCCAGGATGACTTTGCCGATGCTTTGGAGCCCAGTCCTCTCTGATTTCTTTTGTGCATTCAAGATTACCCTATATAGATGGATGTTTTCATGACTCGTCTCACACTTACTCTTTAATAGTCTAATCTTTTTGTTATCAGTTAGGATGTATACTAATCTAATATATTTCTTTTTGGATTTAATATGGCCTTGGGGGCCTGAATTTTTTAATTTTCTGGATAATGTCGGATGAATTTACCCAAGCTTGGGGTAATATTTTTGATGGTTTAAATGATGATACCTATTATGCTCATGTTAGATCTTTTTTATGGCTTACTTCTGTTAGTGCACTTATTTGCACTCATGTTTGTCAATTACGTGACTAGTTGTTGTGTCTTGAAGTCGGATGAGTTCTAAATAAATGAAGATCAGTGACGCAATTGGATCAGAAGCATCGAAGCCACATTGAAGACAAATGATTGCTTCTACGATCTTAAACCTTGCAAATAGATGATCCCAACTCAAATATGAAAACCCACCTAGGTCATCTATTCTAAGCCAATCCCTAGTCCATATTTTATATCCTATAGTCTTGGCTTAAGCAAGTCCCAAGATGCCAGGAAATAGGAAAAATAGGAAAATCTGTTCACTATCGGTAGGACGAAGGTGTCACCGAAAAGCACCTTCAGTATCACCGAAGATACCTTCAGTGTTACCGAAGGGGCTCAAAACAGTCCAGCAAACTTACAACGATAATTCGGTGACACCGACTGCTATCGAAAGAAACTGTTTTCAATTAGCAACTTGGAAATTTAATTCAGTACTACCGAAGCAAGTTCGGTGGTACTGAAGGTCACTTCGGTAGCACCGTAAACTAGCCATTTTATAGTCATTTTCTATCCGTTTGAAGCTTTTATCTCTAAAAATGGCTTGTAGGAACTTACAAAAAGTATGGATTAAGGCTGTTAAGAGTTCCTAGTGCAACCCAAGCTTATCCTAGCCTACCTAGACCATATCCATATGAGATTCATGTTCTCTTCATTGTGATTCATCATCTTAAGAGCATTCAATGCTCGAACTTACGAAGAATATGATCTCAAGCCTTCACTAGAGTATTGAGACCAAACCTAGGTATATCCTTGATCTCAATCATACTCTAGTGTATCCATCAGTTGAATCTCTTAGGAAACTCACTCATAACCTTCATTAGATATTCAACCAACTCTCATAACTTTGGTCACCTTTATAGGTATATCATATGCAAGGTTTTTCTAAATCGCGAAGCTGAGCCAACAGGTAAATCTAAGCGATGCGATCGGGGGAGCACCGGAAAGCTGATTCAAGCACGAAAGCGCGAAGATTAAGCATCCCAAGATGAGCTACAAGAGAGAACTCAATCCGACAAGTGTCATTTTTAAGAGTTTAAAAGTTTAGCCTTTTTTCTCATGTAGGATTGAGGCTAAGAGTTTGCTATTAACAAACTCGTTTAAGTTCCTTATGTGGGACCTTGGCTAGTGGGCTTAAACTTAGGTGCCTTGTGTGGGATCTTAGTCGGTGGGCCTAAACTTAAGTGCCTTATGTGGGACCTTGGCCTGTGGGTCTAAACGGTGGGTGCCTTGTGTGGGACCTTAGCCGGTGGGCGTAAACGTGGGTTCTAGGTATAGGACCTTTGCTCTTACGGAGAGCATAAATTGGTGTCCACAGTGTAGGATTGTAAAGGTTATTAGTGTACCTAATTTAAAACCATCAATAGTGAAATCCAGTGCACTTTTGGATTGAGTGTGGATGTCGGGAGTGGAGTAGGCACGTAGCCAAATCATTATATATGCTTGTGTTTGGGATTTTCATTTGCACATTTAATTAATCATGCTTATATATGCTTGAATGTTTAAATTCTTATACATGATTGAATGAATGCTATTTGATTAATAGGAAGCACTTCCCACACACAAGCTTACTATGATATTGACTAGTTGCTCCATTGGTATATCTTAAGCTGCCTATGTGACTGGACCCTCTAACTGGCTTGGAAGCCATTAGAGTTACATCGCCTTACTAAGTTTATTTATAAATCATTTTAAGTTAGGCAATAGAAGTTTTCATTTGGTACAATCATTTGAAAAGTCCTATTCACCACCCTCTAGGACTATAAGAACAGTTCCATACTTCTACTAGTGCGGTGCAAACTACAATTTCAACTTCTTAGTAAACCCTTTGCCAATGACTGATAAAAAGGGGGAGAAGAAACCTACCCACCAAAACAATCGTTGTTTTCTGCAGAGTTTGTTCCTTCTTGTTACAGGTTGTCATTGAAGAAACTATGGGGGAGCAAAATTATTGTGTTACATGTCCAAATTGTTTTGAGTTGTAAATTGATAAATTGATATGTAATTTTGATATGCAATCCTTCATTGTTTTGGTATGTCATTGGTATGGGCCATGACAATGTCTTAGGTTAGGTTATTTTATCGCGTAATTGACAAAGGAGGAGATTATTAGTGCACTCACCTTGCACACAGTTTGTCAATTACGTGACTAGTTGTGTCATGAAGTTGGATGAGTCCTCGGCAAAAGAAGACCGATGATGCAGTGGAGCAGAAGCCCAAGCTACAGGCTCAAAGTATAGAAAAGCTTCTATGATCTTGATCTTACCTATAGATGGCCTTGACCCATAATAGGAAAACCTACTTAGATCATCTATTTAAGTCATTCTAAGTTTATATTTTCCATCATTCTAGAGTTGGCTTTAGAAAGTTCAAAGTTGTTGAATGAATTGCTGGACAAAAACTTAAACAGGAAAACCTGTCTCACATTCGGTTGGAGAAGGTGTCACCAAAGATATCTTTGGTGCCACCGAAAGTGCCCAAAACAGTCCAGCAACATTCAAAGTTAATTCGATACCACCGACTGGACTTTCAGTCCCACTGACTTCCACCGAAGGTAACAAATTTCATCTAGCAACTTCAAGACTAATCTAGTGCCACCGAGAGTAATTCGGTGTCACCGAAGGTTCACTCGGTAGAACCGAAAAGTAGCCATTATAGATCTATTGGAACTTTTTCTTTATAAATATAGTACCAAGAACTTTATGAAAAGTGTGGATTTAGGCATTTCAGAGTCCCTAGTGTATCCCAAGCTTATCCCACTCATCCTAGACTCTATCCACACGAGATTCATGTTCCTTCATTGTGATTCCTCACTTCAATGAGCATTCAAAGCTCTTATTGATGAAGAACATGATCTCTAGCCTGTTCTAGAGTATAGAGACCAAACCCATTGGCAAATTCTTAGTCTCCATGATACTCTAGAGCATCCACTAGTTGAATCTCTTAGAAAATCCATTTCATAACCTTTGATAGGAGATTTAACCCACTCTCATTACCTTGATTGCGTTAATAGGAACATCATATGCAAGGTACTTGATCGTGAAGCTGAAATAATAGGAAAACCACATCATCGTGATCGGGGGAGCATCGGGGAGCTGATTCAAGCACGAGAGAGCGAAGATCAAGTAACGCAAGACAAGCTACAAAAGAGGACTTATTCCTACAAGTAAGTGTCATTGTTAAGAGTCCAAAGGTTAGCCCCCTTCCTAATGAAGGATTGAGGCTAAGAGTTTGCTATCCTCAAACTCGATTAGGTGCCTAGTGTGGGACCTTGGTTGGTGTGGCCTAAACGTAGGTGCCGATTGTGGGACCTTGGTCAGTGTGGCCTAAACGTAAGTGCCTAGTGTGGGACCTTGGCCGGTGTGGTTTATGGTTAACCTTTGCTCTCGCGTAGGGCATAAATTGTAGAGTCCTTTATGTAGGACTGTAAAGGTTTATGGTAACCTAATTTAAAACCATTGATAGTGAAATCCGACACACTCTAGGAGAGAGTGCGGGAGTGGAGTAGGCACATAGCCGAACCACTATACATGCTTGTTTTTGGAATAGTCATTTACGCATCTATTTAATCATGTTTATATAAGTTTGAATGCTTGATTATTTATGCATGATTGAATGAATGCTTAAGATTGATAGGTAGCACATTCCACACACAAGTTCACAATGCCATAGGCTAGGCTAGTTGCTTTATTTGTATATCTTGAGTAGCCTATGTGATTGGACCCTTTATTGGCTTGGAAGCCTTTAGAGTTATATTGCCTTACTTAGTTTAATTGAAAATGAGTTTAAGTTAGGTAGTGAAGTTTTGAATTAATATAATCATTGAAAATTCCTATTCACCCCCCTCTAGGACTCCTGAACTGTTCCATACTTCTACTATAGCGGTCTAAATCGCAATTTCAATGGACCCCTCCAAGACGTCCTTAAGATGATTTCAGAACTCCAACGGTTTTGAGAGGCATACTCCAGGACCGAGTCGGAGCTTGATCAATGCACTCTCCATTAATGGAGCTATCGGCCCTCCGTGTCGAGTCCACAGCCCTTTTAGCTCGCCATGATGCAGCCTGAAAGAATTGGCGGCATTGAATTCACCAACATCGCCTTGATGAAGAGATGTTGTAATCCATTGAGGTTGTACTTCGCAACTTCTTCATCGACCTGCGCGAGGCCCAACGATTTTATTTAGACCATGATCAGCCGCATAATCAGGACCTTAAAGACTTCATTGAGTCCTACATAAAACTTTATCGAGATCTCGTGGAGTCTAACAAGTCCGAGAAGCTGACGGCCGAGCAAGAGTACGCGGTCGTCAGTCGCCATCTCAATGAAGTCAGTAATCTTCTTTGCAAGCTGACAGACCAGCAGCCTTCGTGGAGAAGCGGGCGCACGTGGCCTTAAAGGCCAAGGAGTCGGTCGTTAGGATATTTGAAGAACTTTAGGCAGCCTACCTATAACTCGGCCGATCGACCGAGATTTTTATTTTATTTTTTATTTTTAATGTAATTGAGTAGCCTCTATTTCAGGGCCTTTTTATTAAAGAAACACATTTTCCCAACTCTTACTCGACTTGTTCCTTAATGACTTCCCACAACGAGGGGAAGCGAGGTTTCAGAAATCGACTGTTAATTGGAGCTTTTGCGATCTTCCCATCCATACCCCTTAAAACATAGGCTCCTCCTTTGAGAACTTAGACGACAATGTATGTCCATCACATATAAGAGACCACTTCTTATTGAGAGCCTGGTCTTTTTGACCGATAGGTAGTATCATCTTACATACCATATCTCCCACCCCAAAGGATTTCTTTTTCGCATTTTTATTATAAGCATGATCAATGGCTACTTTGTGGGTGACGATCTAGTCAAGGGCTTTCAATCGAACTTCATCTAGTCCTTCAAACTCGACCGACATTGCCTCTGTGAATTCAAGATGTGTTAATTTGGCCTGATAAGCGGTCTACAACGATGATACAGTGACTTCCAAAGGCACCACGACATCATGTCCATATGTCAATGCAAATGAATTGATTCAAGTACTTGTATGAGGTGAATTTCTATAGGCCCAAAGAGCTTCTGATAACCAATCATTTTCTTTAGGATATTTTTTATTACCCTGTTACTAGCCTCGGCCTGGCCATTAGCTTATGCATAATATAGTGTCGAGTGCAAAATCTTTATTCTATACTTATCGACCATCACTCGCACTTCTTTGGCCGAGAAAGCTGTACCTCGATCTATTGTAATGGATTATGGGATTCCAAATCAAAGGATAATGTTATTCTCAATGAATTCAATAATTTCTAGGTGACTGGCCCCTTTCATGGGCTTTGTCTCTACCCATTTAGTGAAGTAATCAGTCGCAACAATTATAAACGAATCCATCCGCAATGAAGGTGGGTGGGTTTGTCCTATTAAGTCGATCGCTCAACCTCGGAATGGCCAAGGTTTTATAATAGAATGTATTTCTGTGACAGGTACATGTTGTATTGGCCCATTCTTTTGGCAAAGACTTACATCCCTTAGCATATTGAACACAATCGGCCATCATTGTCGGCCAAAAGTATCCGTAACATCTAAGTGTAAGCCTCATTTTCCTTCCGGCTTGGTGGGCCCCACGTATTGGACTTCTCCATTGTTAGCATGGCTTTTTTCTTAGATAGGCATAGGAGCAGAACTTCATTGGCCCCTTTATGATATAATTTGTTGTCAATCATAACATAGTGAGCGATCTCCTCACATTTCTGTCAGTTTTGGTACGTGAGTTCTACAAATAATCAATGGGAGGGGCCCTCCAATCTTCTTCTTCTTCTAGTTATATCAGGCATACCTCTATTATATTCCCTCTCTAAAAAACAGATGACAAGGATCTTCTTTGGATGGTGATCGTCCAGTCGGCCGACCCTCTCAAGGCGTCGAGTCTTGCAACGAGTTGCGCCATTTCATTAGCACCCTGCTTGTGTTCCTTAGTGACATGTATCAATTACACTTCTTTGAAAAGGTCTAACATTTTTGTTTTTAGGGCATAATATGGCAATAAAGTCGTACAAGTACATTTAAAAAACTCTGCCATTTGATTAATCACTAACTGTGAATCACCTATAACAATTATAAGCCTTGCTCCTAATTCTAATAATAACTATAGGCCGATTATCATGGCCTCATACTCGGCCTAGTTATTGGTATAGCTAAACTCCAATTGGAAAACAAATTTCTACCCATTTCCATTCGGAGCTATCAATATTACACCTGCCCTTGATGCATTGTGTTCTTGACCCATTGATGATCAATTTCCATGGTGTTAATTTCACACAATATAAATATAGATCCAAGGCTTCTAGGGGAATATATTCTTCCAGATCGGAGGGGTGATGATGTAGAGCGAGTTGCGGACAGTTTCATGGCCAAGAAGGATTGGAAAAGGCCCGGTCGACAACGTAAGTGATTCGAACCATCAGAACTGAAAACGGACGTATCTCGCAAACCAGAATGAGCTATCGAACATTCCATATATGATTTTGGGGTAGGACGACCTACTATAGCCACCCAACCCACTGTGTTGGGTTCCCATGCCAAATTTGTGAAATACTGTTCACTCCCCAAGTGTAGGGTTGTGATGTAGTAATAAACTCGGTAAGACTGAGGTCGAATCCCAAGGGACTGATTCCTGTACGTTATCTGAAAGTAACCAGAACTAGAACTAGAATGAGATGGAATCTAAAACAAGTGTAATTTAAAGGAATAATGGTGAAAACTGTAATATAAAATTTAAGGAATTCAGAGGTAGAAAACTAGGGATTCAGAGGATCCACTTGTAGAGATCAGAGAGATCTTATGCCTGTATCACGAATTATGAAAATTTACTGAACTGCCATCGATATAGTTTTCAAGAGATAAAGGATATATGAATTAGAAAGTATTCCATCACAAAGCCATGCCTTATGAGACAAAGCAAACAACGAAATTAAACCAATTCAACAGCTAATCTGAGTGATGTATGAATGTTAAGAAGAGTTCTGTCATTCCACCATGTCCAAGGGGCGATGGTGGACAACAAGGCATCCTAGATTCATAATCACAAGAAGGGAAAAAGGAATACGCAAGCCATCGCAAATCTACTGTAATGTAAGTCACAATAAACCATTAAATACTGTAAACATTCCTCAAAATAAAACTAAATCAAAATCACTTAAAAACATGAATTCAGACCATAGAACATCCCATAACGCCACAAGCTTCACCTCCTAGCCCTAGCTAGGAGGATTAGCTAGCCATAAACATGATCAACTAAATTCTCCTAAAAAAAAACATCAACAGAAGAAAGAAGAAAAAGAGAAAAATTCCCTGCTGCTGTCTCTCTCTCGTTCCTTGCTCCAGCCGTGGATCCCCCTGGCTCAACTCTCTTTCTTTCTTTTGTAGCAGGCAAGGTCGGCTGGGCTGGGAAGATCGGTGCTATGGCTTTTACGCAGTCAGTTGCGCAACAACATGAGGACAGTTGCGTTTGTCAGCTTTTGGGAAATCTTATGATCAGCGGTGACCAAATCTGCCTCCTTAGTAGTTGTTGTGGACCCCCTGGGCATCTTCTGGGCGGTCTGGATCACTGATCTGACGGTGATCACGGATACAGTGGGCCCTACAGCGGCCGGATGGTGCGGACGCCTGCGAGCAGAGCTTGCGTAGCTCGTACGCTGGATCTTTGTGGGGTCCTTGATCGGGTTGCAATGAGAAATCCACTCCATCCATCAGCTTTGTCACGTAATTTTCGTCAGATATGGACTATTTTGGAATGCCATTGATGCAGCCCATCTGGTCGATTGTGCGGCGAGGACTCCGTCGTTCAGCAAGCTGGCGGCCAACATCCAGCGTGTTCCAGATCAAGATCACCCAGATCTTGGTCGAATCCTCTATTTGGTTTGAATGGACGGCTCGGATTGAGGTTATGGGGTCCATATGGTGGCCCACAGAGATCACGCAGCAATCCCCTGTTCAATTGTTCGCAGCGGGAAGCAACAGAGCTTCCGTTTTTGGCTGGGAGTCAGGTCAGCGTGCGCTGACTAACTCCCTATTTCAGTGTGAAGTGGGAGCACATGCAAGGTGCGCACGTGCTTCCCAGGTAGGGTCCACTGTGGAGTGATCTTTGGAAATCCACCCCGTTCATCCATTTCGTCACCTCATATAAGGGGTTGAGACTCAAATTGAAGCATATCCAGATATCAGGTGGACCTCAAATTGAAGATTAATGGGATGATCTATCCGTTGGCCCACTTCCCGAATATCCAATAGCTGAAAATTGACGTGTACGGTTAATTTATGGTCCTCGAGCCATGTATGAAGATTCGAGCCAAACGGATGGTGAGAACCCTGTGATCTTATATTCTGGTTGACTTTCAGGCCACTTGAACTTCAGTTTCTTGATTTTCTCGGATCTCTAGCGTGTACATCCGTCGATCTTGGTCCCCTGGAGTCCGTCCCTTGCCTTGGTGTCATCAGAACGTTAATTTCATGCTTTTAGCCACCTATTTCGATCCCGGCTCATAAATACACCTGCATCATAAATACGATTAAACGGGCCATTAAACAGTATCATGCTCGTAAATCCAGGTAATAACTGGGGTCTGATATGCAATATTTGACCCTCAACATACCATCGGATCGACAATCGAATTCATGTTTTATTTTTGTTTTTACTATTTTTAGTAGGTTTTAGTTTGAGTATAACTCTTCATCCGTTGGGCTTTAGGAGTTTTGTCCAACATGAAAGGTGCTTAAAATAATTAGAGGAACGTCATGATTCAGCTAATTAGGACACCTACTATTTTTGGCTGAAAACCATGTGCATTAGTAGGAATTATGACCGTTTATAAATAGTAAGTTTAATGTTTTTAGTAAGTCACAAATTCTAGGAGTTTTAGTTGTAGTTTAATTCTGAAACTTCTTCCATGGCTTAGTATCCCTATTTAAAGGGGTGTAATCTCATTTTTTTATTCATCAATCAAATTGTGAATTTTATAGAATTTATTTCTATTTTATTTTGTTCTCTTATTGTGGATTCGAGAAGTCTCTGTGAGGAGTCTAGAGAAGTTCCATGGATTCGGAATAGTTATCCCCTTGAGGAAGACAGTGCTCGACCTCATGTCCTTTCATGCATCAGTTTGGTATCAAAGCGAGGCTTTTCCTTAGATCCATGGCTTCTAACGATGGGTCGGGCAACAATCCCATGGATGGTGCTCCAGGGAATTATACTTTAACAGTGACGGATTTTGAATCGGCGCAATGAGAAAATCGGCAAGCCAAGCAAGGGCTGCAGGATTCCATCGATCGCATAGCGAAGGCCCTAGGGCAGCTCAGTATTCATGGTGGTGATCCACCCCCAACAGTTGCTGGAACTCGTAATCGCCCTGATCACAGGTTGGTGCCAGTGGTGAACCAAATGATCATCCCTGAGGAAGGGGCATCCAGCGACGAGGAGGTCAATGACATGATCCCCCAACATCCCAGACAAGGTGGTGTTCGAGCAAATTGGTCAGATCGAGAGTTCAGGATGAAGGTTGATATCCCTAGCTTCCATGACCAACTTCACATTGTGGATTTCCTTGATTGGCTTTCTGAAGTTGAGTGATTCTTCGACTATATGGAAATCCCTGAAACAAAGAAGGTCAAACTTGTGACTTATAAGTTGAAGGGCAGAGCTTCAGCTTGGTAGGAGCAATTTCAACTTGCACGGACCAGGCAGACGAAAGCATCAATCCGTATATGGCAGTGAATGAAGCAACTACTACGCGCTCGATTCCTCCATAACTACTACGATCAGGTTTTTTCCAACAATACCAGAATTGTCGGCAAGGTAGTCGATCAATGAGAGATTATGCAGAAAAATTCGACCGCTTGGCGGTGCGTAATGATTTCGTCGAGACTGAATCATAGCAAGTCATCTTATTCAACGGTGGATTGCATATGGCGATCCAAGATTGGGTCCAAATGCATTCAGTTTGGATGATGAATGATGCAATCAAGTTGGCTACCAAAGAAGAAACACATCTTGAAAGTCCCAATACACGGACCTACCCTACTATAAGGGTCGCTAGGGCAAGTCCATCCCAGGGAGCTCCGCAGCCAAAAGGGAATGAGCTCGTAGGAGCATGCACTCAACTTCCTACACCTGTGAACCGAGATTAAGGAAGCGGGCAAACTAGACACCAAAGGGGCGTATCGACTACTACTGGTCTAAGCAGGATCCTAAACCCCTATACTCGGCCAAGACCCGGCAATTGCTTTCACTATGGCCAACCAAGTCACCTATCAAATACTTGTCCTCAGTGACCAGTGACGAACCTCGCCATCAATGATGGTAGTGCTAAAAATGTCGATGAAGATCAAGGTGTTGAGGAACTGGAGCACATCACAGAAGACAAGACGAATGAGGTAGGTCGGGTTCAAAAGGATCATGGCAAGGTACACCCACAATGACATAACATCTTCTGAACTAGGTGTACGTTGAATCGAAAAGTCTGTGATGTAATTATCGACAGTGGGAGCAGCGAGAACATCATCTCCAGGGTAATGGTAGAAAACTTGTAATTGAAAATGGAGCGTCATCCCTCCCCATATACAATCGGTTGGATCAAGAAGGTAAGCGAGATAAATGTAACTGAACAGTGCACCATATCCTTTTCAATTGGCAAACATTATAAAAATAAAGTAGTATGCGATGTAGTTGACATGGAGGTATGTCACATACTACTCGGTCGACCATGGCAATCCAACTGTGACGCCACTCATAAAGGACAAGACAATGTTTATATTTTGGTTAAGGACGATTAGAAAACTATATTGGCCCCTATGGATCTAGAGGGACCACTCGAAACTTCTAAAGTGGAGGGTTGTTTTCTCTTAACCATACGGGACTTTGTGGAGGAATCTAAAGAAAAAGGACAAGCCTATGAAGTAATTGTAAAAGGAAAAAAACTCGATCCCACCAATATCCCTGAGAAACTAAAACCCTTACTGCATGAGTTCAAAGAAATTTGGCTTGATGACCTTCCCGATGGATTATCAAACATGCGATATATCCAACACCATATCGACCTTGTCCCTAGGTCCATCTTACTCAATCATCCTCACTATCGGATGAGTTCGAAGAAGTGCAGAATTCTGCTGGGGCAAGTGGATGAATTGATCCGTAAGGGTCTTATCCGAGAAAGAATGAGCCCATATGCCGTTCATTCTCTATTAACTCCTAAGAAAGATGGGAGTTGGTACATGTGTGTCGACAGCCGAGCCATTAACAAAATCACCATAAAATACAAGTTTCTCATACTACGGCTAGATGATATGTTGGACATGCTTGATGACACAAAATTATTCTCTAAATTGGATTTAAGAAGCGGCTACCATCAGATTCGAATACGACTGGGTGATGAGTGGAATACGACTTTTAAGACCAAGGAGGGGTTGTATGAATAGATGGTCATGCCCTTCGGTCTTCAAACGCGCCTAGCACATTCATGAGGTTGATGAACCAAGTTCTAAAACCATTCATTGGGCAGTTCGTTGTAGTTTATTTTGACAATATTTTGATATACAGTTCAGACGAAGCAAGCCATTGGAACACCTCAACAAGTTCCTTCAAGTCTCACTGAAAATAAATTGTATATCAATTTAAAAAAGTACAGCTTCTTGAACGACAGCCTACTATTTTTGGGCTTTGTCGTGACATGCACGAGCATTCGAGTGGATGAGGAAAAGGTGAAAGCCATCAGGGAATGGCTGGTCCCAACAAACATCCATGAGGTATGAAGTTTTCACTGGTTGGCGACATTCTATCATCGGTTCGTGAAATTTTTTAGCACCATTGTATTTCTAATTACAGATTGCATACATATTGCATGAATAAAGAAAAATTTTAGTGGACTGACGAAGCCGACAGGAGATTTGCCGAAACTAAACACAAGTTGTCCACAACCCTGGTTCTTGTACTTTTCAACTTTGACAAACTATTCAAAGTTGAGTATGATGCTTCCTATGTCGGAATTGGGGGAGTTTTACTAAAACAGGTAGGCCGGTAGCCTTCTACAATGAAAAGCTTAGTGATGCACATAAGAAGTGGTCGACCTATGAGCTTGAATTATACGCATTGGTCTAGGCATTGCGGCATTGGCAACATTAATTAATTCAAAGGGAGTTCATTCTTTACACAGGTCATCAAACTCTTAAATTCATTAATAGCCAAGCTAACGTGAATCATGTGAATGTTAGATGGATTTCATTTTTACAGGAATTCACGTTTGTGCTGAAACATAAATCTTGACAGCAAAACAAAGTGGTTAATGCACTGAGCCGTCGTGCAACTTTATTATTCATTATGAGCAATGAGGCTGTCGAGTTCAAGCGCCTCAAGGATATATATACAATGACAACAACTTCAAGGACACATGAATTAGATGCCGAAATGGTCACCCCAGTGACCTACATATGTAAGACATGTTCCTTTTTAAAGGGAACGATTGTGCATTCCCAAAAGCTCGTTGAGGGAGCAGATCATCCAAGAACTATATGGAGGTGGCCTTAGTGGACACCTTGGACGGGACAAGACATGAGCTCTTATTGAAGAATGATACTACTAGCTGCAGTTAGTATGTGACGTGGGTAAAGCAGTGCAGTGCTGTCATGTTTGCTAGGTCTCCAAGGGTCAGTCTCAGCACATGAGTCTCTACACCCCGTTACCTGTACCTGACGGCCCTTGGGAAACCTATCAATGGACTTCGTGTTGGGTCTCCTATGAACACAGCGTGGCATGGATTTAGTGTTCGTGGTTGTAGATCGTTTTTCGAAGATTGCACACTTCATCCCATATAAGAAGACCCTCAGCGCGACACAAGTGGCAAATTTATTCTTCAAAGAGGTCGTGCAGCTACACAGGGTCCCTAAGACTATCACTTCTGATCGCGACACGAAGTTCATTAGCCACTTATAACGAACTTTGAGGAACCGGTTTGGTACAGACTTCAGTTCAGCAGTGCCTACCACTTACAGATTGACGGGCAAACTGACGTTGTGAATCGCACGTTGAGGAACCTCCCTCGATGTATTTCGGTAGAAAATCCAGAGCAGTGGGTTTTAACCTTGTCTCAAGCGAAGTTCGCATTCAACAACATAATAAACCGCTCGACAGGGAAGTTCTCGTTCCAGATTATTTATGGCCGAGTGTCTCGCCACACACTTGACTTTGTCCCTTTACCCAAGCTCCTAGGTATGAGCGTTGCAGCAGAACATATGACAGATAGGATCATGGGCATTCATGCTGAAGTGCAAGATAAGTTATACGCCTCAAACGATAAGTACAAGGAGCAAACCAACAAGCATCAGCGACAAAAGGTGTTCGATGTAGGTGACCAAGTTATGGTCCATCTACGTAATGAGAGATTTTCGACCGAAACATACAATAAGCTAAAGAACAAGAAGATTAGACCGGTACCGATCCTTTGAAAGATCAATGACAACGCTTACGTTGTTGATCTTCCGGATGACATGGAGATATCGCAGACTTTCAACATCGCGAACCTGACTGAATACCATGAACCAAAGAATAGTGAGAACTCAAGGACGAGTTCTTTTGAAGTGGAGAGGACTGATGTAGAGCAGGTCATGAACAGTTTCATGGCCAAGATGGATCAAAAAAGGCCCGGTCGATGACATAAGTGATCCGGACCGTCATAACTTAAAACGGACATATCTCGCAAACCGAAATGAGCTATCGGACGTACCATATATGATTTTGGGGTAGGACGGGCTACTTTAGCCACCCAACCCACTATGATGGGTTGCCCACATCAAATTTGTGAAATACCTTTAGATCAACGGTCGAATTTACGTTTTATTTTCATTTTTACTATTTTTAGTGAGTTTTAGTACGAGTATAACTCTTCATCCGTTGGGCTTTAGGAGTTGCGTCCAACATAAAAAGTGCTTAGAATAATTTGAGGAACATCATGATTTGGCCAATTAGGACGCTTACTATTTTTGGTCAAAAACCATGTGCACTAGTAGGAATCACGATAGTCTATAACTAGTAAGTTTACTATTCATAGTAAGTCGCGAATTCTAGGAGTTTTAGTTGTAGTTTAATTATGAAACTTCTACCATGACTTAGTATCCCTATTTAAAGGGGTGTAATCTCATATTTTTATTCATTAATCAAATTATGAATTTTATAGAATTTATTTCTATTTTGCTTGTTTTCTTCTCGTGGATTTGAGAAGTCTTTGTGAGGAGTCTAGAGAAGTTTTGTGGATTGGGAACAGTTATCCCCTTGAGGAATATGGTGCTCGACTTCACGTCCTTTCCTGCGTCAGGTGATCAGCTAAAAAATCGACTATGGCCCAACCCTTCACTGCCTTTTATGGAATATAACAAAGATCAAATTCAAACAAAGCTAGTACCCATTTACCAATTCAACCATTCAAAATCGTCTGATTCAACATATATTTCACCAAATCGGTTATCGTTATTACATTCACTCTCTCGACCAACAAATAATGCCTTAATTTAGTGGTTGTGAAATACAGTGATAAAAACAATTTTTCTATAGCGGAGTATTGTCTCTCGGCATCGAGTAATGTCCGGCTCAAATAATATATGGCACGATCCTTCCGCATATCATCATCTTGGACTAGGAGAGCTCCTATAAACTTTGCTAAAGCCGTGACGTATAGCTTAAGCGGTCGACCTTCGATTGGTGGCATCAGAACAAGTGGCCTCATCAAATACTCCTTGATTCTATCAAAAGCCAACTGATGTGCTCGAATCGAAATACTTCGGTAACTCGGTTACTTTGCCATTGATGTTGCTCACCAACTATTTGATAAAATGCCTCAACGAAATGTGGTTGGTCGCAAAGAAAGTTTGGCTGGTGGCAAGGTGGCAAGGAAGGTTTTGCTGGTAGCAAGGAAGGTATGTACATGAAACAAATACCTTTCTTCTTTTCGTTTTTTTTTTTTTTTTTTTTTTTTTTTTTTTAAGTTTTTAGGTTACTTAGAAGGTGTTTGAGAAAATACTTGTAAAGCTATTGCCCCCTGTTTGTAAAACAGTGGGATTTTAAAGTTATAGTTCAAGTGTATGTAGAAATGCCTCAATGGTGAACATGGCTCGATCTGCTGATGAACTGAGCTGAGCTGGCCAGTCATGCTCGATGACCAAGCTGAGGCCAGCTCGGCTCGGTTTGACTCGATGTACACCCGTGAGTTACACCAGCCAATCTGCTTCCGCTATTCACGCAATTGGTGGTTGGTGTACCAGGCTGGTGTATTGACATCACCAAGTTCTGTTGGTCCCATCATGAGTTATGTGTTATATCCCAACTATACTTTCATTTGCCAAGGTCTTTCTAAGGCTTCATCTGAAAAATAAGATAGATTCAAAGATCAAATGGACCACACTGCAAAAAGCTGTGGGGATTGAACGTCTACCATTGAAACCCTTTTCGGCATCACCGAAGTTTTGGATTGATATGATATTTGTTTTTCCTCTTCATCCAGGTATGTATGAACTTATGAACAGATTGGATGGAAAATAAACATATGGTGGGCCTACAAATATTTTAATGGTGAGAATCATTGTTCCACTGCTATTTCTGATGTGGTCCAATTAAGCTTTTGTTATGAATCATCTTTGGTATTATGCTCTCAAATTATCTTACAAAATGGATGAACGGTGTGGATATAATAAATACATCATTTTCGAGCCCACGTAACTTTGATCTCCTTTGAACCCTTCCTACAACACAGAGCTTTAGGAGCAGCAATGGAAATTGGATTGCGTACTCAGTAGCTCCTATCGTACTGAGTAAACTATGATGGCCCGACCTTGAATGCACTTGGTTTATACACGCCATCCATCCGTTTTTCCATATCTTTTAAGGGGTTGATACCAAAATTGAAGCACATCCAACACTCAAGTTTCCAATGGTGTGGTCCACTTGAGATTTTGATATGCTTTATTTTTGAAATAACGCCCTAAAATTATTAGGAAAATGGATGGACGGAGTGGATAAAATGCATGAACGACGGTTGGCCCAAAGAGTTTACTCGGTGGGCCTGTTTGGCCAGGCGGATTGAATGGATTGGAAGGGATGGGATGGATTTTTAGGTAATGATGGTGGTGTCAGTGGATTGGTTTAAGGACCATGGGATTGCTATATCCCGGGACAAGTTTACCGAGTCAGTTTGTCATGCCTGGCAAATCCCTGGATTTTACCTTCCAATCCGTCCAACCAAACTCGCCCCGGGCACGATTGAATGGGATTAGGAGGGATGGGATCAATTTAAGGTAATGATGGTGATGTTGGTGGATTGGTTTAAGATCCATGGGTTTGCTATATCCCGGGACAAGTTCACCGGTCTGTTTGGCACGTTTGGCATATCTCAGGATTTTACCATTTAATCCGTTCCAATCCGCCCAGCCAAACAGGTGCATGGGATTACATGGGTTTAAGTGGGATAGAATTAGGAAAATGCAATAATTACATAGTGTCACCGAGTGTTTTAACCATGGCTGATGAGCCGCGACTCAACTCAGGGCTGAACGAATCGGGTCAAGTCACTGAGTGTTTTAACCATGCTCTGTGGCCCACTTGAGTGAAACAATCAGATGTTTAGGCAACGTGATCTAAACAATGTGGCCCACTTGACCTGATGGGAAGCTCACATGCCATATACGTGCCATATTTGCTCATGTGCGAGTATGAGCGTGGATGGGCAAGCTTCCACATGCACGTGGGCTAAGCAAACCTCTGCCTTTAGATCTCGATTGTGGCTTTGGCCTACATGAGGTTTACAAGCCCCAGATGTATTTTGCCAAAACTCACATTCACATGCTACTTCATGCCAACCTGGCACATGCATGGGAGATCAGTGTTGCGCATCACCTTGTGGATGAGCTGGTGCAAAAATGAGGCTGGGTACCAGTGTATGAACTATAAAGACAGTGGATGGTTTAAAAATACTTGCCAACGGTCCATAGTCTAATGTACATCCGTGTCCATTTTGAGGAGTGTATGGTCCTGATTTTTTGGATGGCTATGGCACAAAAGTTACACCATGTGGCATACTGTCCTATACGTGACCTTTTTTGAATGGTCAATACATCTAGAGAAATGGTCCTCAAAATTGTTTATGGATTGAATGCTGAAACCCATTTGCTGCATTTTTTGAAAAATGGACCATCCATAAGTGGGCTATGAATTGGTCAGTCCAATAGTCTGTTGGGGATTTGTACTGCGGAATCACACAGATCTAAATCTAGGATAGGAATCCAATGGCACCAAGCAAGCACAATAGAACACAGATTTAACGTGGAAAACCCTTGCGAGAAAAACCCACGGCACAAAGCGACAAAATCCCACTATGAAAGCATCAATTACAAAGAGAGAGGATTTACCCGATTCGAACAACCTCGAATCTCACCCTTGCTACACCCTTTAGTAACCCTAAAACCTTTTTAGGAACCCTTGGAAAACTTTTAGAAAGCCTTAGAATACTTTAGAATAGCCCTAGGGACCCCTATTTATAGTTTAGGAAACTCCACTTACGCACCTCTTATGGAAAAGTTCGGAAACTGCCTCAAATTTACGTAGTCCGCGCACCGGCTGCGTAATCCTTGACTAGTCGAGTCAAGTCCTCAACTGGTCGAAGGGCACCCTCGACCGATCGAACCTAACCCTCGACTGGTCGAGCATCCTGGACACCCAAAACATGTGCTCGCTGGACTTTGAGTCGAGCAGGCCACGACCGGTCGAGTGGACCCTCGACTGGTCGAGCCAGTCTCTCGACCGGTCAAAACAAAAAAAAAAAACCAGATTTAAGACATCAATCACAACACAGTCCACAATCTAATGCACTTGTGTCTCCATTTTGAGTTGCGAATGGTAATGATTTTGGCACCAAGTCATCTCCATACAGAGCGCTATGGCCCAAAAGTTACACCATTTGGCATACTCTCCTTATACATGGCCTTTTTTGGGTGGTCAATAAACCTAGAGAAATCGTCGTGAAAATTGTTTATGGAGTATATGGTTAGAAACACCCATATGCTGCATTTTCGAGAAATGGACTATCCATAGGGTGGACTATGAATTGGTCAGTCCAACAGTCAGTCTAATGTACAAGTACGTCCATTTTGAGGTGTACAGTCCTGATTTTTGGCACCACGCCCATCTCCATAGTGAGGGCTATTGCCCAAAAGTTACACTATTTGGCATACTGTCTTACACATCAACTTTTTTGGATGGTCAATAAATTTACAGATGCTCCTGAAATTTGTTTATGGATTGAATGGTCAGAAATACCCATTTGGTGCATTTTTTGAGAAACAGACCCTCACCATAAGGTGGCCTATGAATTGATCAGTCCAGATTGATTCACTTATTTTGCTCTTCTTATGGGTTATAAGGTTGGCACCATTTACTAAATGGATCTCGCCTCAAAAGATTTATAGAAATAGGCTAAGATTTTCCTCCATTTTGGTTTTGTTATCTACTTCAGAGCTTTTGATTTTAATTTATTATTTATTTTGTTAATTTTTATCGGTCTAATTCAGAGCTCGTATGTCCATTTTGGCAGTGGTTTGGAGCTATTGGGTTTTCCGGTTATTATGTTGGCAACATGTATTCCCTTTTTCATTTTTTTTAATAGTTTGGTTTAGTTTGGAATTTATTAATTTATTTATTCTAGTGGAGCAATTACAAAAGGGGAATTCAATTTTTACGACTTATATATCACCATCTTCACAAGAACATCTGCTTCTGCTTTCATTGGTTAATATTGTCAACATGAAAAACAAAATGTATTCTTAGAACCTTTATTCTTTGCAAATAACTAATGTTGTTGAAGGAAAGAAAATTTTTAGCTTAGAGTATACAAGATGAAGCAATTACAAAAGTGGAATTCAATTCCAACGACTTATATATCACCACCATATTCAATTCCCATGACTTGTATCTTCTCCATTGTTTGTATCCAAAACAACATGACTTGTTTGATAACTATAATGCCATCAACTCTGATCTGTTCTTAAGAATGTCCCTAGTCTATCATTATAATGCCCCATGTTGTTTATATTCTTTGTTATCTGTCTGTAAAAATGGTATCCTAGTTCCTTTTTGAGATTCCAAGGAATCTCATCAATATCTCAAATTGATACTTGATTTGGGTCAGGTATTGCATTAGGCATTTCAGTAACAGTGCCTTTTCCTGCATCATATTGATGTTCTTGTAACTAGATGTACTTGGGTTGTACAACCCAAGATATGAAAATTCAATTAAGGTGGTAATAGCAAAGGCTAATGTTAATGTTATTCTTGAATACAATGTTTTCTATTCTGTACTTGGAATCTGCTATTTTCTATTGTGGGACTTGAGTGGCTTTGAGGAATCTCATGTTGATTAATGATTTTTGCTCCCAGGAAGGGAGTATGAGACAAGAAACTACAGTTTTGAGTAAGTGAACCAAGCTATGGCCGAACAGCTTGCAACGGCTAATGTTATTCTTGAATATAATGGTTCGTATTCTTTACTTGGAATCTGCTATTTTCTATTGTGGGATTTGAGTGGCTTTGAGGAATCTCATGTTGATTAATGATTTTTGCTCCCAGGAAGGGATTATGAGACAAGAAATTACAGTTTTGAGTGAGTGAACCAAGCTATGACTGAACAGCTTGCAATGGTAGGTTTCTACTCAGGTCTTTCTTTGATGTTTGACGTTCGACATTCATTCTTTTTGATCTGTTAGATTGTGGTAGTACTATTTTTTTGCAGAGAAGTTTCTGCAAGCATCACCCTAAGCTATATTAGAAAATGTGCTAGGGTTTTCTGAGATGGATTTTGTTAACTCTGCTAATTCTAAATCCTATGGAAAAATGCTGCCTTGAAAGATGTTCATTGAGTGGAAATTCATTATATTGGTGACTGATTTAGCTTCTTAGTGTTTGAGTGGTGTCTATGGTTTTTTTTTTTTCCCTTCGTTTTCTACAAAGGTAAAAGAAGCCAGCATTGGAAATTATTAGAACAGGTCCCCAGAATTATGGTGTCCCTGATTAAGTAGAGGCTGTTCTCCGTTGGCTAAAAGGCCTAGATTTTATTTTATTTTTTCTTTCTTTGCATAGGCCTAGAAATCTTAGTATTACGTTGTTATTTGAGGAAAGAAGGCTTGGTATTAGTTCCATCTATGTGAATGGGGCTGTTGACCTGTTTGCAAAGTCTTGGTATTTTTTTTTTCCCTTTCTTCTTTGTAAAGGCCTAGAAACACCCATTTGCTGCATTTTTTTTTTCGAGAAACAGACCATCCATGAGGTGGATTGAATTGGTTTGTCCAACCGTCCACAGTCTAATGTACATGTGTCTCCATTTTGAGGAGTGTATGGTCCTGCTTTTTGGCACCAAGTCATCTCCATAGAGAGGACTATGACCCAAAACTTACACCATATGGCATGATATCTTATATATGGCCTTTTTTGGATGGTCAATAAATCTAAAGAAAAGGTCTTGAAAATTATTTATGGATTGAGTGGTTAGAAACACCCATCTGCTGCATTTTTTGAAAAATGGACCATCCATAGGTGGCCTATGAATCGGTCAGTCTAATGTACATGTGTGTCCATTTGGAGGAGTGTACAGTCCTATTTTAAGCACCAGGCCATCAACATAGTGAGGGCCATGGCCCCAAAAGTCACACCATTTGTCACGACCCTAAATCTAGTGTTGGTAATCCATGATTACTAGACACTAAATTTTGATTGACAGCCTCCGTAGAACTCCGATTTTGGGACTTCCAACTATCACACCCTGTCCATAAGCGGGGCTCCACAAGGAGGATTTCTGAAAGTAAAGACAACAAGCATGTATCATTTCTCCATCATATTCAACATATATTACTGTGTACAACTGAGCACATCAAAGGAAAGCTTGAGCTACTAATCCTAGTGAGTGCGTGTATGCAGTGAAAATGCATGTTTCATGTCATGCTTCTATAATGCACAGGCTTTCTGGCTAAATAACAATAAAATAAAGATACAATGCATACTCTTTCAATGTTTCTACAACTTTCCACATTTCTCAATTGGATCACCAGGGTCTAAAACAGAGGTGGGACTCGCATATGATTACTACTTGTGTAGACTTTTCCACCGTGGTCAACTACAGAGGTGGGACTACATAGTTCACAAGCTGAACTAGTCTAACCCACTTATGTTAAACCTCACTATTTGCCTACAAGCGAGAAGTAATAAGTCGCTTGACAAAACGATAGCGGACAATTTACGAGCTCGTCACACTCAACCTATCTTTGCTTGCCCATAAGCAGGTCAGGTCAAACCTCTCAACCAATCGACACACGTCGGTGGGAGTCGCTGCCTACTTTGGTATTTCAGCATTTTAGCGCTCTGTTCTTCCACCCGGTCTAAGCATTGATCGCTCCCAATGGTACCAATCGGGGTTTAGGGACTTTCACCCATGGACGCTCTAATCATGTCCTGTCGAATTACACATTTCTGGTGTGGTGTCCAACTCAAGTTATAACAAAGTATGTTTCATCGCATTTACAATCACCATATGCATAAGTTCACATACAAGCACAATATGTCATGGTTTTCAAGGCAAGCATAGGATGACCTTCCTCAAGTGGTCTCCTCATATATTTAAGTTCCACATTTAAGTTCCTCATAAGGTTCTCATGTAATACATCATGTATCTAGATGGTTTACATACTCATCATAGAAACATCGTGTGTCGCACCACAACCCACTATAATCACCATATCATGATATGAATCATTCACTCTCAAGCATACAATGATACAACAACTATGAATCATGCATATGATATGCACATGACTTAGCCAATCCAATTCCAATCCGGGATTTATTCTGCTATAAGACTTCATGCTACAAGCATGCTTTTTCTCAAGAAGTAACTACATTAAAAGGATGAAGGATATTTCTTTGAAACAATTTGTCAAACAGGTAGCAGGCAGACGTTGTAAGGGACAAAGAGAGAACCCGTTAGAAATACGTATGACTTTCATCTAATCAGCCATTAATAACCTAGTCAACTAACTTAGAAAATGCAGCCATAACCTTAAGAAAATCCAGCAATAATTCAACGAATTTAAATCAGAAAAGCGTCTTTTATAGGGTTTTGAAAGAAAATCCAGCAATAACTTAACCAACTCCATCAAAAATTCCAGCAATAACCTAACCCTAAATGAAAATTCAGCAATCTACTAACCCTATATGAAAATCCAGCGAAAACCTAACCCTAAAACAGAAAATCCAGCAATTATTTAACCTTAAAACAGAAATTTCAGCAATCTTCTAACCCTAAATGAAAATCCAGCGAAAACCTAACCCTAAAACAGAAAATCTAGCAATTATCTAACCTTAAAACAGAAATTCCAGCAATCTTTTAACCCTAAATGAAAATCCAGTGAAAACCTAACCATAAAACAGAAAATCCAGCAATTTTCTAACTTTAAAACAAAAATTCCAGCGATAGGGTTTTGAAGGAAACCTCAACTTACACATATACGTGCTCCTAATCTATGCACTCACCTGTAATTATCAGAGATTTGGCTCTCAACCTCAGCTTCTCTTTCCTTTTCTTCTTCTTCTTCTCAACTTCACACTCAACAAGAAAGAGTGCTGAAAAATAAAATGTTGCAAGAGGGTTTTCATATGTGTGGACTTGAAATTGGTTTTAAAGGGTTATGGAATGCTTTGTGATGATTTTGAAAAGTTTAAGCGTATAGTAGCAATATAACAATGTTATTTAAGTAGTTGGAACTAACGTATTCTAAGGAGTTTAAAAACATCGAGGTCATTTGAGTATATTTTCTTAAAATATACATGTACATATCTATGCATAACTTACAATCCGGGTGTCCTATTGACATGTCATTTTCACCATTAACTCTGTAACTCGACTACGGTTACAATGGTTAGGCTTTCAGACCTAACGGATTTTGAAAACTCGATGGTGGGGCTCCGCCAGATAAAATAAGGACATAATTGTCATTTCTCAGATTGTTTAATTTTAAGTCCATATCTTAAAATTCGGGCATTGGGTTGAAATACGGCTTGCGGCTTGATAACAGAACAACATTATGATCAAGTCAAAACATTCTCGAGGCCAATAGACCTATAGTCAACGGCTATCCATGTACAAACTAGATTTCGGATCCTCGGGTCTTACACTATTTGGCATACTTTCCTACTCATCACCTTTTTTTTTTTGAATGTCAATAAATTTAGAGAAATGGTCCTGAAAGTTGTTTATGGATTGAATGGTTAGAAACACCCATTTGATGCTTCTTTTTTTTTTTTTTTCAAGAAACGGACTATCCATAAGGTGGACCGAATTGGTTTGTCTAACAGTCCACAGTCTAATGTACATGTGTCTCCATTTTGAGGAGTGTATGGTCCTGCTTTTTGGCTCCAAGTCATCTCCATAGAGAGGGCTATGACCCAAAACTTACACCATTTGGCATGCTATCCTATGTATGGCCTTTTTTGGATGGTTAATAAATTTAAAGAAAAGGTCTTGAAAATTATTTATGGATTGAGTGGTTAGAAACACCCATCTGCTGCGTTTTTTGAGAAATGGACCATACATAGGTGGCCTATTAATCGGTCAGTCCAACAGTCAGTCTAATGTACATGTGTGTCCATTTGGAGGAGTGTAGAGTCCTATTTTTGGCACCATGCCATCAACATAGTGAGGGCCATGGCCCAAAAGTCACATTGTAAGACCCGACGCCCCGACATCTGGTTCGTACACTGGATAACCATTGACTGTAGGTCCATTGGCCCCGAGAATATTTTGACTTGATCAAAATGTTGTTTTGTTATCGAGCCGCAAACCGCATTTCAACCCGATGTCCGAATTTTAATATATGGACTTAAAATTAAATAATCTGAGAAATGATAGCTATGTCCTTATTTTATCTGGCGGTGGGCATCATCAAGTTTTCAAAATCCGTTAGGTCCGAGAGCCTAACCGTTGTGACCGTAGTCGAGTTAAAAAATTACTGGCGAAAACGACATGTCAATATGACACCCGAATTGTAAGTTATGAATAGATATGCACATATATATTTTGATAAAATAACTCAAATGACCTCGATTTTTTTAAAATCCTTGGAATGTTTTATGTCAAATCACTTAAATAATATTATTTTTTTTTTGTTACCATCAGCTTAAACTTCTCAAAAATATCACAAAATACCTCCCAACACTTCTTTTAGACAAAAGCCAATTTTAAAACCATTTTCAAATCTATAAACATAAAAACCATCTTTCAACAACCCATTTCTAGCACTCTCTTCTAGCTTAAGTTTGAAGTTGAGAAGAAGAAGAAGAAGAAAAGGAAGCAGAAGCCGAGTTTGAAATCCAATCGTCTGATTGTTACAGGTGAGTGCATAGATTAGGAGCACGTATATTTGTGCGCTAGATTACTTGAAAGCCCTATAGAAGAATAGATTTTTTTAAATTTAGGGTTAGGCTATTGCTGGATTTTTTGATGTAGTTGGTTAGGTTATTGCTAGATTTTCCTTGAAAGCCCTATAGAAGACTAGATTTTCTGATTTAATTGGTTAGGTTATTGCTGGATTTTCTAATGTAGTTGGTTAGGTTATTGCTGGATTTTCCTGAAAGCCCTATAGAAGACTAGATTTTCTGATTTAATTGGTTAGGTTATTGCTGGATTTTCTAATGTAGTTGGTTAGGTTATTATTGGATTTTCCTTGAAAGCCCTATAGAAGACTAGATTTTCTGATTTAATTGGTTAGGTTATTACTAGATTTTTTAATTTATTTGGTTAGGTTATTACTGGATTTTCCTTAAAAGCCCTATAGAATAATAGATTTTTTGATTTAGTTGATTAGGTTATTGCTGTTTTTTTTTTTTTTTTTATTTAGTTGGTTAGGTTATTGCTGGATTTTCTGATTTAGTTGGTTAGGTTATTAATGGAAGATTGGATAATAGAGATGATTTTAGTTTTATTTAAATTCATACGTATTTCCATCTGTTTCTCTCTTTGTCCCTTACAAAGTCTGCTCACTACCTGTTCGACAAAATGTTTGAAAGAGTTATCCTTCCTCCTTTTGGTGTAGTTAACTATTAAGAAAAAACATGCTTGTGGCATGAAGTCTTATAGCGGAATGAATCCCGGATTGGATTTAGATTGGCTACGTCATGTGCATATCATATGCATGGTTCATAGTTGTTGTCTCATTGTATGATTGAGAGTGAATGATTCATATCATGGTATGGTAATCAAAGTGGGTTGTGTTGTAACACACGATGTGTCTATGATTAGTATGTGAACCATCTAGATACAGGATGCATTACATGAGACCCCTATAAGGAACTTAAATTCATGAGGAGACCATATGAGGAAGGTCGTGCTATGCTTGCCTTGAAAAACATGATATATTGTGCTTGTGTGTGGACATATGCATACGGTAATTGTAAATGCGATGAAGTCATGTGCATATCATATGCATGGTTCATAGTTATTGTATCATTGTATAATTAAGAGTGAATGATTCATATCATGGTATTATGATCACAGTGGGTTGTGTTGCGACACACGATGTGTCTATGATTAGTATGTGAACCATCTAGATACAAGATGCATTACATGAGACCCCTATGAGGAACTTAAATTCATGAGGAGACCATATGAGGAAGGTCGTCCTATGCTTGCTTTGAAAAACATAATATATTTGCCTTGAAAAACATGATATATTTTGCTTGTGTGTGGACATATGCATATGGTGATTGTAAATGCAATGAAACATACCATTGGGACATGATTAGAGGGTTCCTGGGTGAAAGTCCCTAAACCCCGATTGGTACCATTGGGAGCAACCAATGCTTAGATTGGATGGAAGAATAGCGCGCTGGAATGCCGAAATACCAAAGTAAGCGATGACTCCCACCGACGCGTGTTGATTGGTTGAGAGGTTTGACCTGACCTACTTATGGGCAAGCAAAGATAGGTTGTGTATGACGAGCTCGTAAATTGTTTGCTATCGTTTTGCCAGGCGACTTATGACTTGAGTCGGACATCACACCGAAAATGTGTAATTCAACAGGACATGATTAGAGGGTTCCTGGGTGAAAGTCCCTAAACCCCGATTGGTACCATTGGGAGCAACCAAGGCTTAGATTGGGTGGAAGAATAAAGCGCTGGAATGCCGAAATATCAAAGTAAGCGGTGACTCCCACCGACGCGTGTCGATTGGTTGAGAGGTTTGACCTGACCTACTTATGGGCAAGCAAAGATAGGTTGTGTATGACGAGCTCGTAAATTGTTTGCTATCGTTTTGCCAGGCGACTTATGACTTCTCTTTATTAGGCAGATAGTGAGGTTCAACACAAGTGGGTTAGACTAGTTCGGCCCAAGAATTATGTAGTCCCACCTCTATAGTAGACCACGGTGGAAAAGCCTGTGCAAGTGGGTAGCAATCATATGTGAGTCCCACCTTTGTTTCAGACCTTGGTGATCCAATTGAAAAATGTGAAAATTTTGGAACATGGAAAGTGACATCATGCATTGTACCTTTCTTTTATTGTTATCGGCCCAGTAGGCCTGTGCATGATATGAGTATGATATGAAACATGCATTTTCACTGCACACACGCACTCACTGAGCTTAGTAGCTCAAGGTTTCCTTTCTATTTTTTTTTTTACAGGTAAGAGTAGGGAGCTGAAGGAGTAGAGATTACAGCCTCCAGTTGTCATTTTTGTCTTGTACATATCAGTGTATATATTTTTTTTGTAGTAACTTGTATAAGTACAGGCAGGTATAGTAAATATGACATGGTTTATGTTTTGGTTTTGCCTTGATGTGCTCAGTTGTACACAGTAACGCATGTTGAATATGATAAAATTTTGAGAAATGATACATATGTGTCGTCTTTACTTTCAGAAATCCTTCTTGTGGAACCCCGTTTATGGGACTTAGTATGCGATAGTTGGAAGCCCAAAATTGGAGTTCTACAAAGGCTATCAACCAAAATTTGGTTTATAGTGTTGAGAAGTAGAGCCACATCTGGGGCCGCCCATGACCAGTCAAGGTTGCGCGGATTTCGTGTCGCAAGTCCTTTCGCAACTGGGATGCGAAAGGAGTTTCGCGGATTTCGTGTCGCAAGTCCTTTCGCAACTGGGATGCGGAAAGGGAAGTTGCCAAAACTATAAATTGGGGTCCCTAGGGCTATTCTAGGTTAAGGTGAATTCTAGGAAATTATTCTAAGGTGTGGGCAAGGGATTTTCTCTGTACTTCCAAGGGAGAGGTTAGTATATTGCCTTGTAATCTTCGTTTCTCTTCATAGTGGAATTTTGCATCCGTGGTTTTTTACCCTAGTTTGGGATTTTTCCACGTATATCTTGTCTTGTGGTTTATTTTGGATTGCTTTGATCTATTTCTAGTTTATTATTCTTCCTGTCTATCGTTTGTGGGTGAGGCCTTAGATTGGATCTAGGCTCACTGCGTTGTTGGCGTGCTGCGCAACAACTGGTATCAGAGCTATTAGTTTAGTTCTATTGGGAGCGATGGCAGAAGATGGGAAAACTATAATTGAGAAGTTTGATGGTTCAAACTTTGCCTTCTGGAAGATGCGGATGGAAGATTATCTGTATCAGAAGGACCTCTATGTTCCTCTAGGAGAAAAAGAGAAGAAACCAGAAAAGATGACAGATGATGAATGGTTTTTACTGGATAGGAAGGCTTTAGGAACGATCCGACTCTCTTTGTCTAAGAGCGTCGCCTTCAATATATCCAAGGTGAAAACTACAAAAGAATTAATGGAAGCCCTAACCACCATGTATGAAAAACCCTCAGCATCCAACAAGGTTCATCTTATGAAACAGCTATTCAATATGAAGATGTCAGATGGTGGGAGCGTGGCTGAACATCTAAACGAGTTCAATACAGTCACGAGCCAGTTGGAATCCGTTGGCATTGCTTTTGAGGATGAGGTCAGGGCGTTATTGATCTTATCCAGTTTGCCAGACAGTTAGGATGGTTTGGTGATTACTGTGAGCAATTCTTCAGGATCGACAAAGCTGAAATTTGATGATGTGGCCGGTCTAATTCTCAGCGAAGAATCTAGAAGGAAGGCATCAGGAACTTCAGGGGATTCAAGGAATGCTCTAAACGTTGAAGGAAGAGGAAGATCGCTGAACAAAGGAGGTAATAAACACGGGCGTTCTAAGTCAAGGAATAAGTCCAAAGGACCGAAAGACAAAGACGGGTGTTGGCATTGCGGCAAGAAGGGGCATATGAAACGTGATTGCAGGGCGCTCAAGAAACAAGAAGGAAGCTCTCAAGGTAGGAAGGATTCAGTGAATCTATCTGAGAAGAGTGACACAGAGGCGTTGATCTTGTCTCTTGATGCAAGGAATGAGTCTTGGGTTATAGACTCGGGTGCTTCGTTTCATGCTACTTCGTGTAAGGAAGTTCTGCGTGATTATGTGTCAGGTGACTTTGGGAAAGTCTACTTCGGTGATGATGAGCCGTGCAGTATCGTTGGAAAGGGAGATGTTCATGTAAATCAGAAAGACGGAACGGTCTTGAAATTGAAGGATGTCAGACATGTACTGAGTTTGAAACGTAATCTGATCTCAGTGGGACAGTTGGCTGATACCGGTTATGTGACGACATTCACCAGTGACTCCTTGAAGATCACAAAAGGTGCCTTGGTAATATCTCGAGGCAAAAATGAAGGTACTTTGTACGTGACTTCAGGATCGTATAGTTCACTCGCAGTCGCATCAACTGGAGTGAATGGGCAGTTATGGCATCAGAGGCTGGGACATATGAGTGAGAAAGGGATGAAAGTGCTATTATCAAAAGGGAAGCTACCAGGGCTGAAGTCTATTGACTTGGAATTCTGCGAGGACTGCGTGTATGGCAAGCAGAAGAGGGTAAGCTTCAAGAAGACGGGACGCGCTCCAAAGACACATCTGTTGGAGCTTGTACACACTGATGTGTGGGGACCAGCACAGGTATTATTCTTGGTGGCTCACGTTATTTTGTTTCCTTTATTGATGATGCTAGTAGAAAACTATGGGTCTACTTCTTAAAACATAAATCTGATGTATTTGATGTATTTAAGAAGTGGAAAGTTATGGTAGAAAATGAGACAGGTAAAATAGTAAAGTGTCTCAGATCTGATAATGGGGGAGAGTATTGTGATAAGAGGTTTGAGGAGTATTGTGCAGCAAATGGAATCAAACATCAGAAAATGATTCCAGGGACACCACAGCAGAATGGTGTGGCTGAGCGCATTAATAGGACCATCCTTGAGCGCGCCAGGAGCATGAGGTTACATGCAGGGTTGCCCAAGACCTTTTGGGCAGATGCTGTGAATACTGCCGCATATCTCATCAATAGAAGTCCCTCAGCACCATTGGATGGTGGGCTACCAGAAGAAGCGTGGACTGGGAAAGAAGTGAACCTTGCACATCTCAGAGTGTTCGGTTGCACTTCATATGTTCACATTGATGCAGAGTACAGAAACAAGTTGGATGCGAAGTCCAGGAGGTGCACGTTTATACGCTATGGGCAACATGATTTTGGCTACAGGTTCTGGGATGCAGAAAACAGAAAAATCATCAGAAGCAAGGACGTAGTCTTTAATGAAAAAGTGATGCATAAGGATAGTGTGCAGGAAAATAAGGCCGAGAAAAAGGAATTCGTAGAGTTGGAAGAGTTACCGGACATGGGTGTTACAGTGCCACAGGATGAGGCAGAGCCGCATACACCAGTTGTGAGGAGGTCTACTCGGGAGAGGAGACCCACGGTCCGATACTCACCCTCCTTACATTATCTACTACTGACAAATAATGGTGAGCCAGAGTGTTTTGAAGAGGCGTTACAGTCAGATATACGGGTTAAGTGGGAGCAGGCCATGGATGATGAGATGGACTCTCTTGAGTCTAATCGTACATGGGAGCTAGTCACTCTACCCAAGGGTAAGAAAGCTCTTCATAACAAGTGGGTTTACAGACTGAAGGAGGAGCACGATGGTTCGAAACGGTACAAGGCCAGATTGGTTGTGAAAGGGTTTCAACAAAAGGCAGGTATCGATTTCACTGAAATATTTTCACCGGTAGTGAAAATGTCTACGATTCGCATGGTCTTGAGTATAATGGCTTCAGAGGACTTACATCTAGAACAGCTAGATGTTAAGACAACCTTTCTTCATGGGGACCTTGAAGAAGAGATATATATGCATCAGCCGACAGGATACGTGGCACCAGGTAATGAGAACAAGGTGTGCAGACTGAAGAAGAGTCTATATGGCCTGAAGCAGGCCCCGAGGCAGTGGTACAAGAAGTTCGATAGTTTCATGTCGGAAAACGGTTTTAGGAGATGTCATGCAGACCACTGTTGTTACTTGAAGAAGTTTGATACGTCATACATCATCCTTCTTCTGTACGTTGATGATATGCTTGTGGCTGGCTCAAGCATGGAGGACATCTCAGATCTCAAAAGACAATTGTCTAGAGAATTTGTCATGAAGGATTTAGGAGCTGCAAAACAAATCCTAGGCATGAGGATAAAGCGTAACAGGGAAAACAAGAAATTAGTTTTGTCACAGGCAGAGTACATAGCCAAGGTACTTGATCGATTCAATATGGGAGGTGCTAAGCCGGTTAGCACTCCATTAGCCAACCACTTCAAGCTATCTAAGGAGCAAGGTGTAAAGACGCAGGAGGAACAAGACTACATGGCTAAAGTCCCATACGCGTCAGCTATTGGGAGTCTCATGTATGCTATGGTGAGCACGAGGCCAGACATTGCTCAAGCAGTGGGAGTTGTTAGCAGGTTCATGAACAACCCCGGGAAGGAACATTGGGAAGCTGTGAAGTGGATCCTTAGGTACTTGGTAGGTACTAAGGACGTAGGGCTGTATTATGGTGGATCGAAAATCAAGTTACAAGGCTACGTGGATTCAGATTTGGCAGGAGATATCGACAGCAGAAGAAGCACTACGGGTTATGTTTTTACTCTGGGTAGTGCTGCAGTCAGTTGGGTCTCTCAGTTACAAAAGATAGTATCTATCAGTACGACAGAAGCAGAATATGTTGCGGCTACAGAAGCATGCAAGGAGATGGTGTGGATGCAAGGTTTTATGGAAGAGTTGGGTAAGAAGCAAGCAGATTGCAAGCTGTACAGTGACAATCAGAGCGCAATACACTTGGCTAAGAATTCAGCCTTTCATTCAAGGACCAAGCATATTGCCATTAGATATCACTTCATACGTTTGTTACTGGAAGATGGATCGATTGCTCTGGAGAAGATTCATACAAATGAGAATCCTGCGGATATGCTGACCAAGGCGGTCACAAGGGAGAAGCTGAAGCTCTGTTCAGCTTTGATTGGTCTTCAGGCTTGAAGACGGGGAGGTGGTGCACTCCGGATGAAGAAGACAAAGGTTTATGGAGATGTGTCTCCAAGTGGGAGATTGTTGAGAAGTGGAGCCACATCTGGGGCCGCCCACGACCAGTCAAGGTTGCGCGGATTTCGTGTCGCAAGTCCTTTCGCAACTGGGATGCGAAAGGAGTTTCGCGGATTTCATGTCGCAAGTCCTTTCGCAACTGGGATGCGAAAGGAGTTTCGCGGATTTCGTGTCGCAAGTCCTTTCGCAACTGGGATGCGGAAAGGAAAGTTGCCAAAACTATAAATTGGGGTCCCTAGGGCTATTCTAGGTTAAGGTGAATTCTAGGAAATTATTCTAAGGTGTGGGCAAGGGATTTTCTCTGTACTTCCAAGGGAGAGGTTAGTATATTGCCTTGTAATCTTCGTTTCTCTTCATAGTGGAATTTTGCATCCGTGGTTTTTTACCCTAGTTTGGGATTTTTCCACGTATATCTTATCTTGTGGTTTGTTTTGGATTGCTTTGATCTATTTCTAGTTTATATTTCTTCTTGTCTATCGTTTGTGGGTGAGGCCTTAGATTGGATCTAGGCTCACTGCGTTGTTGGCGTGCTGCGCAACATATAGTAATCACGGATTACTGACACTAGATTTAGGGACGTGACACACACCATTTGGTATACTTTCCTACTCATCACCTTTTTTTTTCTTTTTTTTTTTAATGTCAATAAATTTAGAGAAATGGTCCTGAAAGTTGTTTATGGATTGAATGGTTAGAAACACCCATCTGATGCTTCTTTTTTTTTTTTTCAAGAAACAGACTATCCATAAGGTGGCCTATGAATTGATCAGTCTAGATTGATTCACTTATTTTGCCCTAATCGGTTGTAAGGCCGGCACCATTTATTAAATGGAGCTCGATGTACATACAATGGATCTGCCTCAAAAGATTTATAGGAATAGGTTAGGAATTTCCTCCATTTTTGTTTTCTTATCTATTTCAAAGCTTTTGATTTTGTATTTTAGTTTTTGTTAATTTTTATTGATCTAATTCAAAGCCCGCATGTCCATTTTGGCAGTGGCATTATTGCGACTTTTCTTTTGTAGCTCCTTCTCGTGTTGTATGTATATCGCCACGGAGTTGTTATTCAGAAAACCGGTTTCACCGTGATTCAGAATTCACTAAATTACAGATTTTCTTCTACTCTTAGTAATAGAAGTATCAGTTATACAGGAGAATATATTTGCAAATTTGCTTGCTTTTGCTACTATACGTGATGCCTACTAGTTTTATATTTTACTTTCTTTATTGTTGCCTTTGTGAAACCAATGTTTAGTGGTTCATTTACTTATTGCATTTTTTTTTTTCTTTTTATTTTTTTGGTTTAGTGTTAGATCGTTTAAGCAAACAGATGGTTCTCTTTGCTGGATGTCACTACACCAAAATTACTGTTTAGGAACGGCTGTAGTTTTGGTTCAGAAACGGTTTCGAATTGTACCTGAGTACAGAGATAGAGAACATTTCTAAACACTCAATTAAGATCAGGCCCACCATGATGTTTACGAGAGATCCACACCGTGCATCTGTTTTGAGAGATCATTTTAGAACATTAGGCGAAGATTGAGTTGGATCGAAAATTCAAGTGGGCCTCACGGAAGGAAATGTGGGGATTGAGTGACCACCGTTTGAGACATTCGTACGGCCACCAAGTTGATTAGTCAGGAATATAAAAATAAAAATTTAAAAAAAAAAACCCTGCGGACCTCTCTCTCTCTGTCTGACGAACCCTCTCCTCTCTCAAAACCTCCCCTCACGAATCCTCAAATATTTCCTTCAGCACCTCCTCTTTGCATCCCGCTTGCAGAAGAAACCCTAGAAATCTAGGTTTTACCACTATTCCCTTCTATATGCACTGGATTCAGGGCATTCTCTTCCTCCAATCAAATAGAACAAAGCCCTAGAATCAATCCTTCAAGAAATCAGCAACACAAGACTAGAGAAAATCACGAGCACTAATGAGATCATCCTGTGCATTATGAAGTCGATGTGGTAACGTGGCGGACTCGGAGAATCCAAACTTGAGCATTGGTTGCTGCCGAACTTTGAAACCATGTGTACGGTACATCACCTATAGAATGTTCAGTTTCAATGTCTTTTATTATTATTATTATATATGAATGGATTAATAAATATGTATGCAAGGTGTGAGGATTTGGCACATGCCCATAAGCTATTCGACAATATGCCTGACAGGAACATTGTCTCTTGGACTGCATTTTTAAAAAAAAATATTTCTATGGTCTGTGCCATGTGATGGTTGGATAGGCTTGATTTTCTTAGGTGGCTCACAGCTTTCCATTGTTTTCTACAATGTGCAGGGGGCTGGTAGCATGGCATGCAACCCATTCAACTATGACGTGGGCAGAGTGCACTCTAGATGCTTGTAAAAATGCCATAGTGAATGGGGAGGTGGAAAAGAATACAGAATGTAGTCCAAATAGAAATGAGACAGTCTCAAGATTGACATTCCTAGAATCCCAAAAAAGAAGTCTCTGATTGCTGCTATGGAAGCTGCAGATGTGAAGAACAAGTGGGAGAATAGCTTATGGGGCCAAAAGCTGATTGTGCAGAAGAGGAGCTTCTCTCAATGACTTTGATAGGTTCAAGGTTATGCTGAGTTGGTGCAATCAGGCAAGAACTCGCTAAGCTGAAAAAACAGGCTGTAGCTTAAATAAAATCTCTCAATACTCCCTTGATTTTTGTTACAGATCTGTCGTAGTTGTGATTTTGGTACTGTTATTTCCATTAAGTTTTGTTTTAAGTGCGATTAGGTTTCACCTTTTTCTGTCCGACGGTATTTGAAGTAATCTTTGAGAGACTTGCATTTAAATGTCAAGTGCAATGAACTGTGTTGATTAAAAAAAAAGAAAGAAAAAAAAGAAAGAAAAAAAAGAAATGAGACAGTAGCAGAGACTGTTCTTATTTCCATTAAGAAGAAATGTTCAGCGGCTTTTACAATCATGACATTGCATGGACGACAGCTGCAAGGAAGCTTATCCTTAAAATCTCATTGCCTTCATAACATAGTTTAGAATTTGATTCTCAAATGGTATCTTCTGTCTTCCACAGTTACGGTCAGGCAATCAAGGTGAACTGGGCATGTGCCAGTGGCCAGAGGGAGGATACTTTTGGTTAGTATTTGCTTCTATACTTGTTTCCTTTCTCTTTTACTGTTCTTTATTTGTTGTTTCTGTCGGCACACCGTGGTGCTTCTCTCTACTAATCATTCTTTGTTGTTGTTTTCATGTGCTTCAGGCCACTTCAATATCTTTGTTGGCGACCTAAGTCCTGAAGTCACCGATGCGATTCTGTTTGCATGCTTTTCAGTGCATTCCAGCTGTCCGTGAGTTCCTTGCTGCTTTTCAGAGTACTGCATTTGATAGTTTATATTGTTTGCTGTTTTTTTTTCCTGATTTTTTCTTTTCTGGAGGAAAGATGAAATTCCTTCTTCTTCTTTTTTTCTTGTTTTGTTGCACACTTTTGAAGCTTTAAGCATGATGCTTGAGAAGGTGGCCTTATAAGTGAGTCACTGTTGAGAATGTCAGTTTTAAGGTTCACCTGCAGTGAGCCAGATGATATGTCACTTTTCTGTGATTCTAGCTGTGCTGAGAATGCCAGTTTTAATGTTTCAACAATATGCATTACCATGCAAAATCATGGCTTTGAAGGGAACCTTGTTTTTTTAGAAACTTTGTGAAATTAATGAGTTTATCCACCTGAAGGAGCCTCTATAGAATTCGGGAATTTCAAGGAGTAACCAAGATATTGCAGTTGGATCTTTTGACTTCATGTTAAAACTTATCAGAGATAGCAGTGAGGGACTGAGTGTGGAGGCCTGGCTCCACCAGTATGGAAGTACCAAGGTCCTCTTTAGTAGTATGGTGGTGTTTGATTGGCTGGTAGCAAAGACAAAGCTCTTACAGTTGAGCATATAAAAAGTATGAGTATGATCATAGTGAATGATTTCATCATGAAAATGCTGAAATGGTGGACGCTTGCTTATAAAATTGTGCATTTGTAATGGAGGTTTTGGATATGTTGTTAACATAAAATTTGGGATAACATGCTTGGAAGAACGGCAGAGCTCTTCCGAGCATGTGACAAGGGTAGGATCGGCTTCAAGTAGTGGGTGTTATGGTATGGATTTGTTGAGCTGATATTTTGTTTGTTTTTATTCTGCCAGCTGGCTCTGTTTCTCTTTAGTTACTTGTTCACCTATCGTTGTTCTGGTTATGGCAAATCTTGCTATGTGCTGAGTTCACAGGCTGGTAATATTTTTTTTGTCTCTACAATATGCATGTAGATCGTTCTAGGTATTTCCTACTGTCTCTCTGCTTTCTGTTCTTCTGCAGTTTAAACATGGGGGCCAAGGCGAATGATATCACGTAGTCACTGTAGCTTACAGTTTCTCTTATGAACTCGTGAAAATATTCATTAACTTTTTGAATGTTTTGATATGGTAGTCTAGCATTATGTTTCAAGATGTAAATTGTCTTGATTATCAGATTGTGTGGTTCTGAAATTAATCATCATGAGTCTTATCTAGCTATTTGCGTTCAGTTCTACTTGTTTTACAATGTTAAATTGAGCTTTGTGGGGCCCACTAATTGGTGATCTGATGCGCCTGATGGTGGAAATTACAAGAAAATTATTGTTAAAAGGGACTCCCACCTTGGGATTGTGATATGCCACACCACAAGTAGACAATGCTGTTTAATCCAAGTGTAGGTTCTTTGGTGTTTGTTTGTTAGACCTGAAAATCAGGCATGTGCCTGGCTCATGTGTGTTAAAAGCAAAACACAAGCCCGGCCAGCCGGCTCATTGATTGAAGTACCTTGACTGTAAATTTACAATTATAGATACGTTAAAAACCTATTCCGGAAGTCTTCCTTAAAGGAAGATCCTGCAATTAGAAAGTTGGAATTTGTCATGCCTGATAGCCGAAGAGCTTTGGCAGGATGGTGTTTGATTTGAAGGTCATGATGCAACAGTCATGGTGTTCATGTATACTTCATTTTCAGATGATCGATCTTGATTTTCTTAGCATTGCCAATACGGATTCTATCAATATCGATTAGAAGCTTCATGTACATGCGTTTTCTCAATATTTATCAAAATCCAGATGATCAGTATTGATTTTCTCACTGGAAGAGACGGCGTTTGAAGTGTTGAATAAAGAAACTAGGGTGAAGGCTCCTTCAATGATATGATTTCATAATGTGGTAACATTTTTTGTTTAAGGGTTGAAACTGTCTTGCAAATAGGGCTGTCAATGGATCAAATCTTGAACCAGATTGTTCAATAACATTTTTTGTTTGTAATGGTGATGCTTAAAATGTGTAATCAGGTTTTGATGAGAGGTTTATAGGTTTGGGGAAAAATATTATTCTCTAATGAGTTACTGTATAAATAGGGAAATTTGAATTAACATTCTTAACTGGATCAATTATGATTTTTTTTGATCTTTAACAAATTTGAATTTGAATAGAGTATTTTATTTATTTATTTATTTATTTATATTTAAGGATCCATCAGATATTGGATTGAATTCAGATATCGGTTATTTTTTTACAGTCCTACTTGCAACTGTTATACCTTGAGTGTAAATTTACAATCATCATGTTACTGTAAATTTACTTTAGTTTTTGGAGCATACACAATGTCTTTTTCAATGTTTGGATACCTAATGGAAAAATTCAATTTTTTTGATCTTTGACAAATTTGAATTTGAATAGAGTTTTTATTTTTTGTTTTTTTTTATTTTTTTAAAGGATCCATCAGATATTGGATTGAATTCAGAAATCGGTTATTTTTTTACAGTCCTACTTGCAACTGTTATACCTTGACTGTAAATTTACAATCATCATGTTACTGTAAATTTACTTTAGTTTTTGGAGCATACACAATGTCGTTTTCAATGTTTGGATACCTAATGGAAAAATGGTGAAAAAGTATTTTTTTTTTTTTTTAAATTTATGATGGGTTTTCAGAAATAGGATTTAGCTTAGGTGGGTTGTAACCATAATTGAATTTGGTCGGATGGGATTCAGATGGAATAGAGCACATATTATGGCTAATTATCATATGACCTTCCTGTCTATATGTTGAATTTAATTCCCTTTGGATGCAACAATTTTTCTCCATGTAATTAGCACATCATATTAGTTTTGGAGAAATGAAAGTAGCCTTTTTTTTTGTTGGTTGTTGGGTCCTATTGTCAACTTTTAGAGGTTCCTAGGGATTTTTTGGATAACCATAGGCAACATAAGCAAGCATCATTTTCAAACTCCAATGATGGAACTTCACTTCTTCCATATGTTTCTTTCCTTCTTTTTTTTTTCTTTTTTTTTTTTTCTTTTTTCCTTTTCTTCTTGAGGTCACACCGATGAATTTGCATAGAAAATTCCATATTATTCTGTAATCAACAATAACTTTTTGTTAATGGACAAGCTGTGTAGCTGTGTAGCATATTCAGATTACAGAACTCCAAAATAACAAATTAACTATCTTCTCAAGAAGCATTGATCTTAATTTACGGAAAGGCCCCTTGATCAGATTTTTGTTGAAGATATATGGTTGTGGTTGTTCATGAATTCTAATGCTTCTATATCATCAGGAAATCTCTAATGCTTTTATTTCATCAGTATAATGTAAAACACATGTCTGAGCTGATCCCTGACATTGTTGCCCAGATTTATTATAGCTGTCCATGAGTTGGGACTAGGTCAAGCAAAATAAAAAACCGTGGATTCCATAGTAGAATGTTAATGGCATTATTTAAGCATTTAGTTGTCTTCTTTTTTTATTTTTCTTTTTTCCATTTCAAGGAATTGGTATAATGCACTCTTATCACTGGAATCCTATGTATATTCTCCTATTATTTATCTGACTTGCAAATCAGCTGAAATTGGAAGTCATAATTACAAGGCACATTTTAGCTAGTTTTCAAGAGAGCGAAACGACCCCCAAATAGTTCCTATGGTCTTTGTAGAAGCTACTTTTCTGTGATACTGAAGATCTAATTCTGACATTGTTCCTTGAATTTATAATGTAACAATTAGTTCTAACAGTGTATAATCCAACAAATGTATTGACAAAAGCTAATTCCATTAATGACTCTGTCAATAAAGATTGGTCCCTTTGCTTCTACAAAGATTTTATGATGCAGTTGTATGGTACTAAGATGATGCAAGTCCATGCGAACTTATACATGCAGGAGAAAATGCCGGCCCTGCATGTGTGTGGGCCCACCGTGTGGATGACCTGGCTGAAAAATATACAAAAACACTGCTTGGATGTACCACGCTGCATGTAGAGCTGTGTATGTTCTTGGGTAGAGTGATGTGGTGATCCATTTTCTTCACTAGCAGTTCATTTATTTCTTTCTCTGTTTTCAGAAACAGTGAATGGTGTTGAGGCCCTTAAACCCAAGTTTATTATCAAATCCCCGTCTGTGACAGGCAAGGTTGTTGAGAAGCCTCCACCTGCTCCAATGGAGAACAAATAATCAAAAATGGAAATAAGCAAGAGGAGCCCAAAGCCAGTGAGATGAATATGGGGCTTCAATCGCTCTGCCCCAACTGGACGTAAGGTGCTTGTTGTATGTTTTAATCCTTTTGTGCTTTATGAGCTTTATGTTTGATGCTTGGATTGTAACCTTGTACTGAACCTGCTTTGGTTGCCTTGTATTAAAATAGTGTATCCCCTTTATTTGTAGTGATAATTTATTTTTTACTTTACCAGCTTGTGGTTTTTACCATCTGCAATTTAAATGGGATTCACAATGTAGAAGGCGAAAAGAATCATGACGCCTACTTATCACACGCACTTTTTCTCCTCTGGGCAGGGACCAGGCAATAAATACCATGTGGTTCTGTAATTATAAAATGTGTGGTCCAAAATATTGGGTTCAGTCAAGGAAAACCAGTTGCAGCATTTACCATATACAAATGTCTACTTCATTGGAAATTGTTTGAAGCTGAATGGACTAGTGTATTTGACCGTCTTATTCAGATGATTGGTTCTGCAATTGAGGTAATTGAATGTTGTTTATACAGATTCATTATTTATTTGACTTAAAAATCTTGGAAGCATCATCTAAATAATATCCCATTAGACAATTCCATTTTCTGGAAAACGTTCATGTAATAAATTCTTACTGAACAAACAAATTTATGGGCTGAAATGGTTAAATATTTTCCTCAGAAGGCTTTCAGTTTTAGACCATAACTTCAACTTGACTGCATATCCAGCTTGTATGTGTTTCTTTTGATAATGTGTTTCAAGGGAAAACTAAGTGGTTTCTGGTATTCTTTTGCGGAGTCCTTGAAATTTTGCCTATTGTGGTGTTACATTTGTATTTAATTTCTCACAATTTTGCTTATGATTCAACTTTTATCCTTGCATTTTCACCATTCAATTTATAATTTCTCTCCAGCTAGTGAAAGAAGCGTCTGGTTAACCAGGGTACTGCAACTAATGTATCTTTGTTAATCACAGTCATTGCATTTTACTTGTGCAATTTGTCAACACACCCTGATGCTTCCTTAACTTGCTTGTACTATCACTGTCTTACCATGTTTTATTTAGATGTCCTTGTTATGACAAATCAATTATCCTCATACCATATACTTTTTGGCCTTACCATATTCTTTTCCAGTACATGTTTTATTTGTTTTTATTATTGTGCTGAATGCAGGTTGATTTGCCGAATTGATGTTAATGTCAAAGTGAGTATACATTCTGCTCAAATAGCGAGAGAATCTGAACAGAATATATGAATTGTCTAGTGAGGTCTTCTCATCATTTACTTGGTGGGAATTGTCTGGTGAGGTCCAAGCTCTCCATTAGCTGGGCCACAATCATTAGATTGTCTGGCTCTAAAATTAGGCGGCATCGCTTGTAAGACCCGTATCCTAGCCCGTACTGTTCCGTAGGCTTCCGCTGTCTTCCCGGTCAAATTCCGGCAACCCGCGACCTGTAATCGACGTTTGCGCGCGATCCCGAGACATATCCTGTATTCTAGAGTCGACACGACCTGAGACTTATACCATAACGACCGCATCATTGCCGCGGCTCCAACGCCGCTTCTCGGGCGTCAATTCGAGTTGTAGATCAAAAGTTGTAGGCCGCGCATCATTGGAACCATTAATCATGATATGAGACCCACCTTGTGCTCGTGCACATTTTCCTAGGTAAACCCAACCCATCGAGAGCTACCTATAGCCTAGCCCATCTAGACTAGGTTGATGACATCATCACTATGAGCATGCCTTACATGTAATAAATGCAAGCATGCTTTCTTCTCTTCCCTAGGCTCTTACAAAGCCATCATTACTCATCTCTCTTTCTTATCTCCACCGTTGAAGGAGCCCCCTTGGAGCTTTGGAGCATTAGGAGGAATAAGGAAGGTGGGTGCTTCTCTCTCTCTCATTCTCTCTCTCTTTCCCTCTCTTGTTCATATTCTTTTGTATGTGTGATGATGTGGCCGTGTGGCCCACTCCGATGAACCCCACCATGAGCCATGTATTTTATCCAACCCATCTATACATGGGGCCCACTTACATATGTGTTATACCCACACCATCTATTAGTTGATGGCCCACCCGAGTAGGGCCTACCTGGAGTATGAGTGACGCCCATACGTCCCTTGACCGAAATGAAAACACAAATATTAGCTTATTTCAAAGCTCATTGGGTGAGCCGCCTATGTAGGCCCCATCTTGATGTATTCTTTTAATCCAAGCCGCCCATCCCTTTCCCTATCTCATTTTAGGCGTTGAGCCGAAAAATGAGACCAATCAGATTATCCGGCGGGCCATGGCTTAGAAAACAGTGGTTTCCACCGTTGAAAATTCACCCCGCCATTTCTATTCGCCGAAAAATATCCAATATTGGGCTTGATAGGTCTGCATTGAGCCCTGGAGACCAGTGGTGGGGTCAGATTTCATTAACGCGGGCCCCACACAAGAAAAACTGCGAAATTTCGTTATTTCAAAAGAAAAAAAATGTATATATATATATATATATATATTTACACAGCAGCAGCCGCTGCTGCTGCTGTTGTCATAGGCGTTGGCAGGCGTGAACGGACAGGGGTCCCACGGCCCCCAGCCGTGGCCCCACCATGATGTTTGTTGTGTATCCACTTCGTCTATTCTGTGGACCATTAGGGCAGCGGGCCGCCCTCCAAATATCAGCCCCATCCAATGCACAGGTGGCCCACATCATAGGAAACAGTGTGATTGAATGTCTGCCTTTGGAACCCTTTTTGGGTCCACAGAAGTTTTGGATCAAGCTGAATTTTATTTTTACCCTTCATCTAGGCATGTGTGACCCTATGAACGGGTTTGATGGGAAAATAAACACTATGGTGGGCCCCACTTGGGACCCACAGTGATGTACGTGTCTTATTTTCCACCGTCCAAGCGGACGGTGGAACCCACGGGTATGTGATGCATTCATGCCGTCCAGCAGCAGCTGGACGGCTAAGTGGGACCCCCCTGTGCGTGTGTGCACGTGTGCGTGCGTGCGTGCGTGTGTATGTGCCTATGCACGTGTGTGTGCACATGTGTGTAAGCATGTGAGAGTGTGCATGTGTGTGTGTGCGTATGTGTGTGCATGAATTCCCGATTGCCGAATCCGGAGCCGACAGCCTCCGTAGTACCCCATTCTCGGATCCCAGCGCCCATACGCCAGATTTCCGATCCTAGGATCCTACAAGGAGGATTTGTAGTGTGATTTTTTTTTTTAATGGAGCATAACCACGAGCATAACCAAGTCACAAAACAACATCACCACGTATCCACTATTTTAAAAACTTTAAGTACAATGCGTATGAAAGGGAAATACAGTATAATGAAAGTAACAGAAACTCCAGAAGTCCGCTGCACACTCCAAGCTCAACGCTGCTGCAACCTATCGTCACCTGCACGTATCTATCGTGCATAAGCTTATAGAAAGCTTAGTGGGTGGTGAAAGTGTGTGCACAAGGTAAGTGCCATGTAAGCAATATCGAGTAAGCGGAAATACTGACAAGCCCATAAGTCATACAATATCAGGTACACAATGCAATCAGTTATGCAAATGAGGAGTCAAATGAGCCAAGATTAGATGCCAAGATACAATGTCCTAAATCATACAATATCAAAATGAGCAAAAATATACTGATAAGTCTATGAGTGCGATCAGCCGTACCAAGGCTATGTGATGCAAGGCATGAGTACTAACGACCATATCAATGCAGAAACATGACAACCCAAAAATGGTAAGTACTGCACATGCAATGTAATATGCGGTGCGAATGAAATGACCAAGCTGGAGTGAAGTCGGGATGATAGTACGTAGTATCGCTGGCTACGGGGTCCACCACAAAGGACTTCTATCCAAACCAGTCTCATACCTAAATTTGGATAGTCAGACTCAACGTGGTAAACTCCTGATCTCAGGTTAGTCGCGCGCCCAACCGAAATCCTGGCCATGCGAAGGTACACGACAATTAGTTCGCACCACTAACCCGAGTGGATAGTGAATGAAATGAATGCGTGAGTATGCAACTCCTACTCAATAAGTCCACATATCAGTACGGTTCCTCTCTGGGAAATCACCGGGGTCTATTACACTCCAAACCAGATTGCCGCTCCATCGCGCGCAACAAGGTGAGTGGAAGAGACCTCACTATCCGCCTGCCAATATCGGGCCCGGCTCGTCGATAGCGGACCCATTCCTCGAGCTGGTCAGACTCAGCCTAGCATTGCCCCCTCCTCTCGGGCAGGAAGGCCGTACCCCTTCCAACCGACCACGACACAGTGGGAGACGCGGCCTAACGGTATATGGCCCTCATGCGCTCATGCATCCACTCGGTCTAGACGTTGGAGCAACCTCTGGAACCAAGAGGGTTTAAGGACTTTCACCAAGGGATATCTATAGCACCCCATGTAGAACATTTCCCGGTGTCCCGTCTGGCCATCCACGATATGCCTGTGGAGGCTACGGCCCTGATGTCGCTAGGGCACACAATGCAAGATGCATGAGCCATACAATCCAGTCATACATCAATCATGCGCATACCGTGCGCTCATGTGAGATAACCCCTGCCTATCAGGAAGTCTCATAACAAGCTGCCTAATGACATACGCAATAGTTAACCACACCTCATAACAAACATGCAGATGATGCGTATGGGCATGTTTCATGATGCTATGTAGTCACATACTCATAATCGGTATCAATAATCGGTATCAACAATCGGCCTCGACAATGTGGACATTTAACCAACATTGCCCCCAAGGAATGGCTCACACAAAGCCAAACATATAATGGGCCCCCCGGCCTCACACAAAGGCTAATATACAACACAATGGGCCTTACTTAAGGGCCATATATACACACGGGTGGGCCCTGCTCATGGGCTTTAAACACATGACATGGACCCTACACATGGGTCTCGAATACATCAAATGGGTCATGCATCATGGGCCTAATACATATCACAATGGGCCTTGCCCGTAGGCCACGAATACATCACAGTGGGCCCTAACTACGGGTCGCATGTACATCATATAGGTCTCGACAATCAGCCTCGACCTCAACAATCGAATTGACACTCGGAATCAACCTTCATACGCGGCCTCGACAATCGGAATCAGCCTCGATACTTGGCTTCGACAATCGGAATCGGCCTATACATTCGGCTTCGACAAATCAGAGTCGGCCTCGATAATCAGAATCGGAATCAGCCTCAATCGGCCTCGACAATCGGAGTCAGAATCGACAATCGGCGTCAACATCAATAATCGGCCTCGGCAATCGGAATCGGCAATCGGTCACGACAATCGCACCGATCGACAGTCAGAATCGGCAAATACAATCACGTTAATCACAATCGGTAATCGGTCAAGGTAATCAGAATCAGCAAATCAGTCACGACAATCGCACCGATCGATAGTCGAAATCGGTAGATCGGTCACGTTAATCACAATCGGTAATCGGTCAAGGTAATCAGAATCAGCACATCGGTCACGACAATCGCACCGATCGATAGTCAGAATCGGTAAATCGATCACGTTAATCACAATCGGTAATCGGTCAAGGTAATCAGAATCAGCAAATCAGTCACGACAATCGCACCGATCGATAGTCAAAAACGGTAAATCGGTCACGTTAATCACAATCGGTAATCGGTCAAGGTAATCAGAATCAGCAAATCGGTCACGACAATCGCACCGATCGATAGTCGGAATCGGTAAATCGGTCACGTCGATCGGAATTGGCAATTGGTCATGATAATTGGCCTATCAAAGGACCTAAGGAAAGGTCACCATGAGGACTTCAACCATCATTGCCCATCAATGTGGACATTTAACCAACATTGCTCCCAATGAGCGACGCAACCATACACGGATTCATACACCGTAATAGGCCATACATACATCGCATTGGGCCTCAACCATGGGCCTCGAATACATCAAAATGGCCTCGACACATGGGTCATAAATACATCACATTGGGCCTCATATATGGGCCTCAATTACACCTTAAGTGGGCCGCACCAATGGGCCGCATCAGGTGCCCCATACATCAAGTGGGCCGCACCAGTGGGCCCCATATAATCAAGTGGGTCGCATCAATGGGCCGCACCAATGGGCCCCATATGCATCAAGTAGGCCGCGAATATACATCACAGGTGGGCCTCTAAAACATATACATCAGCAAGGTCCACGCACAGGGATGGACGACCTAAATACGCAAAACATACATACAAGGGTGGGCCACACGTGCATCAGGTAAAGCAAGCCCACCATAATGTTATTCTCCATCAAATCTGATCATAGGTCGCAACGACCTGGATTGAGAGGAGAAACTAATATTATATAGATCCAAAACTTTTGTGACCCAAAAAGGGTTTTCAATGTAAGGGGTTCTTTTCAATGGTAGAGGTTCAACTCACCACTGTTACTGCAGTGTGGTCCACGTGATAGATCTGCCTTATTTTCAGTCTCAAGCCTTAAAAATGAGCTTGCCAAATGTATGGACGGTTTGGATTCATCCATCATGGTGGGGCACAACACGCATGTGTATATATAAATATAATATTTATTATTGTTTATGGAGGAGGTCCAACGTCCAGGCCTTGGGCGCTAGACGGTGTGTATGAAACACATACATCATGTGGGATCCCACCAGCCGGACAAGTGGACGGTGTGTATATGAGATGGGTCCACACACCACGTCACATGCATCACGTGGTAGCCCTCAGATCGCAGCAGTTGTAACTGCTAGACCGCTGCCCAGCAGTCCAGATGGACGGTGTTGATGAAGGACATACATCAGGGGTGGGGTCCACACTCGTCAGATGGATGGACGTTTTGAATATCAGCAAGGTGGGCTCCCACGTGGATGTGGCCCATCATATAGTATTATAATATAATATATATTATATAAATAATATTATATATTAGATATTATACAATGGCAAAAAGGGTCCCCACTCACCGTACGGGGTCACCCTCAGATGGACGGTGCAATGGCGGGTACCCAAATCACTTATCGGACGTGCAGGTAATATACATAACGGTGGGTCCCATGTACGTGGGCCATCCACCTCTCACCTCTCTCTCTCCATATATATTAATATTATATTGTAAATTTTATATATATATATATATATATATATATATATATATATAACACATACATCATGTGTGGGGTCCACACATCTAGCAAATGTACAGAGTGGTTGTACAGCACACATGCACACACATACGCACACACACACATGCACACTCTCACATGCTTACACACGTGTGCACACACACGTGCATAGGCACATACGCACGCACGCACGCACACGTGCACACACGCACAGGGGGGTCCCACTTAGCCGTCCAGCTGCTGTTGGACGGCATGAATGCATCACATACCCGTGGGTTCCACCGTCCGCTTGGACGGTCGAAAATAAGACACGTACATCACTGTGGGTCCCAAGTGGGGCCCACCATAGTGTTTATTTTCCCATCAAACCCGTTGGGTCACACATGCCTAGATGAAGGGTAAAAATAAAATTCAGCTTGATCCAAAACTTCTGTGGACCCAAAAAGGGTTCCAAAGGCAGACATCAATCACACTGTTTTCCTATGATGTGGGCCACCTGTGCATTGGATGGGGCTGATATTTGGAGGGCGGCCCGCTGCCCTAATGGTCCACAGAATAGACGGAGTGGATACACAACAAACATCATGGTGGGGCCCACGGCTGGGGCCGTGGGACCCTTGTCCGTTCACGCCTGCCAACGCCTATGACAACAGCAGCAGCAGCGGCTGCTGCTGTTGTAAAATATATATATATATATATAATATATATAATATATATATATATATATATATATACTTTTTTTTTCTTTTGAAATAGCGAAATTTCGCGGTTTTTCTTGTGTGGGGCCCGCGTTAATGAAATCTGACCCCACCACTGGTCTCCAGGGCTCAATGCAGACCTATCAAGCCCAATATTGGATATTTTTTTCGGCGAATAGAAATGGCGGGGTGAATTTTCAACGTGGAAACCACTGTTTTCTAAGCCATGGCCCGCCGGATAATCTGATTGTCTCATTTTTCGGCTCAACGCCTAAAATGAGATAGGGAAAGGGATGGGCGGCTTGGATTAAAAGAATACATCAAGATGGGGCCTACATAGGCGGCTCACCCAATGAGCTTTGAAATAAGCTAATATTTGTGTTTTCATTTCGGTCAAGGGACGTATGGGCGTCACTTATACTCCAGGTAGGCCCTACTCGGGTGGGCCATCAACTAATAGATGGTGTGGGTATAACACACATATGTAAGTGGGCCCCATGTATAGATGGGTTGGATAAAATACATGGCTCATGGTGGGGTTCATCGGAGTGGGCCACACGGCCACATCATCACACATACAAAAGAATATGAACAAGAGAGGGAAAGAGAGAGAGAGGCACCCACCTTCCTTATTCCTCCTAATGCTCCAAAGCTCCAAGGGGGCTCCTTCAACGGTGGAGATAAGAAAGAGAGATGAGTAATGATGGCTTTGTAAGAGCCTAGGGAAGAGAAGAAAGCATGCTTGCATTTATTACATGTAAGGCATGCTCATAGTGATGATGTCATCAACCTAGTCTAGATGGGCTAGGCTATAGGTAGCTCTCATGGGAAACGATGAACCAAGGTTGGGTTTACCTAGGAAAATGTGCACGAGCACAAGGTGGGTCTCATATCATGATTAATGGTTCCAATGATGCGCGGCCTACAACTTTTGATCTACAACTCGGATTGACGCCCGAGAAGCGGCGTTGGAGCCGCGGCAATGATGCGGTCATTATGGTATAAGTCTCAGGTCGTGTCGACTCTAGAATACGGGATATGTCTCGGGATCGCGCGCAAACGTCGATTACAGGTCGCGGGTTGCCGGAATTTGACCGGGAAGACAGCGGAAGCCTACGGAACAGTACGGGCTGGGATACGGGTCTTACAGCTCTCCCCTTCTAATAAAAATTTCGTCCCCGAAATTTAAAACACGACACAACCAATACAAAGCTCATAAGGGAGGAAAATCCTATATAATCATCAAACACCTACGAGATGGGGACAACGCCCACGAACATCAGCCTCTTACTCCCAAGACGCCTCGTCAGCACTATGATGATCACATTGAACCTTGGATCCTGGAACAGAAACGATCGAAATTGGAATACTATACAGCCTCGCAATCTCAACGGTAGGGAGCTATGTCAAAAGATTTCTAAGTTATTCGAGCTCGAGGATCTAATCATTCTAAGTTCTCAACAATCATAGAGTGTAGGGTAGCTATCAGCGGATATGTGATGTTATCTTCAGGTATTCCCAAGTTATGCTCTGATACCAACTTCTGTCGGCTCCGGATTCGGCGATCGGGAATTTTGTGAGCCCGTTTTCCGAGTTTGGGGCGTGACATCGCTTCTCAAGTGGACCACTGGTTAGAAACAAAGCTATCCATTTGCTTGTAAACTGTGGCCAGCCAAGGGAATGAACAGCCTGATTTTAGGCAAGAAGATCTAAACAGTGAGCCCACTTGATGGAAAGCTCGAATCTCACAAACAAGTACAATATGGGCAGATGTTATTGATTTAGATGAGCAGGGCTCTACCAGCATGTGGGCTTAACAAAACTCCTTATCAGGCTCAGTTTAAAAAATCAATTAGCTGTATGTTCTTGCCCATTTAGTTTCTTCTAGCTAACCCACCTTTATTTTGTATCAGTGTCTTTATTTTGCATCATCATCATCATCATCATTTTTTTTTTCTTTTCCACCTAGTTTTGGTTGTTTGAATATGAATTCTTAGGACCTAAGCTTACATTGAAATGTGATTTTTTTTTTTTTTCTTTTTTTGAGAACTTATCAAATGTATGGGCAAGGTATTACAACTTGTGTTACCATACAACAAGATACCACATTTGGTTGGGACATGTCACAATGGGAATCTTCACATTGCCAATATGGTTAGGAGATTTTCAGAAGGTGGGCCACATTGTTTAAAATTAGCATTAGCTGCAAGATAGAAGCTAACTTCTACACGCACTCAAGTTGTAGTTTGTGGCAGTTTGCTTTGGAAATCCTTTATGTTCTTACACCATTTTTAAAAAGTGAAAAGAGGACAAAGGTGGCAAATTGATTTTCATCAACAAACCAAACCCATCCTTTATGTTCTTATACTCAATCAAATAGATCAAGAAAACTAAATCAGCAGGTTATCAGCTCTCCACTTTTCCACCATGAAAAGCACTCGGTTCATTTCAGGTACTGCTCGAAAAAAATGAAATATTAATTCAGCATATAAGCTTTGCATGTTTTTAGCCTGTTGAGACTTCAGAATTGATTGACATCTTTGTTAGCATACATTTCAGGTTGCTAAAATAGAAACATGAGATTATTTTCATTCATGTTTGTCTATTTTGATGAGATGCAGGAAGCAATAGTCCTGCCTCCATGGGTTTGGATTTAAATTCATAACATCACTGGTATAGTTTGGATTCATGCCGACTTTTCTTAGTTGTTAAAACTTCAATTTTGATTCTGAACTGGCAGCTGCTGTTATAAATCCAGGTCTTGCTGGCATTGATTTCCACAACTACCCTGATTGGGTTTGCATACAACCATTTACATTTTGGTATTTGAGGTAGTATAAATGGGGTTTATGCAAATCAGCATTGGTGGTGTGCAAAAATCAATTTTGCATAGACTCTTTTTCATATTTGTGCTGTGTACCTTTGTTTGAAAATGTTGCTGAAATTTATACATAAATGGTCTGTTCATTACAGCTTTTTCTTCATTGGAGGGGAAAAACGAAGAAACGTCAACATCTGAACTTTCTGGTGGAGCAAGAATTCACTATAATTTGCAATCTATCTTTGCGAAGAGTTTGGAGGTTTTCTACTTGAATATCCAGGGCTGAGGCACAGCACGTTGCATGACTTGCCCTGGTATTTAATTGACTAGGCCTGGTTATGTTGGTGACTTGGCCACATTGCAGCTCTCTCTCTCTCTCTCTCTCTCTCTCTCTCTCTCTCTCTCTCTCTCTCTCTCTCTCGCCTGTAGTATGTCATTATTGTAGAAAGGGGTTTTCTATCATTGTGCTTTGTTCATGACTGTGTTGTGTTTGCTTATTTGTTGTATCCATTTGCTTTGTTTTCTTAGTGGGTATCTCATGATTGGAAAGTTGTTCAATCTGTTAGTGAGTACAAGATTGGCAATGTGATTTTCTATCATTGTGCTTTGTTTACTGCTTGTTCAAATTCCAGGTTCCCATCTTACCCTTATGTTAGTCATACTCAACGTTTCATGAACTTGACATGCAATGCTCTATGGTCATGGTTCAAATTATTAATTGGTTGAATGTGACATGGGCAAAGTACTTTAATGAGGTTTTATTGGAAGTGTCCAAGATAATTAATTGGTTGAATGTGACATGCAATGGTCTATGGCCATAGAATTCAAAGGAGTGAAATTTTCATAATGTAGAGGTGTTCGTGTTATATATCTGGGATACTGTATAGAATTTAGATCACACGTGATGCATTTTTTCTTCATTCTATATTACCAAGTTAGTTGTAACTGTTGGTTTGTGCCATCAAAGCTCCTGGTTTTGGAGGAGACAGGAAAAAACTTGGAAGATCTAGCCATTCTCTCAATATGAGAGCTGGGATGCAACTCTTTATTCTTGAATTCTGTTGCACTAGACATCTCAAGAAATATAATGCCACGTTTGACGTGCAAGTTATCTCTGAAGATCATGGCATGAACATGCTTACCTCCAAACCAAGGTTATCATTTTTAGATATTTTTAGATAAACGAACTTAGTTGCAGTCTTAAGATGAGCATACCTCTCTGCTTCTTATGTTTTTATTTGGATTAATCTCTATTTTGATGAAATGCAATAAACTTTTGTTAATTTATTTCTCTTATACCCTAAATTTTGTGTGATATCCGGCTTTCATATTGTTCCTAAAATTCTGTCTTGAAACCTGACCGTTGGCAACATTAAGAACGGTTTAAAACCGTTCCTAAATTTTTGTTCCTAAAATGTGACCATTGGTACTAGAAAAGTTTAAAACCGTTCCTAAAATTCCGTTTCTAAAATTTAACTGTACCCAAAACGGTTCTGAACCATTCCCATTTTTTCGTGATGCCTCATTTATGAACAGTTTTAAACCGTTCTTGAAGCATTTAGGAACGGTTAATTTCTATATGATTTAGTATTCATTACATTACAGGCTTTTATTTGCCTCTAATAATGAAAATGTCATCCAGATCATTAAGATTATATTAGCAACATTTTGCTTGCATTCTGCTAGGGTTTTAGTTATCCTTTTGCTTTTGGTTGCCTTTAGGCATATGGAATGATTTTCAATCATATGAACTCGTTGTATGATTGAGCCCCTTTTTCACTGATCCAAATCCTTTATGTGATTGTGATAATTTTCATTGATACGAAGCATTGCCGTTCTACAATGTTCTTTCATCAATCTAATCAATAGGTGTTTACAACGATGCCACATGTACCAAAAATCAATAGTTTGGGTAAGTTCTTAGGGATCGAACATTGAAATGATAGGTTGGAGCACATGCACCACTCTTCAGTTCTAAACACAATTCAAACAATTAGGTTTTTTTTTTTTTTTTTTACAGCGATCCAATTTCATATGATTTGGCCCGTTTCTATTGATCCAAACCTTTGAACATGGGCCATTTCGATGGATAAAAAACATTTACCTGCTTGGGCCATTTAGTGGATCCAAATTGTTCACATAATTTGGCTTATTCGGTAATCCAGACTCATCATACGAATGAAGCTGCTTTTTATTATCCAAACTCATCATATGATTGAAGCTACTTTTCATGATCCAAACTCATCATATGATTAAAGCGGCTTTTCATGATCCAAACTCATCATACGATTAAAGCGACTTTTCATGATCTAAACTCATCATATGATTGAAGCTGCTTTTCATGATACAAACTCATCATATGATTAAAGTGGCTTTTCATTATCCTTGGCAATGGATATACTAAGTTTATCCATGCCCAAAATTTTGTAGGACCCTCTTCAACATTACTAATGATCCAAACTGTTCATATGATCTGGCCCATTTCCAGTGATCCAAACCTTTGACATGCTTGGGTCATTTCAATGGATCAAAACCATTAACATGCTTGGGACATTTTAGTGGATTTGAACTTCTTATATGATTTGTCCCATTCAGTGATCCAAATGCATCATATGAATCGTGCTACTGTTAGTGATCTAAACCCATCATATGATTGAAGCCCCTTTCCATGACCCATCCCAATGGATATGCTAAGTTGAACCATCTATTTGTAATATTTGAGGCTGGTTCTCAGTGATCCATTTCATTAATTTTGTAGGACTATTCAATTCTATACCAAATTCAAAGAATCGACTTTCTTTTTATAACAATCCAAATTCATATGATTTGGCCCATTTCTACTGATCTAAACCTTCAACATGAACCATTTCGATGGATAGAAAACATTGGCATGCTTGGGCCATTCACTGGATCCAAGTTGTTCATATAATTCAACTTGTTCGGCAATCCATACTCATCATACGATTGAAGTTGCTTTTCATGATCCAAACTCATCATATGATCGAAGCTGCTTTTCATGATTCAAACTCATCATATGATTGAAGCTGCTTTTCATGATCCATGGCAATGAATATGCTAAGTTGATCCATGCCCTAAATTTTGTGGATTCCTCTTCAGCATAACAAATGATCCAAACTATTCATATGATTTGGCCCATTTCTAGTGATCCAAACCTTTGATATGCTTGTGTCATTTCAATGGATCAAAACCTTTGACGTGCTTCAGCCAATTTAGCGGATTTGATTTCTTTTATCATACGGCCTTTCAGTGATCCAAATGCAAGATATGATTCGTGTTCTTGTTAGTGATCTTAACTCATCATATGATTAAAGCCTCCTTCTATGACCCATCCCAATGGATATGTTAAGTTGAACCATCTATTTGTAATATTTGAAGCTGATTCTCAGTGATGCACTTAGTTAATTTTGTAGGACCCTCTTCAGTTTTATACACAATTCAAACAATGAAGTTTCTTTTTACAACGATCCAAATTCATATGATTTCGCTTGTTTATAGTGATCCAAACCTTTGACATGGGCTATTTCGATGGATAAAAAACATTCACATGCTTCGACCATTCAATGGAACCAAATTGTTCATATGATTCGGCTCATTCAGCGATCCAAACAAATCATATAATTAAAGCTGCTTTTGATGATTCAAACCTTTGACATGGGCCATTTTAATGGATAAAAAACATTGGCATGCTTGGGCCATTCGGTGGATCCAAATTGTTCACATAATTCAGCTTATTCGGTGATCCAAACTCATCATACGATTGAAACTGCTTTTCATTATCCAAACTCATCATATGATTGAAGCTGCTTTTCATGATCTGACCTAATCATATGTTTAAAGCGGCTTTTCATGATCCAAACTCATCTTATGATTAAAGCGGCTTTTCATGATCCTTGGCAATAGATATGCTAAGTTGATCCATGCCCAAAATTTTGTAGGACCCTCTTCAACTTTACTAATGATCCAAACTGTTCATATGATCTGTCTTATTTCTAGTGATCTAAACCTTTGACATGCTTGGGCCATTAAAATGGATCATAACGTTAAACATGCTTGGGCAATTTAGCGGATTTGAACTTCTTATATGATTCGGCCCATTCAGCAATCCAAATGCATCATATGATTTGTTCCGTTGTTAGTGATCTAATGTCATCATATGATTGAAGCCTCTTTCCATGACTCATCCCAATGGATATGCTTAGTTGAACCATCTATTCGTAATATTGGAGGCTGATTCTCAGTGATCCACTTCGTTAATTTTGTAGGACCCTCTTCAGTTTTATACATAATTCAAACAATTAAGTTTTTTTTACAACGATCTAAATTCCTATGATTTCGCTCATTTAAACTGATCCAAACCTTTGACATGGGCCATTTCGATGGATAAAAAACATTCACATACTTGGATTATTCAGTGGATCCAAATCGTTCATATAATTCAGCTCATTCAACTATCCAAACTAATAATATGATTGAAGTTGTTTTTCATGATCCAAACTCATCATATGATTAAAGTTGTTTTTCATCTAGCCATATATTGATCAATATTCTCAACTTGAATACGGAATTGCTTTCCCTGGGCCCTTACATATTCCTTCACAAGCTAAATGCTCATTTGTACGTCTCGGAGCATGATAGTTACATTGTCTGGAAGAACAGTTTGGGAAGTCGACGCTCCTCCCTGATCCCCAGTAATAGGCATTGGACTATTGTTTAAATGCAATGCCTCAGGGCTTGTTGCGACTGGCACGTCCTCTACTAGAGGTGGTGCGATTAGCGTAGAGGGATCGACCCCAGCAATACGAGCACTTCTTCTATTCATAATTGACAATACTACATCGGTAAGTTAGAGACATGGTTCCACAGGGCGTACCAAGAACTTGTTGGCATTGTTTTCGATACTAGGCGTGTGGGCGTGCCAGAATTGAAATTACGACTTCAATTCAAACCGAACAACAATGACCCAAAGCGCCAAAAGAAGCAGACATGTAATGTATGACCGAGATCTGGTGAGGTCGGTCGCCTATTTAGCCACTTGTTCAACGTGTAAAATTGGATTAGGCGATATTCAAAGGGTGGGGGTTCATCCTCTGATGATGGGTCGCACCTTTATCTTCCGTTTGAAGAGATTTTTCAATACAAATAAATGAAAATTAGGGAGGGATTCTTACAATTAGTCGTGGAGAACAACTACAAGACACTTTTACGAGTGAAGAACCGAATCCAGCATTCGAGCGTAGACCCAAATTATAGTTAAAAGTACCAGCTACTTAATTACTGCTACAGAATGTAAATAGTAGGCTGAAAACTAAAAGATTACATTAATAAATGTAATTTGCTTGACAGAAAAAGTAAAAGATTACACTATGGAACGTAATTTGACTGATAATTTGAGAGGATAATTGAAAGTTAATGTTTGGTTTGATTGGGTTGGTATGGGACGATTTTTCTTGTTGGATTCCTTTATTATTTATAACCTTGATTTACCCATCTAGATCATTCCCACGTTTTGACGGTTACCATAACCACTTGCCATTACATAAAATCTTATGTTTCTCCTCCTACCATCTATCATGTAACCACTTTCATACAATTGCTTCTTCATCAGTCGCTCAAATAATACTCGGTACCATTTGATATGCTCCAGCTACTATTATCGAGAAATCTTCTCTGTATATATCCGCATATCTTTAAATACACTGTGAATCCATACAAATCACACTAATTCTCCGTGATTGGTTCTCAAAGGGAATGATGATAATGGGGATGAACATGGCCCACTTGATTTTTGGATCTGCCTAATTCCTATGGTCTTCTGAAAATGAGACGAAGTGAATTTATCATAGGCATCTTTGTGGCCCCCACGTAGCTTCCAACTACGGGAACGTTCTGTGGCCGGGGGGCAGGGCTTCATGGAGGTCCCATAACAATCAAGGTGGGTGGATCCCTGACTGTGGAGGCCAATTTGATATATGACACTTACATCTATGCCGTCCATCCATTTTGAAATCCTATTTTAGGTCATGATACAAAAACTGAAGTAGATCCAAATCTCAAGTGGACCACAACACAGGAAACAAAGGTGATTGATCATTAAAAACTTCTCATAAGCCACAAAAGTTTTGGATCAAGCTGATATTTTTTTGGTCCTTCATTCATATCCTAGTGATAGGGTCACAAGCGGTTGGATGGAAAATAAACATTCCAATAGCCCTAAGAAGTTTTTAATGATGGGTATTCAATCATTACTTCTTCTTGTAGTGTGGTCCACTTGAGATTTGGATTTGCTTCATTTTTAATATAACATGCTAAAATGATACGTCTAAACAGCATGGATTTAAGGTATATACATCAAAATAGGCCCCGCAGTTATGCGTCCATCCACCGCTGTGGAGCCGGGATCGGCCATAGCCGAGGCCATAGCCGAGGGATGCGGATTGCATACCGACAACGTCAGTAGCGAGGTGGCTACTGACAGTGATATGTGGGCCACATGATATATGTATTTTATTAAGCTGTCCATCTATTCTTTCATATCTTTATATACCATGAACCCAAAAACAAGAGAGATCCAAATCCCGAGTGGACCACACCATATGAAAACAGCAGATATTGAATGCCCATTATTAAAAACTTTTCGGGGCTCACCGTAATGTTTATTTGTCATCCAACTCGTTCCAACACATTGATTAGGTCACGCACACCTGGATAAAGATAAAATACATCTCGTCCTGTATGTTTCTGAGAAATTCATCTCGTCCTAAGTTCCTGTGCTGTAAACTTAGATGGGGCCCACCTTGATGTTTCTGAGAAATTCATCTCGTCCTTCCATTTTATGAAATCATATTAGGATTTAACCCTAAAGTGAGAAAAATCCAATACTCAAATGGATCGCACTAAAGGAAAAAGGTTGGTAGGAAATTCCTACCGTTGAAACCTCCCTAGGTCAACAGTGATGTTTACATGCCATCCATACCGTTCATAACGTCATTCTTGCTGGGATGAACTGAAAATACAAATATTATCCTGATTCAAAACTTATGTGGCCCCACAAATATTTTAACTGTGGACGTTTTTGGCCCACTTGAGTATTGGATCGGGCTCATTTTTGTCCATATATGCTAAAATGAACTCAAAAAATAGATAGACATGATGAATTTCTCACAAACATCACAGTGGGCCCCACCTAGGCTTCCAACTCAACAACTTTCTACATAAGGCTTTAGCAGGAAATCCGCGTCCCTTCGATGTGCAATGTGAACATGGCATGTACCAATAACAACGTGAGTCAGTAATTAAACTTGTACGGCAAAGATGATATTTTCAATAAGAATCCCAACGGTCCAGATTTAATACACATGAGTGGCTCCGTAGCATACGATCCAAACATGAACGGTTCGTAATATCATCTAACATGCAACCCGGGATGAAAACTGGCCCTGGCCTTGATCTGGCGGCCAGAGTGTCCGATCAAAACCCTTCTATCGGAACCTTTTTTCAATGATTTTCATCAGAATCGTGTCAAAACCTACATCAACTGAGATATCCACGTCAGATCTACATTGCAGATCCAGCATGTCGTATCATGCTGCTCCGAGCTGTACGAACGGTTCAAAGGAGATCGAAGTTATATGGGCCTGAAAATAATGTATTTATCATATTCACACCGTTCGTCCATTTGGTGAGATTATTTTAGAACATGATCTCAAAAAAGAGTCATATACAAAGCTCAAGTGGACCACACCACAAACAGCAGTGGGCAGAATGATTCTCACCGTTAAAACATCCGTAGTGCTACCATAACCTTTATTTTCCATCCAATCCGTTCATAATGTTACAAAGATATGAATGAAGAGAAAAAACAAATATCACGTAAAACTTCAGTGACCCCCAAAAGGCTTTCAATGGTAGACGTTCAATCCCCCATTTCTTTTGGCAGTGTGGTCCACTTTATCCTTGTATCTGTCTTCTTTTTCGTCTCAAGCCTTAAAACTAGCTTGCCAAATGGATGGACAGTTTGGATATAATACATACCTCATGGTGGGACCCACGGAACTTGGTAACGTAAATACATTAGCCAAATCGGTGGTGTGTGGTACATAGAGGTGTACGCGAACCTAGCTAGTTCAGTTAGCTCACTCGATTGGACTCAAAAAAGCTCGATTCAACTCGGTTCGAAGCTAAGTTCGTGCCAAGTCGAGCTGATTTTTTTAGCTCAAAAATGAGTTCGAGCTAGCCCCAGCTCAACTTGACTTGGATCGAACCAGCTTGACTCGAACTCAGATCGAACCAGTTCGATGACTCGGTTACTTTGATATTAATGTTGCTCACCAAGCATTTGATGAAATGACTCAAAGAAGTGCGGCTGGTGGCAAGGAAGGTATGTATATGAAACCAACACCCTTTTTTCTTGATTTTTATGTTGCTTAGAAGGTGTTTGATAAAATGCCTGTAAAACCATTGTTGTTGTCTCAAATACAGTGAGATTTTGAAGGTGCAGTTCAAGTGTTTGTGAAAATGCTGCAATGGCGAACTCGAATCAATCTTGGCTAGAACTGGTTCGAGCTACTGACCGAACCGAGCCGAGCTGGCCAGTTAGGCTCGAGGACCGAACCGAGCCAAGTTTGAGCTGAGGTTAGCTAGTGGCCGAGCCTAGTCGAGTTGAGGGCAGCTCGACTCGGTTTGACTTGATGTACACCCCTAGTGGTACACCAGCTGATCCGCTTTCCATAATCATGGTTTTAAGATTGGATGCCGGTTAGCTACTGACAGGTTGAGTAGCAGCGAGACTAGTTACCAAAGTGACGTCACCAAGTTTTGTGGGTCCCACCATGATGTATGTTTTATATTCACATCGTCCATCCATTTGGAGAGATAATTTTAGGGCACGATCCAAAGAATGATTCAAATTCAGAGCAACAGTGGACCCCACCACATAAAACAGTTGAGAGAGTGATGCCCACCATTAAAAACTTCTAAGGGGCACAAAAGTTTTCAATCAAGATGATATTTGTGTTTTCCCTTCTATCATGTCTTTACGAACTTATGAACAGGTTGATCTCAAATAAACATAATGGTGGACCTTAGAAGTTTTTAATGGTGGGTGTCACTCTCCCCACTGTTTTCTGAGGTGGGGTCCACTACTGCTCTGACTTTGAATCATTCTATGGATCGTGCCCTAAAATTATCTCTCCAAATGGATGGACGGTGTGGATATAAAACATACATTATGGTGGGGGCCACAGAACTTGGTGACATCACTTCAGTAGCGAGTCTCACTACTCAACCTGTCAGTAGCTAATCCGCCTCCCGGATGAGTTTGATGTGACTGAACCGGGTCAACTTGGATTAGGTATCACCTGATCCGGTTCGATGAGTCTTTTAACCATGCTCATACTCGTGCCAGGCAGGTTGATTCAGCCTTGACTCGGGTGAGTCTTGACTCAACTTAAGAAGTCTTTTAACCATATTCATGCTCAGGTGAGTCAAGTCAATTCAACCTCAACTCAGGAAAATTCCAACTTGAACTAGGACCAACAAGTCGATGAACCATGTGCATACTCAAGCGAGTCAGGTCGATTCATCCCTGACTCAGGTGATTCCCGACTTGATTCATCCCCAACTCAGGTGATTCCCGACTTGACTTTAAGAGTTAGGATCCAATGAGTCCGTCGAGTCACCGAGTCTTTTAGCAATGCTCATACTCAAACGAGGTGGTCAATATAACACTGTCTCGGGGAGTCCCGACTCAATTTAGGACCCAATGAGTCAATTGAGTCTTCAAGTCTTTTAACCATGCTCTTAGCCATGCAAGTTGGGTTGATTCGGCCCTAGAGGTGTACAAGAACTGAATTAGCTCGGTTAACTCACTCGACTAGACTCGAAAAAGCTCGATTTGACTTAGTTCGAAACTAAGTCCGAACCGAGTTGAGCTGATTTTTTAAGCTCACAAAAATTTCGAGCCGAGTTCGAGCTTTCCCGAGCTCGACTCGACTTGAATTGAACCTCGACTCAAATAGACTCGAATCGAATCAGTTCGGTGACTCAGTTATTTTGATATTGATGTAGCTCGCCAAGTGTTTGATGAAATGACTCAATGAAGTGCTGTTTCAGGTGCATATATTCTCCGCGGGATCAGCTAGTGGCAAGGAAAAAATGTATACAAAACAGATCACTACAAAAAATATAAATTTCACATTAGAAAACTGCCCTCGAATTATGATTTTGATGTTGCCCGCTGAGTGTTTGATGAAATATCTGTATATTGTTGTTACTGTTTTATATTCTGTGAAAAATTGAAGAAGTACTTTATGTGTTCGAGAATATGCCGCATAGGCTCGAACGAGCCCGAGTTGCTAACCGAACTGAGCCGAGCTAGCCAGTCAAGCTTGAGGACCAAGCCGAGCCAAGTTCAAGTTGGGGTTAGCTACTGGCTGTGCCAAGCTCAACTCGGTTCGACTCATGTACAGTTATATTCAGCCCCAACTTAGAAGAGTCCCAACTCAACATTTTACTCAATGAGTCAGTCAAGTCACCGATTCTTTTAGCCATGCTTATGTTCTTCTAAGGTATAAAATAACTCCCTTCGCTTTTTCTTATTTAGGTTCATTCTACCATTTTCATTTTCATCCTCTTGCAGTTAGTGTGATGGTTGTCACAAAGGTATTGAGAAATTCTACCAAACAATATCCCTGAATCAATGGTTATGATTGCAATCTGATATTGGGATTACAATTACAGTGTTCCAGCAATTTGAACGGTTAAGTTTGAGTTAATTATGCCACGTGTCAACAATTTTGTGCTGTCATGTCAAGAATCATACATTACAAAGATTCATATAATTCATTTGCCTGTTAATTGTCTTTTTATGGCCACTAATTGGATGGTTGTGATTATTATATCAGTTTGTTAATTTTATACATTGGTCCTTGAAATTTTTACATACTAGGTATGTTGTTGATGAACCACCAAGTTAAGAAATGATGATAAACTGTCATCCTTGTCTGTTGTGGGATAACATGGGGTGAAGGTCGCATACTGACCTTGTGTGCAGCCAAGTCGCTACTGGTGCCCCACAATGATGTATGTGTTTTATTCATGCCTTCCATTCATTTTGCTAGCTAATTTTAGCACATGAACAAAAAAAAATTATATCTAAATCTCAAGCAGACGACACAATAGGAAGTAATGGTGATTGAATGCCCACCATTAAAAACTTTTTGAGACCACAAACATTTTGGATCAAGCTGATATTTATGTTTTTCCTATGTAACCTAATTAATAGGTAAGATGGCAAATAAACATGATAGTATGTCCAAGGCCTAGGCTTGTGGTATAGATCTGCCTCCGATTTGGATTCATGCCCTAAAATGAGTTAGAAAAATGGATGGCATGGATAAATTACATACATCATGGTGGGGCCAAGGAGCACCAACCAGTGGTCCGGATTGGGTACTACCCCCACCAGGACCTAACTAGAGACTGACAGTCTTGCCAAGGGCCCTGTGGAGCCATCGTGATGTTTATATTTTACCCACGCTGTCCATCCATTTAATAGATCATTTTAGGGCATGACCCCAAAATGTGAATAGATTGAAGGCTCAAGTGGACCACACCATGGGAAGTAATGGGCATTGAAAACCTATGGTTGAAAACTTCTTAGGAGCCACATAAGTTTTTGAATCAAGTTGATATTTCTTCTTTTCCTGTCAAACAGGTCCATGTGGCCTTGTGAAAAGGTTGGATGGCAAATAAACATCACGCTGGGCCTTAGGAAGTTTTCAACAATATTTCAATCCTCATTGCTTCTTATGGTGTAGTCCACTTGAGCCTTCGCCTCCTTCCTTTTTGGGCTTATGCTCTAAAATGATCCATCAAAATAAATGGATGCATGGCATGGATAAAACATATACATCATGGGAGGCCCGCAAAGCCCCTAACATGACCTTCGATCTCTTGCTAGGTCCTAGTTAAGGGTAGCACCCAATCCATGCCCATCAACCAGGTACCGAGGTGATTGTGCAATATGCATCTATAACATGGAATGCAATAGCTCATTTAATAAAAATATTAATTGCACTTTCTCCCAAGCTTTCATAGTGCCCTCGTCTTATATGTGCAAGGAAGAATAACTATAAACAACATATTTTATTCATGGTTTGTCTACTATTTATTTAAATATAATCTTTCTAGAAAGGAAAAGTTATAGAAAATAGCTCGCTATTATTGAGTTATTTTTATTCTTAAAAAATTAGCCAATTCATCCCTTTTATTGTGCATTACATATCATTCTTTTGTAGCATGCATGTGCCGCAAGTGACACAATCCATCTTCAAGTGCCAAAAGTATGCAATATCCAACATTTGATGCTTTTCATATGTTGTATTTGCCACATGTGCCCAAGTTATACTTGTAGCCTCTATACTTCATTGGCAGCCTCTCGTTTACAACTTCGTACACTTTTATATATGCAACATATGCTATCATATAATTTCAAAAACTACATGTGTCACGTGTACCAAGTTTTCCATAAATGCATATTTTACATGTGCCAAATAATCCATTCTCATTCCAAGTACTCGACAAACAATACAAGAATAGCTAATCCAGCATAGTGTGACCAAGACAAACAAGAACTGGGATAAGCTTATCTAGGTAGATTGTTTTCTTGAAAGGTGAATACGCACACACACTCTTACACTCGTAGACACACCACATGCTTTCTTGAACCCATGACCTCCTAGTGGAAACATAATGTCTACCACTAAGCGATGAGTCAACACCAAGATAAGCTTGTCCAAATAAATTGTTGTGGACTAAACTTTGTTGCTATCAAATTGGCTCTTACTCCTTTTAAGAGTCTGAGCACTTGCTTGGTGGTTGTAACTCACTTCAAAATTACATTTATCTGGTTAGTTGATTAGAGACAACTTGTGTAATTAAATGTTATCTTAATAGGAAAAAAAAAAACAATAAAATGGAGCAACATGTTTCAACTTTCCCAATAAGTTGACTACAAATGCCATGTTTTTTCTAATTTTATTCTCTCTAACATCATTGGATGATAATATTTCTTCATTGCAATATAATTACTTTTATATCATTGCCTGAAGTGAAATTGAATGTGGATTTTCTACCACAGCACATGAGGAAGCTTAGCAGAGTTATAAAATTATGTCCTAGGGGGGAGGGGGGATGAATAAGACCACCTAAAATTTCTACAATTAAAACAAAATTAACTACTTAAATGATTTATCAATTTAACCAAGTAAGGCAATTAGCACTAAGGCTTCCAACCAAAGTGGGTCCAATCACATAGACTACAAATATATGCAACAATGAAGCAACTAATTTATAAGAGATAATGACCTTGTGTGTGCTTGTAAGTTAAGTGTCCATCATACTGTAATAGCCCAGCCCCAACAGTATAATATTGTCCGCTTTGCCCGAGGGTGCACGGTTTTGATCTCAAGGTTAGCCCAAGGCTCATCCCCAAACACGTTGTTCTAATTAAGGTCCAATATTGTCCGCTTTAGACCCCGACCGACTGGAGCATTATTTTCGAAGGGGGTTCGGATCAAACGGCTCACCTCGACCCATGCTCGAACCACAACCCGGATGAACCCTTGGCTTTGTTTCTGCTCAGCGGAAGCACAAGGCCACACACCCACAGAACGCGTTGTATCCTCAAGGTGAGAACCTCACATATAGCAAGGTCGATAGAGCACTCCCTTTCCAATGTGGGACGAACGCGCTACCCCCAACCAACTGGAGCGCTATTTTCAAAGCCCGACTGGTCCACACAGGGACCCAGATGCAACCCACGCTCGGACCACAGCCCGGCTGGGCAGGCACCCACCCCCCGGGAGACAGAGCGCCCTCGCTCTGATACCATTTGTAACGCCCCACCCAAGGACACAATATTGTCCGCTTTGCCCACAGGGCTCACAGCTTTGTTCTCGGGGTTGCCCCCAAACGCGTTGTTCCAATTAAGGTTCAATATTGTCCGCTTTAGGCCCTGACCGACTGGAGCGCTATTTTCAAAGGGAGTCCAAATCAGACGATTCACTCCAACCCACGCTCCGACCACAACCCGGATGAACCCTCACAGCTTTGTTTCTGCTCAGCGGAAGCACAAGGCCACACACCTACAGAACGTGTTGTATCCTTAAGGTGGGAACCCCACATATAGCCAGGTGGATAGAGCACTACCCTTTCCGATGTGGGACGAGCGCGCTACACCCGACCAACTGGAGAGTTATTTTCGAAGCCCGACTGGTCCACACAGGGACCCGGATGCAACCCACACTCGGACCACAGACAAATGGTATTAGAGCGGGGGCGCTCTGTCTCCCGAGGGGGGGTGGATGCCTGCCTGGTCCGGGCTGTGGTCCGAGCATGAGTTGTCATCCGGGTCCCTGTGTGGATCAGTTGGGATTCGAAAATAGTGCTCCAGTTAGTCTGGGGTAGCACACTCGTCCCACATCGGAAAGGGAATGCCAGTCAATCTGGGCTATAAGTGGGGCTTCGACCTTCAATGGTAAGACGCGTTTTGGGGCGAGTCATGGGCTAGCCCTGAGAAGAAATCCTTGCGCCCTCGGGCAAAGCGGACAATATCTTACTGTTGGGACCGGACTGTTACACATACAATCCAAATCAAGCATTCAATTGATTTAACTAATCAAACACATAAGCATGAATAGAATTGTGCTCAAATGACAATCACAAACACAAGCTTATATAGTGGTTTGGTTTCCTCATTCCACTCCCGCTAGATGCACTCTCTTTGAATATACCGGTATTAACTATCTTATGAGCTTTCAATAGGTTCATCCTTAACCTTTACAAGCGTACACTTCCGTCAGAGGCCTACACAAGGACTTGTAAACGTACACTCTCGTTAAAGGCCTACAAAAGGACTTGACAAGCATACACTCCCGCTAGAGACCTACACAAATATTTACACACATACTCGCTCGTGTTAGTGGCAATACAGTCTTACACAAGAATCTATTTAAGTTTGGGTCACAAACTATATACTCAATCCTACACAAGGAAAGAGTATGCAGACTCTTACAATTGACAATTTATTTGTCGGATTAAGCCAATTTTGTAGGACCTTTTTGAGATGCTTGATCGATGCTCTCCCATGCTTCAATAAGCTTCTCTTGTGCTCCCCTGATATTTGATGGGGATGCTTTAGTTCCTTTGATCAGATACCTTACATACTATGCTCCAATGAGGCTACCAAGATAATGAGTGTGGTTTGGTGGAATCTCCTATAACTAAAGGCTTAGTTGGTTTCCAAGTGGGGATTTACCTATATGAACATTCTAGAAGTTTAATAAAGGTTTTGCCTATTGGATTAGTGTTTATCCTCTAAAGAATGTAAGAAACTAAGTTCATCTTTATAAAGATCTTGGAATGCTCATGAGAGTGATTAATCACATGTAAGATGACTTGCATCCATCTAGGTAAGAGCCTAAAAGTATTGTGATACACTAGGGCTTTTAACTCACTCAAAAACCATCCATTTATCAAATAATCGAATGCCCATTTTACATAAAAAGATTCTAATGGCTATAGAACGTTTAGTTAACAGATATGTAGATAGGATTGAAATGCCCTTCAATGGGATCAAAGGTCCTTCGACAGGGTTGAAGTATCCTTCGATCTCATTGAGAAAATTGAGGAATATTTTTGTTAGGTTGTTGGATTGTTTCTTTGATCATATCAATGTGGTCTTCGATACCATGAAGACCCATCGACAGTTTGTCAATAGGATCAAGGTTTACTCGAAAGTTACTATTTCGGGCTATATATTTTATAGCGGCTAAGAACCTCTTTTAACCTAACTTATCATACTTTAATTTGAATCCTAAGGCTAAGAGATGATCAATTAAGGTTTACCTATTAAGATTAGGATCATTTAAAGGCTATGTTGTTTTTTTTCTAAGGTTAGAGCCACCAAGGCACCTTAATTTATATGTTCTTCACGTCCTTGATGCTCCAAGTCTTCTTGTGTCTTCGGTCTTTATCTTCCAATGACTCAATTGACTCCCTGACGCATGGATTCATGTGATTGACAAATAATGTGCACAAATAAGTTAATTAATATAAAGGACTCTCATTATCTTTCATGCCCGTCATTCAATTGATTGCGAAAACAAAATCCATATTATTAGATAGGGCCGGATCCCTTATAAAGATTCACATGTTACCGTTAAGCTACAGAGGGGGATGTGGATTGGGTATTACTCTTGCCAAGACATGGCAGGAGACGTACCCAATGTAGTGGGGTTTGGCCTGTAGGCTTTTGTTAAAGATGGAGCCCACACAAAGCGTGTTGGAGAGTTGTTCGCTTTAGTACCAACTCCATCGGGTTCACCTCTAACAAAGGCCTGCAAGCCAATTGAGCCCCACCATGTTATTAAAACTGTGTGGTGGGATACTGTAAGTGTTATGGTCTCATGCTCCTTTGGTTGTCAAATTTTGTGTGCCAAAAACATCTATCGGTGTTCTGTACTTGTATGATCATTTATTGGAATTCAAGACACCTCAAAAAAGCTACATGTTGAAGCCTCAAAAAAGCTACATGTTGAAGCCTCAAAATACTACATGATGAAGCCTCAAGAAGCTACAATGTTGAAGTTCAAATCTGAAGAAACAACGTATGAAGTAGTTCTATGTTGATCAAGATCTCAAGCCTGACAAGCCTGATATAATTCAATTTATCTACATTCGTTGAAAGGTTGAAGTTCAATGTCCATACGACATGGTTCAGGTTTGAATGACCTTAGGTTGACCCTTTAAGTAGGTCACTTTGGATACATTATTCAAATATTTAAAATACACAAGGTTGGTCTATTCTACGACCAGTCCTAGCTCTTGTTCGACCAGTCCTAACATTGGTTCGACTAGTCCAAGAAATTCCACGACCAGTCCTAAGAAGTTGAAGATTTTTCGGAATTTTTGGTACGCCCACGACCAGTCCTGGAGGTCCTTCGACCGGTCGTAGGTGTGGCTTCGACTCGTCCACGACCAGTCGTGGAGCTACGACTTAAAGTCCAGCGACGAAATCACTGGTCCTACGACCAGTCGTAGATATCTACGACCAGTCGTAGGTGACCCACGACCAGTCGTAGGGTACTCACGACCAGTCGTAGAACGGCTTTCAAAGATCGCGCTTATTTTTTCAAAAATCTGTTAGAGCTACGACCAGTCGTAGGTTTCTAAGACCAGTCGTAGGAGCGATTTCTGCTTCTATAAATTGAACACGAAATTCAGAGTTTTCATAACTTCCACTCTCATTCAATTCAAGAATTTTCAAGTGATCACTCTGAGATAAGTTTGTGTTTATTTTAAGCTAGATTGTGCTTATTTAATATTCCTTTTTGCTAGCTTATTTAATTTGATTTTGTTTCTATATTCCAATCATATTTGAAAAGAGGAATTATCTTATTCCTTCTTCTTGGAATCAAAATCAAATTTAGCTACGCCCAACGAGTTAAATCTAAAATCAATTAGAACTTAGAACCTTATGAATGTGAGTATTGGAAATTGAACTTTGACATTCAAATCATCTACTCCGATTGGTTCTACCGGGCTGCTACGAAAAAGGAGAAATCCAGGTATTTTACAATTCTGTAAAATTCATTTGCTTTTGGTTTTGTTTGAGGTTGAGCCAGAAAAATCTCATTGTATTGGTTGTCTGAGGAAAACCAGAAAACTCAGAAAAGAGGGGTTTTTGGATTGTGTAAGCCCAAGTGAAAAAGACACAATTGTAAAGGTTTTTGGTGAACCTGTGAAAACCTATTTGTTAGTGAACGCTAATATCCCCTGTGTGAGGATATTAGGAGTGGAGTAGCTTTTTGTGTGGCTGTTGGAAAACAGTTGGTGTACACACAAGCGAACCACTATAACTCTTTGACTTGTGGTTTGAATGCTTGCTTAATTTTCATATCTTTTATCATTTGATCTTGTGGAATGTACAAGGGGATGTGAATGTTGTAATTATTTACATTTCAAGCAAGTGTGGGGATTGTTGTAATAATTTAGATCTTACTTCTTCATTTAAATTCAATTCCTTGCTATTTCATTTACTTATATTAATATTGAGTTCTTGATCCAAAAGAGGTTCTAGAAATAAGGTTGTCCTACCATAAGCCCTTGTTGATTATGGTGTAAGGTTGTCCTTAGAACTGAATTTGAATCAATCTCTCGATATCTATTTATCAAGGTGATTTAAATTTAGCTTTGTGAATTGATTCAAGTTGTAAGGTTGTTGGTTTATTTTATTTCCGCTGAATTTTATTTTAATTTGGCATAGTCCTATTCACCCCCCCCCCCCCCTCTAGGACATATAGCTTGGCCTTTTCAAGTGGTATCAGAGCCTAATAGCTCATTTTATTGCTTTTTATTTGGATTTATTTCCTGAGCTAACGATCTAAGCTATATAAAAAGATGTCAAATTTTGATAGCCTTTCAGTTACTAGACCTCCTCCCTTTGATGGCTCCAACTATGCCTATTGGAAAGCCAGAATGAGGATCTTCCTCAAATCAATGGATGAAAGTGTGTGGCAAGCCACAGTAATTGAATGGAAACCTCCTATCACGGAAGTAACTGGTGTTGATGGTTCAAAATCTATGAAAATTACACCATATTACCAATGGACCACACTTCAGAAAAGTGAGAGTAGTGCTAATGCTAAAGCACTAAATGCAATCACTTGCGCACTATCACCGGATGAGTTCAAAAGAATCATATCCTGTGATACTGCAAAGCAAGCTTGGGATATTTTAGAAATGACACACGAAGGTACATCAATTGTCAAGAAATCTAAAGTCCAACTCCTCACAACTAAATTTGAAGAAATTCATATGGAGGAAAATGAAATGTTTATGGACTTTTACACTAGATTGAATGACATTGTGAACTCAATGTGGGGTCTGGGCGATAAGATCCCTGAAAGTAAAGTATGTGCAAAAATACTACGCTCTCTTCCTGAACGGTTCAATTCAAAGGTAACCGCAATCCAGGAACTTCGTGATACGGATAATATGAAGGTAGAGGAATTAGTTGGTTCTTTACAAACCTATGAATTAAGTTTTAAAGCTCCTAAAGGTAAGTCTATTGCTTTGAAGTCATCTAAAAGTATTATTCAAGAAAATTCAGATTCAGAAAAGTCTGAAGATGATATGGCCCTTTTGGCGAAAAAGTTTTATAAGATTTTCAAAAGTAAGAAAAGAGTCGATTTTCAAAAGGGAAATGAAAAGAAACGTTCCAAACCTAAGTCTAAAACTTGGAAATCATTGAAAGATAGTCAATGCTACAACTGTCAAGAATATGGGCATTTAGCAAACAAATGTCCTAAAAAGGACAGATTCAAAAAGAAGGGTATGTTGGCTACTTGGGATGAATCGTCTGATTCTGAAGCCTCTTCTGAGTCAGAAAATTCAGAAACCGAGTCGGGCAATGAACTTAAGGCCCTTATGACTCTAGCCAAGTTTACTTTTTCCGATCACGATGATTCAACAAGTGAAGAAAATTTGGATAGTGATCATGAATATGATGAAGATCTTCAAGATGCTTACAATGCCTTATATAAGGAAAGTTGTAAAATTGCTGTCAAACTTAAACTTCAAAAAGAAAAGTTTTATAAACTTAAAGAATGTTTTGAAACTCTTATTTTAGAAAAATCTCAAATTTCAGATAGTTTTGAAAAGTCTAAGTGTGACCTAGAATTCAAAACCTCCCTAATTGAAAATTTGAAATCTGAAAATGAGAAACTTAAAAATGAAGTATCTTCTCTGTTGAGTTTGAAGGACACATGGAGATATGCCCAAGGCGATCCAAAATTAGAAAAATTGTTATCCGGATCAAGAAAATGTGGCGATCGATCCGGGTTGGGTTATGATAAAAACAAATCTCCAAAACAGAAGAATACTTCTTCCAATTTTGTGAAAGGAGAGACTTCTAACTCAAAAGGAAAAGATACTAGTCAAGTTTTTTTTAAAAATACAAAAACTTTTCATAAACCCAAAAGCAGCTATGTAAATTTCAAAAATCAGATTCGAAACCCACTAGCTGAAAAAATTATTGATTTACTGAAGGAGCTATTAAAATCTAATTCTGTAGGTCACTCCTACAACTATAAACATAAGAAGACCAATTATTCTCCTAAACCTAAAACTGTACTGAAATGGGTTCCTAAAGCTGTCTGTTTGGTTGCTCACACTGCTTTCAAAGCTACAAGCCATTCGAAATGGTACCTAGACAGTGGATGCTCCAGACATATGACAGGCGACAAAGCACTATTCACCGATCTTAAAGATATGACTGATGGGTCAGTCACATTTGGTGATGGTAGCAACTGCAAGATAATTGGCAAAGGTACGGTCCAACTCTATAACCTTCCCTTATTTAAAAATGTTTTATATGTTGAGGGTTTAAAACACAACCTGTTGAGCATATCTCAAATATGCGATAACAACCATAATGTTAAATTTTCTAATCAAGGTTGTGAAATAATAAATGAAAAGGGTTCTGTAATATTAACTGGTCGCAGAACTTCTGAGAACTGCTATATAGTAAGCGATAGTAGCTCATCTAAACAAACGTGTTACATGGTCCATACCGATGAGACAGAATTATGGCATAAACGCCTCGGACATGTACACTATCGAAATTTATACAGATTGAGCAAAGGTGAACTAATTAGAGGTCTACCTAAGATGCAAAAAGTAGACAAGATTTGTGGTGAATGCCAGTATGGTAAACAAACTAGGAGCTCTCACAAAAAGGTGAACTCCAATACCACCACAAGACCACTCGAGCTTCTCCACATGGATCTTATAGGACCAACAAGAACGGAAAGTCGAGGTGGCAAAAAATACATCTTAGTTATTGTAGATGATTATACAAGATTCACTTGGGTTTCATTCTTGAGAGACAAATCAGAAACCCTTGATGAAGTGAAAAAGATTATAAAACGGATTCAAACTGAAAAAAGTTCTCAAGTCAACAAGATCCGTAGTGATCATGGATCCGAATTCGAAAATAGCAGTTTTGAGAAATTCTGTAGCGATCAGGGAATATCGCATGAATTCTCTGCACCTAAAACTCCTCAACAAAATGGAATTGTCGAGAGAAAGAATAGAGTGCTTCAAGAAATGGGAAATGTTATGTTAAATAGCATGAAGCTCCCTAGGAATTTATGGGCTGAAGCAGTAAATACAGCCTGCTACATTATTAACCGTGTTTATATTTGTAAATCTAATAATAAAACGGCTTATGAAATGTGGTTTGAGAAAAAGCCTTCTGTCAAATATTTTCGAGTTTTTGGCAGTAAGTGTTATATTTTGCGTGATCGTGAAAATTTGGGAAAATTCGACACTAAAAGTGATGAAGGGATCTTTTTAGGGTATTCTTTAAACAGTCGTGCATATCGTGTTCTGAACAACAGGACCGGTGTGATTCAAGAGTCAATAAATGTTGTGATTGACGATTTTTTGAATACACCTGTTCCTAGTTCTGATAATGATGAAGTGCTTATACTTGAAAATCAAGAAACTTCACCAAGTGAACCTAATTCTGAATTTAGGACTGTTAAAGATCATCCAACTTCTCAAATACTTGGAAACCCTCTCACTGGTGTGCGCACTCGTAGACAATTAGAGGACATATGTAATTACGTATGCTTTACATCCCAGATTGAACCGGTTAACGTAAAAGAAGCACTTTCAGATGAAAACTGGATTCTTGCGATGCAAGAAGAGCTTAATCAGTTTGTCAGAAATGATGTTTGGTATCTTGTTCCTAGACCTAAAGATAAACATATTATTGGAACAAAATGGATTTTCAAAAACAAATCTGATGAACTTGGAAATATTATTCGAAATAAAGCAAGACTAGTTGTACAGGGATATACACAAATTGAAGGTATTGACTATAATGAGACATTTGCCCCTGTAGCTCGTCTTGAATCAATCAGACTTTTTATCTCCATTGCATGTTTTAGAAAGATTAAAATTTATCAAATGGATGTAAAGAGTGCCTTTCTGAATGGTGATTTACATGAAGAGGTATATGTTGAACAACCAACAGGGTTTGAAGATCCTAAATTTACTGATCATGTGTATCGTCTTAAGAAGGCTCTCTATGGTCTGAAACAAGCTCCCAGAGCATGGTACGAAAAACTGACTAAGTTTTTACTAAGTCATAATTTTCAAATGGGATGTGTTGATAAGACACTCTTTGTTAAGAAGTATAACGATGATATTTTAATGGTTCAAATATATGTTGACGATATTATTTATGGATCAACCTGTACTAATATGACTGTTGAGTTTGCAGATTTGATGAAGTCTAAATTCGAAATGAGCATGGTTGGTGAATTAAACTATTTTCTAGGGTTGCAAGTAAAACAACAACCTAATGGAATTTTTATCTCTCAAACCAAATATGCTCAGGGCTTAATCAAGAAATTTGGATTTGAGAAAGGTAAAAACTTTGATACTCCTATGAGTACAACTTTGAGACTCTCAAAAGACTCTGCAGGTAATGATGTGGATCCTAAATTGTATCGTAGTTTGATTGGTAGTTTACTTTATCTGACTGCTAGTAGACCAGATATAGCCTTGAGTGTTGGTATTTGTGCTCGTTATCAATCAAATCCTAAAAATCTCACTTAACTGCGGTTAAGCGGATTATGCGATATGTCGCAAGTTCTACTAAACTTGGTCTCTGGTATCCACATGAAACTAATGTTCAATTAGCCGGGTATGCAGATGCTGACTGGGCTGGAAACATTGATGATAGGAAATCAACCAGTGGTGGTTGTTTCTACATTGGAAATTGTCTTGTTTCTTGGTTTAGTAAGAAGCAAAGTTCTATATCGCTATCAACAGCTGAGGCTGAATACATTGCTGCTGGAAATGCATGTACTCAACTTGTTTGGATGAAACGAATGTTGAGCGATTATGGAATTAATCTGGATTCTATGATTTTATTTTGCGATAATTCCAGCGCAATAAATATCTCTAAAAATCCAGTTCAGCATTCACGTACTAAGCATATTGATATTAGATTTCATTACATTCGTGAATTAGTGGAAGAAAAGGTAATTTGTTTGGATTACATTCCAACCGAGACTCAACTTGCTGACATTTTCACTAAACCGCTCGACAAAAGCAGGTTTAATAAATTAAAGTTTGATCTCGGTATGAGCAATTTAAATTGAATTTGCATGATTTAGTGTATCATAATGTACATAAATTTGATGATTTATTTGATTAAATTTGAAATTTATTTAAAAAAAAAAAAAAAAAAAATTTGAGTCGTACTCGACCAGTCGTGAGTGTACGACCAGTCGTGAGTGTACACGACCGGTCGTACTACGACCGGTCGAACACGTACACGACCGGTCGTGAAACTCGGGTTTTCACTTTAATTTGGGGATTTTGACTCATCTTCCTCATTTCTCTTTTCCCACCAACGGCTCTAGCTACGACCAGTCGAACCCACCTTCCTAGTTCTTCAAGGTTAGTGGTTCCTTTGCATTTTTACTATAGATTCTTGATATTAGTGTCTCAAATCACTCTCTTGTTGAATCTATTGGGTCGTTCATTGCAAGATTGGGGTTTTATCTTGAAAAATCTGATCTATTAAAACCTCATTTTTTCTATCTTGCATCTTGTGGTTTCATTGAAATCCTCCATTAAAAATGGATGCTAGAGGTAAAAAGAAAACTACTAGAGGTCCATCTTCTTCTAGATCAACTTCTATTGTACAACGTCATCTTCGGTCTCCCGAAAATGATCCTCCGAATGTTCGGGATTTACGTATGCGAAATATTATTGTTGAGCGTCCTGTGAATGTAAATCACATTGCTTCATATGGTATTCCTACTCTGTTGGAATCTGTGGGATGGGATAACATCTTGCATTGGGGTGGACCTGCATACCAGTCCATTGCCCAATCCATGTTTGCATGTATCTGTGATTTTTCTATTGATAATTTAATTTTTAAAGTTGATACTCAAGAAGGTTTGTTTGTAGTGGATCGGCATTTGATTGCTGATATTATGGAAATACCTGTCAATGATGAGAGCATTCCAATTGGTATTTTACATGACAGTCTCTCTGAATCTGAACGTAGAATGCTTACTAGAGATCTATGTAACTTGGATGTTCATTGGACTCATAAAGGTCATGCACTTCCCTCAAGATTTTTGTTACCCAGACACAGAGTACTACATAGGATTTTCATCTCTAATCTTTATCCACGTGCTGGTAATAAAACCGAACTCACTGCTTTTATGGTTCGTGTTTTGCATTCTGTCATCTCTGGTGCAAAAATATGTTTACCTTCCTTAATTTGTCATTCCATTATTCTGTCTCGTCAACATCCTGGACATAGTGATATACCCTTTGGTTATTTGTTGACTATGCTAGCAAATCATATGCTCATTGCTATGCCTACTAGAGAAAAACCCATCCATCATCTCCCCTTCAATAATTCCAATCTTAACAAGATGACTTTAGAATTTACTGATGGTCAAGTGGATGCTGGTGGCGTTGGTGCTGAAGCAAGAGATGCTGGTCAAGCTAGTGATCCTACTGAAGACGTGAATATGGATGATTTGTTTGAAGAACTTGAGTCAGACTCGGCTGATGATCCTGATTTTCAGCCCTCTGATTTTGATGAGAGATTGAATTCCCTTCAAGAGCAAGTGGCTCAAATTCGTGTTACCCAAGATACGCAATTCTCTTATCTACGCAAATATATGAGGCGTATTGCTAAGGGTTTACACAAAATTGATCCTTCTAATCCTGCTCCATCCTCTGGTTCTGACTGAATGTTTTACTAAGTCTGTAATATTTGTTTTTAACTTTACATACTCACTGACTTTTTGAATTATGCACTAAAGTTTTCTTGAATCTATACTTTAACTGCTATATTCATTTTGATTGCTGCCCTTGTTCCTTTGTCATTTTGTGACAAAAGGGGGAGAAGTTTTGGGAGTTCCTATTATCTATTACTCAGGGGGAGTTAAACAACTTCTCAGGGGTACCTATTACTCTGGGGTAGGGGGAGTTAAACAACTTCTCAGGGGTACCTATTACTCTGGGGTAGGGGGAGTTAAACAACTTCTCAGAGGTACCTATTACTCTGGGGTAGTTATGTGAGAATGAAATATTTGACTTGCTTCTCTATATGAACTTGTGGTGTGTATGCTTCTCTATTGTTCAACTTATTGTGAATATGTTGTGAGTAATATGTTGTGAGTACTTCATTTTAATTTGAAGTATTATTATTATTTGGATGTTTTGTCACAAATTTGCCAAAGGGGGAGATTGTAAGTGTTATGGTCTCATGCTCCTTTGGTTGTCAAATTTTGTGTGCCAAAAACATCTATCGGTGTTCTGTACTTGTATGATCATTTATTGGAATTCAAGACACCTCAAAAAAGCTACATGTTGAAGCCTCAAAAAAGCTACATGTTGAAGCCTCAAAATACTACATGATGAAGCCTCAAGAAGCTACAATGTTGAAGTTCAAATCTGAAGAAACAACGTATGAAGTAGTTCTATGTTGATCAAGATCTCAAGCCTGACAAGCCTGATATAATTCAATTTATCTACATTCGTTGAAAGGTTGAAGTTCAATGTCCATACGACATGGTTCAGGTTTGAATGACCTTAGGTTGACCCTTTAAGTAGGTCACTTTGGATACATTATTCAAATATTTAAAATACACAAGGTTGGTCTATTCTACGACCAGTCCTAGCTCTTGTTCGACCAGTCCTAACATTGGTTCGACTAGTCCAAGAAATTCCACGACCAGTCCTAAGAAGTTGAAGATTTTTCGAAATTTTTGGTACGCCCACGACCAGTCCTGGAGGTCCTTCGACCGGTCGTAGGTGTGGCTTCGACTCGTCCACGACCAGTCGTGGAGCTACGACTTAAAGTCCAGCGACGAAATCACTGGTCCTACGACCAGTCGTAGATATCTACGACCAGTCGTAGGTGACCCACGACCAGTCGTAGGGTACTCACGACCAGTCGTAGAACGGCTTTCAAAGATCGCGCTTATTTTTTCAAAAATGTTAGAGCTACGACCAGTCGTAGGTTTCTAAGACCAGTCGTAGGAGCGATTTCTGCTTCTATAAATTGAACACGAAATTCAGAGTTTTCATAACTTCCACTCTCATTCAATTCAAGAATTTTCAAGTGATCACTCTGAGATAAGTTTGTGTTTATTTTAAGCTAGATTGTGCTTATTTAATATTCCTTTTTGCTAGCTTATTTAATTTGATTTTGTTTCTATATTCCAATCATATTTGAAAAGAGGAATTATCTTATTCCTTCTTCTTGGAATCAAAATCAAATTTAGCTACGCCCAACGAGTTAAATCTAAAATCAATTAGAACTTAGAACCTTATGAATGTGAGTATTGGAAATTGAACTTTGACATTCAAATCATCTACTCCGATTGGTTCTACCGGGCTGCTACGAAAAAGGAGAAATCCAGGTATTTTACAATTCTGTAAAATTCATTTGCTTTTGGTTTTGTTTGAGGTTGAGCCAGAAAAATCTCATTGTATTGGTTGTCTGAGGAAAACCAGAAAACTCAGAAAAGAGGGGTTTTTGGATTGTGTAAGCCCAAGTGAAAAAGACACAATTGTAAAGGTTTTTGGTGAACCTGTGAAAACCTATTTGTTAGTGAACGCTAATATCCCCTGTGTGAGGATATTAGGAGTGGAGTAGCTTTTTGTGTGGCTGTTGGAAAACAGTTGGTGTACACACAAGCGAACCACTATAACTCTTTGACTTGTGGTTTGAATGCTTGCTTAATTTTCATATCTTTTATCATTTGATCTTGTGGAATGTACAAGGGGATGTGAATGTTGTAATTATTTACATTTCAAGCAAGTGTGGGGATTGTTGTAATAATTTAGATCTTACTTCTTCATTTAAATTCAATTCCTTGCTATTTCATTTACTTATATTAATATTGAGTTCTTGATCCAAAAGAGGTTCTAGAAATAAGGTTGTCCTACCATAAGCCCTTGTTGATTATGGTGTAAGGTTGTCCTTAGAACTGAATTTGAATCAATCTCTCGATATCTATTTATCAAGGTGATTTAAATTTAGCTTTGTGAATTGATTCAAGTTGTAAGGTTGTTGGTTTATTTTATTTCCGCTGAATTTTATTTTAATTTGGCATAGTCCTATTCACCCCCCCCCCCCTCCAGGACATATAGCTTGGCCTTTTCAGATACCACAGCTACACCCGAAAATTTTGGCAGAGTTATAAAATGAATAGTTATGTCCTAGAAGGAGGGTGATTATGACCAAATAAAAATATGTCAATTAAATCCGATTGCCTACTTAAACAAATTTACCAATTAAACTAAGGCAGATAATATTAAGGCTTATAGGCTAGTAGTGGGTCCAATCACATAAACTACTAAATATATACCAATTATGCAACTAGTCTATAATTAATAGTGAGTTTGTGTGCATTAAACGTGCCTAATATATAATTCAATTCAAGCATTCATGTGATTTACCTAATCAAACACATAAGTATGAATAAGAATCTATGCAATTCATAATCGCAAATATAAGCATGTATAGTGGTTTTATTTCCCTACTTCACTCCTGTCGAATTCTCCCCGAGTATACCTATATTAAATATTGAAGATTTTAAATCAGGTTTACCTCTAACTTATGCAAGCTTACACTCCCATCGGAGGTCTACATAATGAGTTACTTATGTACTCACCCATGTTGGTGGCCTATGTTGAGAAAAAAGTCTTAAATCTGTTTTTTAGGTGTCGTTCGACTGGTCGTGGGTCAGCCACGACTGGTCGTAGGAGCTGGTCGACCGGTCGTAGCCCGTTCGACTCAAAGTCCATGTAAAATCCCGAAAATCGGGGTCGAGCATAAACTCAACTCCCGAGTTCCAGAACATCACTTATGCAACAAAATGAATAATGATTGAATGTTGTCTGTAATAGAGCATTGAACATGAGTGAGATTAAGCCAAAACAGCATATCATACTCTAGAGACAGTTATATTGCAAGCGGAAGACTGTGATAGATATATAAAATATATAAAAAATAGTGGTGAGTCTCCAGAGTGTGATAAGGTTACCAGGTTAATTCATTACAAGTACAAGTCAAATGATACCAAATGTGTAGTGTCATCTAGTCAACATCCCTGTATTCCCGTCGATCAAGACGCGGCTCACGTGAAGCCGTCAGCATAGCATATACGAACAAGTATCATTGTCATCATAAAACTCTGGCTCCACCTCAAGAGTAGCGTCGCCATCTGCAATCAGACAAAGTCTGGTGGGTATTCGGAACACCGTCCCGTAACGTGGGAGTGAGTAGCTAACTCAGTGGAACAATAAAGCATAGGTTAACATGTTATCAATTCAGTCAAGCAGTAATGATAAAGCAGTACAATCAAACACTCCTAACTACTCTTGTTAATGCAAGTATGAATGCAGTCATGATGTATGCCCTCACCACACACACCCTCGTGCGACACCATCTTACGTTCGCGACATGCTTTCATCCCTCAGTGCTCCACATCTTCCAGGCACATGTAATGCTATGATGAGCATGATTACCGAGTTGTTATTAGTTCATTTCAAACAGCAGGATTGGGAAACTAAGGTACCTCCCTTGTATCATTCCCAAACATGATCCATTCTAGGGTCGTCAGTCCTAGTTAATCTCAGACGACGGTGTGTTTTCTAGGTCGCTGCAAAGGCTGCCAGGGCTGTTACACACAAAGGTTACACCACTCCCCCATCACCTTTTTAACGATTCATCACTATACAGATACAGGCCTAGTTTCATACTCTATACACTGCGGCAAAACTCGTCGCCTCACCGCATTTCAGAGTATGCTCGAGGTCACTACAAAGGGCTGCAAGGGCTGTTACAAGAAATCGTTGCACCACTCCCCCATCACCTTATCAATGTAGGCCGACAGCACGAATATAGTGTCCCATACCACCATAATCGGCTCACGAGTCTGTTTGCTCACCTGTCACTACGGGGAAGCACCTGGCCCCAGCATAGACCGACAACTCGACCACGGTGTCTCATACCACCATGCCCGGCTCATTAGTCTTAGCGGATCGAGGTACCATGGTTAAAATGGATTTCACTGGTAAGTTTGGTACCCTAGGTTCAAGCAGTAGCGTCCAAACATGGTGAACATACATAAGACAGATCGGGTTGCTTGACGAGCCCGGCTAGCTCTAGCGCACAACAAGTTGAACGATATGAAGCCCATAAGCACTTCGTGTGGCCAACCACTATCGCCAACCGAAGTACGACTCGGGTTCGTCGAACATGTCTCACGTGGTAACAGAAACTCAGCCACGAATTCAATCCCGTTACTGACTGCCTGGACTATACAATAGCCCCAATCACATTCAATTTCAGATATTTAAAGGGGGATTCAGGGCAAATCCTTTCGTCAAAGGGGGATTGCCAATACAACAATCATATATCCATGACAATTGATCATGGAGAGCACGAATGAGAATTCTATACTCATTCGGTCATTTGCACAAATACTTAGAATACACTATTTCAACATACATAGTGTATTAGCAAAAACATGTATTAGGGCGAGACCTTTCACCAAACAAGTGTTTTATCCATATATAATATATTCATACAATAATTAATCATGTCAAACATATTTCCAAAATTTATACGTATACGGTACCTTCTACAAATACCTAGCGTATGTGAAATTTCATATTCTTCATCTCTATTCGAAACAGAAAACAGACAGCACTTTGTACATGGGCAATTGCATGCAGATCATGAATCTATCATTATCTGACATTGAAAGCGTTAAAAACCATAACCTATACATCTAAAGTCCGCACATTTTGTCGTAGAATCGTAAAGAATACGATAGGTTTGCTAAGCTTCCGTCTACGGCAATTTGACAACCTATAGAACGAAATAGGTTAGCTATTTCATAACCTACAACCTATCCAACCCCAAAACAGATTAGGGTTAGGGTTTCTTACCTAGAAACAAAGTCGGAATCGCAGGGAAAGCGATGAGAACGGAGTGGTGCAGCTTGTGTAGTGGCAGAGAATAGTAGTTGGGAGGTTCTCCCACTTCTCTCACTCTTTCTCTCTCTTTCCTCTCTTCTCTCTCTAGGGTTTCTCTCAAATTCGTATGGCCGTGAGAGAGAGGGTTCTAAGGTCCTTATATAGCTTAAAAACACACCGAAATAGACTCCAGGTCAAAGTATACTTAGGTTATAACCAAAGAGGGTCAGTTTCAGCTCAACGGAGGACTTCTGGCGGGCCTCCTTAAGCCAAAGGTCGGACTTAAGCTCACCAACCTTGGATCTAGGTGCAGCTATGTTTTCGTTTCAGTGGAATTTCCAGATCACGCGTGGCGGACCAGTTTCAGTTCAACGGTCAGCGGATCTCGATCGGAGATTCCGAGTACATGGATATGTGTATGAAATTTCTCCTGATCCGAGGGTATAATTTGGTCTGATTCTGACGGTCTGGTTGCTTAAAACTGATCCACAAGCGAGAGGTGCCAGATTACTATTTGAGATATTTATTTTTAAAGAAAATCAAGTGTTTTCACACTCCTCGCTCCGGACTCAAGCGAATTACACTGGGACACTATTTGGATTTGATTTCCGAGAGGGTTGTCAAGCTCAGCAAAGCGGTCCTAATTCCTTAACTTCGTGTTAATCGGACTTCCATCGTGCGGTCCAGATCTGATACGGAGTTTCGAGATGCTCTCGAGAGCAGCCGGGTAATGAGATTGATCCTAGATTTTAGGGTAACCTAGCGTCAATGATTCTACAAGTTTTGGGTCTTGCAGATCGTATTTAAAGCGATTGGTGCTAATTTTACAGGCATTCTAGTTTAACACTAGCCAATTCTCGCCTAATTTCTAAAGGATTTAGTCCTGGGTGATTTCGGTCTGAGGTGGTACTTAGTCCTTTGTAGCAATGTTTAGTTTAAGTATTGTTCTTCATCACCTAAACTTTAAGATAGTATCTAATGTGAAAGTACTTAGAAAATTTAAAGAACAAGGTGGTGAAGGGTGGGATTTGTGAAGGAAATGGGTTAAGGAGCGATTTTAGACTGTGGGATTCAGTTCTGACAAGTTAATAAGGTGTTAGGATCGACCCATCGCCTAAGGACGTCTAATCCCAGGTTGGCAAAAATCTGGGATGTTATAATCTACCCCCCTTAAAACAAAATTTCGTCCCCGAAATTGCTTAAGGGTAATAAGAAAAGATTTAATATTTCTTTGTCTATGTTTTAGTGCGTAGGGTATATACTAACCTGTTTCATTTTAGCCTACCCCCTTAAAACTTATTTCTTTATTCATTTCTCATACCCTGATGGTTCGTTACAATTTATTTCTTTACCTATTTGGAGTCTTGACGACAATTCCCAACAATTTAGAGTAAGATAGCTGTTTTCAATGTTTGACCAACACGGAGAGACGTTTTTGGTGGGCTTGATCCCGATACATCGATCATCTACCTGACCAGGGTAGAAGGCTCATCGTATCCCTTCCTAGTCCTGGTAGATCCTGGTCTTCTGCTCGGTCAAGCAGTGAGTCCGTTGGTAGTCGCCCAGGATTGAGAATTGGGTCAAGCCACGAATATTTCGCAGTTGTAAATTTCAGTAACTCCGTAGTCCGATCACTCTAGAAACGTAAGGAATGTCCATCATTGAAAGGCTCAAATTGTTTGTTTCTATTTCTTGGGTTGCCCTTTAGGTCTTAGTCTAAGAGAGTCCTTATTATTATCTATGTCCAAGGAAATGGTGAATCAAATCTTACTAGATCATCCTAAAACAGTTTCTCATAGTAGAACTTGTTAGGGCTTCTATAATGTTCGTATTCAACGAGCACAGTTTCGATCCTGGGCCAGTGGGGTAGGGTCCACTACGCTTCCGCTGCGCCACCCAGATCAAAAAAGTGTATTAGCCGACCCATCTAGATTGGGCTCATAATGCTCTACCCCCCTTTAAAAAAAAATTTCACCCTCAAGGCTCAAGATCTATGTCCTGATCCGTATGTCGGAACAATGTGTAATTTAGGACCTATCCTTGACATGAAATGGGATACGATCTCCCAATACATCGGTCTTGGTACCTAGGATTATAGAAAGGAGCTATTACTAATGGGTGTTGTGGTAGATTTTAAGGACGGATGTGAGTTTGTGGCAAGCTGCCTAATTCTACTAAGGACTTTTATTACGATCTCAACTTACCCTCTTTATTCCTGTCTAGTTTATTACAATAAGATAATTTATACATTATTAGTACAAAAGGTATTTGGACAGAATAGGTTAACGGGCAAACTAGGGACCTAATTCCTAACTATCTGTTGCCCATTTGGGAAATTCCTTGGGCCTAAAAGGAAAAATCTCTATTGGCTATATATTCTTACACTTCTCAAAGACGAAGTTATAAACTTTTGGTTGTAAGTGGTCGAGCCATCACGGAAGGAAAGTTGTGTAGTGGGTCAGAATCGGATACATGGACCTTCTGCCTAGCTAGGACAGAAAATTGTCGTATCAGTTCTTAATCCTAGTTGATCCCGACTTTCTACTTGATCAGAGCATAGAGTTCATTGGTAACTACCAGGATTGAGAATTCAATTCAAACCGCGAATACCTCGCTGATATGTATCGTTTCTTTACTCCGTGTTCCCGGTTGTACTAAGTCCTTGAGAAGGCGATTCTAAGGGGTGTATAGATTTGACCTATCATTAAATCCAAGGGATATAGAAGTTTCCTCTAGGTATAATCCAAAGTCTATTCTTATACACTAGATGATTTCAGATCATTTCTAATACAAGAAATTATTTTTCGCGTAGGGTCAAACGTTGTCTAAGTGGAATTGAGTTGTCTGTACTTGAATCTAACTACTCTCGAGCACTACTCTTATGCTCATACTAGCTAAGAAAGTCCTAGGGTTCGCATTATCTAAAGGTACCAACCTAAGTCCAAAACTCTAAGGGCCTATTTGGGTATTACGTTGTCTTAAATGGATTGTGTTGCTAATCCCGCCTCGGGGTTAGAAGTGGTATGTTTGGCAGGAGGGTGGGTGGGGATAAAAATAAATTTTATAGGCTTTGGAAAATGAGCCTGTGTTGGAAAAGTGTGTGATGGGATTTCCAAATCCCAGGATAAGGAATTTCTAAGTGTAATAGGAAAACTCGGGATATACTTTTCATTGCATACATTCCAGACATGGCATTGGAAAACATGGGATACACCCAATCTAGGGGCCATACCTTACACATACATTTATTGTTACTTTTACAATTCCGTCCACCTAATCTCACTATTGTAGTTGGCCGAACGGGCCCTAAACGTTCTCGAATAGAGTTATGGAAAAGTGAAGGAAATGGAGGAAAGGGCTGGAAAAGTGATTTCTCCACAAATTTAGGGCCCAACAGATATTGTAGAGGCCTGAGTGACAGAGAATGAATGAGATAAGAGGGAGGAATGGGGTAGGATAGGAGGCTACACGTTTTGGAGCTTCAAACGAGTGGTGTAGGGGCTGAAATGAGAGGGAATCAAGTGGGTAGGGGGTGTGGAGTGCTATGCACGAAGGAAAGGGATGGGTGATGGTCAAAATGGGAGATTGAGTGTTTGGAAGGGCGTTTTGAGAGAGAGAACAACAGCTTGGAGAGGAAACGAGAGCTTGGAGAGGGAGTTTGTGAAGGAAGTAGGGTTTTGGGAGAGGGAGAATAGACGGGAGCCACATCAGGGGGGTCCCACAACCCCCAAAGAGGATTGGCCCAAGCCGCGGGCCCGACCTAGCAAAATAACCGGCGAGGCCTCGCCGACCAACGGTTTAGTTTTCGAGGGGGGGCCCCATGGGCGAGATCCTCATGCCCCCTAGGCCCCAAAAAACCCTGGGTCCCACCCTGGATCCCTCTAGAAGTGCTCCGTTTGGCCCCCCGACCCCGATTCGCTCCATTTCGGGTAGTTTCGGACAAATCGGACGTATCTTGCAATCTGGAATGAGTTATCTGACGTAAAATATATGAATTTGGGGTAGAACGAGCTAATGAAGCCAACCAACCCCACAACATGGGGTTGCACAGCGTAGAATTACGAAAAACTCCTTCGATTGACGGTCGTTTCCCTGTTTTAATTTCATTTTACTAAAAATAGTAGTTTTAGTTTGATTTCTCTTCATCCGTTGGGCTTTAGGAGTTGCGCCCAACGTGAAAAGAGCTTAGAATAATTAGGAGAACGGTTTGGTGAAGCCAAATAGGACACTTACTATTTTTGGCCGAAAACCTTGCGCACTAGTAGACATCACGACCTTATAGTAAGTCGCGAAATCTAGGAGTTCTAGTTGTAGTTTGTTTCTGATTTCTTTTCCATTACTTGGTATCCCTATTTAAAGGGTTGTGAACTCGTTCTTAGTCATTCATTAATCAATTTCAAATTTCTTAGAATTTATTTATATATATATATATATTTTGCTTTCTTTCCTCATGGATTCGAGAACTCTCTGTGAGGAGTCCAGAGAAGCTCCGAGGATTCGGAGTAGTTATCTTCATCACGTTTATCCCGTATTCTACCAATTTTTAACGGTTGAGACGAGCTAGATTGTGATCTAGACTCATTAATAGATGGCCTAGGAATGTTTTAAGGTCGACCCGTGCGACCATAGTTGAATACAGACTCGATTTCGGCGTTCGTTTTCAGTGAACTTCGCCAATTGGCGAAATCGGGATACCTATGACTGTTTCTACGTTCCGTCGCTCCCTCCTAAGTCAGAGTGCGTCGTGTGACCATAACCCAGGTCCGGTTTAATCTAAATCATGCTCTAATACCAACTGTAACATCCCAAAAATCGGGGGTCGAGCATAAACTCAACTCCCGAGTTCCAGAACATCACTTATGCAACAAAATGAATGATGATTAAATGTTGTCTGTAATAGAGCATTGAACATGAGTGAGATTAAGCTAAAACAACATATCATACTCCAGAGACAGTTATATTGCAAGCGGAAGACTGTGATAGATATATAAAATATATAAAAAATAGTGGTGAGTCTCCAGAGTGTGATAAGGTTACCAGGCTAATTCATTACAAGTACAATTCAAATTATACCAAATGTGCAGTGTCATCTAGTCAACATCCATGTATTCCCGTCGATCAAGACGCGGCTCACGTGAAGCCGTCAGCATAGCATATACGAACAAGTATCATTGTCATCATAAAGGTCCGCCTCCGCCTCAAGAGTAGCATCGCCATCTGCAATCAGACAAAGTCTGGTGGGTGTTCGGAACACCGTCCCGTAACGTGGAAGTGAGTAGCTAACTCAGTGGAACAATAAAGCATAGGTTAACATGTTATCAATTCAGTCAAGCAGTAATGATAAAGCAGTACAATCAAACACTCCTAACTACTCTTGTTAATGCAAGTATGAATGCAGTCATGATGTATGCCCTCACCACACACACCCTCGTGCGACACCATCTTACATTCGCGACATGCTTTCATTCCTCAGTGCTCCACATCTTCCAGGCACATGTAATGCTATGATGAGCATGATTACCGAGTTGTTATTAGTCCATTTCAAACAGCAGGATTGGGAAACTAAGGTACCTCTCTTGTATAATTCCCAAACATGATCCATTCTAGGGTCGTCAGTCCTAGTTAATCTCAGACGACAGTGTGTTTTCTAGGTCGCTGCAAAGGTTGTCAGGGCTGTTACGCACAAAGGTTACACCACTCCCCCATCACCTTTTTAACGATTCATCACTATACAGATACAGGCCTAGTTTCATACTCTATACACTGCAGCAAAACTCGTCGCCTCATCGCAATTCAGAGTATGCTCGAGGTCACTACAAAGGGCTGTCAGGGTTGTTACACGGAATCGTTGCACCACTCCGCCATCACCTTATCAATGTAGGCCGACAGCATGAATATAGTGTCTCATACCACCATAATCGGCTCACGAGTCTGATTGCTCACTAGTCACTACGGGGAGGCACGTGGCCCCAGAGTAGGCCGACAGCTCGACCACGGTGTCCCATACCACCATGCCCGGCTCATGAGTCTTAGCGGATCGAGGTACCATGGTTAAAAGGGATTTCACTGGTAAGTTTGGTACCCTAGGTTCAAGCAGTAGCGTCCAAACATGGTGAACATACATAAGACAGATCAGGTTGCTTGACGAGTTCGGCTAGCTCGAGCGCACAACAAGTTGAACGATATGAAGCGCATAAGCACTTCGTGTGGCCAACCACTATCGCCAACCGAAGTACGACTCGGGTTCGTCGAACACATCTCATGTGGCAACAGAAACTCAGCCACGAATTCGATCCCGTTACCGACTGCCTGGACTATACAATAGCCCTAATGACATTCAATTTCAGATATTTAAAGCAGTAATGGATCAAAATTCAAATCATACAATTAAAGACTGATATTATCCGTTTAGGGCTGCCAGGACTGTTACACGGAATCGTTGTACCACTCCCCCATCACCCATGACGGATCATACAACGTAAACATGAATTTAAACATATGCATTACATAGATAAAATCATAAATCAATTGAGCATGTTATGAAGCACAACACGAGCATGAGTTTATACATGTTCAATTCCTAATCACACAGCTATCCAAGGAATTCATATACATAGTTAAAGGAGTTGAGAATCATATCTCAACACCCTTATACATCACAATTTACTAACTACTACTCATTCAAACGTTTTAACAAACACTTAGACTACATACACCAACATACATGACATATGTTGATCACATAGGTATAAGGCCAAATCCTTTCACTAGGGAGTTACCCCAATCATAACACGCATACACCCACGACGGATAGTCATGAAAAGTAGGAGTCCAAGTTCCATATTCATTTGAACATTTTCACAAACACTTGGGCTATCCATTTCAACATATATAGCGTATAGTAGCTGTGGCGTGATTCAGGGCAAATCCTTTCGTCAAAGGGGGATTGCCAATACAACAATCATATATCCATGACAATTGGTCATGGAGAGCACGAATGAGAATTCTATACTCATTCGGTCATTCGCACAAACACTTAGAATACACTATTTCAACATACATAGTGTATATTAGCAAAAACATGTATTAGGGCGAGTCCTTTCGCCAAACAAGTATTTTATCCATATATAATATATTCATACAACAATTAATCATGTCAAACACATTTTCAAAATTTATATGTATACGGTACCTTCTACAAATACCTAGCGTATGTGAAATTCCATATTCTTCATCTCTAATTGAAACAGAAAACAGACAGCACTTTGTACATGTGCAATTGCATGCAGATTATGAATCTATCATTATCTGACATCGAAAGCGTTGAAAACCATAACCTATATATATAAAGTCCGCACCTTTTGTCGTAGAATCGTAAAGAATACGATAGGTTTGCTAAGCTTCCGTCTACGGCAATTTGACAACCTATAGAACGAAATAGGTTAGCTATTTCATAACCTACAACCTATCCAACCCCAAAACAGATTAGGGTCAGGGTTTCTTACCTAGAAACAAAGTCAGAATCGCCGGAAAAGCGATGAGAACGGAGTGGTGCAGCTTGTGTAGTGGCAGGGAATAGTAGTTGGGAGGTTTTCCCACTTCTCTCACTCTTTCTCTCTCTTTCCTCTCTTCTCTCTCTAGGGTTTCTCTCAAATTCGTATGGCCGTGAGAGAGAGGGTTCTAAGGTCCTTATATAGCTTAAAAATACACCGAAATAGACTCCAGGTCAAAGTATACTTAGGTTATAACCAAAGAGGGTCAGTTTCAGCTCAACGGAGGACTTCTGGCGGGCCTCCTTAAGCCAAAGGTCGGACTTAAGCTCACCAACCTTCGATCTAGGTGGAGCTATGTTTTCGTTTCAGTGGAATTTCCAGATCACGCATGGCGGACCAGTTTCAGTTCAACGGTCAGCGGATCTCGATCGGAGATTCCGAGTACATGGATATGTGTATGAAATTTCTCCTGATCCGAGGGTGTAATTTGGTCTGATTCTGACGGTCTGGTTACTTAAAACTGATCCGCAAGCGAGAGGTGCCAAATTACTATTTGAGATATTTATTTTTAAAGAAAATCAAGTGTTTTCACACTCCTCGCTCCGGACTCAAGCGAATTACATTGGGACACTATCTGGATTTGATTTTCGAGAGGGTTGTCAAGCCCAGCAAGGCGGTCCTAATTCATTAACTTCGTGTTAATCGGACTTCCGACCTGCGGTCCAGATCTGATACGGAGTTTCGAGATGCTCTCGAGAGCAGCGAGGTAATGAGATTGATCCTAGATTTTAGGGTAACCTAGCGTCAATGATTCTACAAGTTTTGGATCTTGCAGATCGTATTTAAAGCGATTGGTGCTAATTTCACAGGCACTCTAGTTTAACACTAGCTAATTCTCGCATAATTTCTAAAGGATTTAGTCCTGGGTGATTTCGGTCTGAGGTTGTACTTAGTCCTTTGTAGCAATGTTTAGTTTAAGTATTGTTCTTCATCACCTAAACTTTAAGATAGTATCTAATGTGAAAGTACTTAGAAAATTTAAAGAACAAGGTGGTGAAGGGTAGGATTTGTGAAGGAAATGGGTTAAGGAGCGATTTTAGACTGTGGGATTCAATTTTGACAAGTTAATAAGGTGTTAGGATCGACCCATTGCCTAAGGACGTCTAATCCCAGGTTGGGAAAAATTCGGGATGTTACAGTCCAGCGGCTATGTTTTTCATGTCCGGACCGCCTTCGACCAGTCGTTGGGTTTGTTCGACCAGTCGTAGCTTCGACTAGTCGTAGCTCCCCTTCGACTAGTCGTAGGTTACGCAGATTCGTTCCGCGATTTTGCGGATTGCGAAAATCTGTGTCCTTTCGCAACTGGGATGCGGAAGGGAAGTTTCCTAAACTATAAATAGGTGTTCTTAGGGTTTTTCTAGGGTATGGGAAAGTATTCTAAGGGTTTCCAAAAGGGTGTAGCAAGGGTTAGATTCGAGGTTGTTCGAATCGGGTAAGTTCTCTCTCTTTGTAATTTCTATTTTCATAGTGGAGATCTATCGCTTTGTGCCGTGGTTTTTTCTCGCAAGGGTTTTCCACGTTAAATCTGTGTGTTCTCTTGTGTGCTTGGTGCCATTGGATTGTTATCCTAGATCTAGATCTGTGTGATTCCGCAGGCTAAAATTTCCAACAGCCTACGCAAGGACTTACCACATACACACCCATGTTGGTAGCCTACATAAGGACTTACCCATGTACATACCCGTGTTGATGGTAATACGGTCCTACGTACATAAGAACTTACACAAGCTTTGGTTGCAAAGTCTACATTCAATCCTACATAAGGAAATAGTTTATGGACTCTTACAATTGACAACTTACTTATCGAATTGAACTCCTTTTATAGCACCTTCTTAGGTTACTTGATTGTTACTCTTACGCGCTTCAATCAGAACCCCTTGTACTCCCCCAATCGTTGATGTCGATGCTTACCAATACTCCAACTCTAAGATCAAACACCTTGCATGCAATGCTCCATTGAGGTGACCAAGGTTATGGGAGATTGGTTGAATCTTCTACAACTAATGGAAATATTGTAATCATAGGGGATTTACTTGGATAGTCTTCTATAAGATTTAGGCAAATGATATACCAATAAAGTTGCGTCTAATCTCTAAAAAATGGAGTTCAAATTCATCTTTAAGGTGGAGGTTGAAATCCTCATTGGAGTGTTAATCTCAATAAAAATTACTTAGAACTCATTGGTTTAGAGGCTTAAGACGAGAGATAAGAACATGTGATCACCTAAGCTTCTATCGCACTAAAAACTCATATAAATGCGCAACAAATGAATGACCTTCATAAAAAGTTCGAGCTCCAACAGTCATAAAATGGGTAAAAAATGGCATTGTCAATTAATCGACTGAGACCCATTAATCGATTGAAACCCGTCGAATTACTCCAAAGAACTTGTTGGACATAGTTGGGAGAGTTCGATCGATCGAGCCCGATCGTTTGAGATTGATCGATCGAACTCACTATGAGTTGGCTGGTTTTGAACAGTTTGATTTCCAACCCCTCGAGACCTATATACCTTACATAAACATGTTCAAATGGGGCTCCTAGTGCTAAAGGATGATAAAAAAAGGTTTACCAATTAAGGTTGGGATAATCTAAATGTTTATGTTGTTTTGGGTCTAAAGTTAGAGTCACCGAGGCACCTCATTTACCTATTTTTTACTTCCCTGATACTATAATCTTCATGTGTTTTCGGTCTTCAACTTTCAATGGTTTAACCGAGTCCTTGACACATGGATGCACGTGATTGACAAACAAGATGCAAAAATCAATATACTAACAGTCGTGTCGGTCAAATATTTGGTGTAAGACAAAATGCCAATTTATACCTATAAATGCCAACAGGTTCACATACATAAAAGTGCATTTACCTATGATGCGCTAGAGCTTTGTGGGGCCCACTTGTAATGCCTATGTAAAATCCTCATAGTGCATATGGCTAGCCAGCATATGTGTACCATACCTCCAAAGAATCATCTTATTAAAAAAATTAGGCGAGACATACTACACATGGAAGTTTATACGGTAAGAGTCATCCTTCCCAATGTCCTTCATAATTTCCCTTTATGTGGCCCTTCCGAGCTATGGATGAGGTTGTATTTTATATTGTAGGCATAACACGGTGGGCATAGCAAGATACACAGTTGGGATTCCGCGTGCATATCATAATGGGCTACAGTTCAAATGCACCAAAGATATGTGATCCAACAAGTGTTTGCATATCAGAGGTTAGGATTGTTTATCTAATATGAATTTAGGATTATTACTTAAAAGATAGTTGGCTCTAGAATTTAGTTGGTTAAATTTGAGTTAATTAATTCCACAAGTCCAATTTCTGAGTGCCTATGTATCAAGCATCATATATCGCCTAATCCTTTAGTACACCTTTTAGCAACCTGGTAAAATACCCAACCTGCTTGGGGCTACCACATTGTATATGTGAAATCCACTCCATTTATCAAGTATCCTCATGGATAATATACCCTATGGCCAAAAATTCAGTTAGACTCATTGTTCAGGTGAGCCACACCGAATAATGAAGATGAAAGCTAACCATAGGTTCATGTGTGGGTCACCATGGTGTCTATCTTTCATCAAAACAGTTCATCAAGTGTGATCTATAAGGATGAAGGCATGAAAAAAGATGTTTTAGGGCAATTTTAAACCGTTCACATCGCGAAAATTTGAGTTACGTTTGGGTTGAGCCTAAGTAAAAAATCGGTGACCGTTTTATTTAACGTTCAAGTATAGGTACACAAGGACCCAAACTTGACAAATCACATGGATCCAATCAAGGTAATGAAATGCAACGTTCAAATTCAAAGGGTAAAATCAGATAGTTAAGATAGTTAAATTAGTGTGATTTTCAGCATATACTCCACCAACATGGGCTTATAATTTGCACAATTAAAATTGTCACGAATGGACGAATAAAAATATTTTTTTTAAAAGGAAATTAATAACTAATTATTGCAGTATAGCCCAAAAGTGAAGAGGTTTATATGTTTGATTAACATTTTTTATTGGATATGCATAAAGCCCCGGTCTAGTTTGGGTCAATTTTAATATAATTCAAATTGGACACATTTAAAAATTAGATTGGAGAAGAACCAAGCTAGGTTAATTTGAAAGGACCTATTCATCTCATGGGTTTGAACTCATACCCACTGATTATTAGGTCTGACCAGATGGGTTGAAAAAAGGCATTAGCCCTCAAGGCATCAACAGGGATGACACACGTGTTATCATTAGCATCTGTAGGGTATGTAAAGGGAGAGCGGACCCTGCGACTAGCCAATGGCGAGTGGCTGGTGCTCCATGGCCCCACATGATGTATTTGTTTCATCCCTGTTGTTCATCTATTTTTCTAGATAATTTTATAGTATGATCCCAAAAATATTTATATCCCAATTTCAAGTGGACCACATCAGAGGAAACAGTGTTGAATGAACTTCCACCATTAAAAACTTCTTTGGGGGCCATAAAAGTCTTGGATCAAGCTAATCTTTGTTTTTTTCCCCTTCTAGGTCTGCATGACCTAATCAACTGATTGGATGTCAAATAAACAGGACATAGGCCTTAGGAGGATTTTAATGGTGTCTATTCAATCATTACTGTTTTCCTGTGGTGTGGTCCACCTGAGATTTATATTCCCCTTGTTTTTGGGATCAAGCCGTAAAATGACCCGTAAAAATGGATGGACGGTATGGATAAAACATATACTTCATAGGTACGATGCATTGCCAATGTGTCACACTTAAAGTACTCACCCAATCAGCCTCGCACGTACATTAAATTTAGACCATTGGAGTGTGGGGGCATGTTTAAGATATAGTCTATTTATACACGATGTTATGATATTAATGCGAGCAGTTTGACATTTCTGCCACCTACTCAATTCCTTTCCAATGATGAAGGACATTTTGGTAATTTTCCTTTTCACTAGAGGTGCCCCTTCCTGCGAAAGTTGTCGGCAGAAGGGTTTACAAATGTCCAAAACTAGGGGGGTAATTATAATTTTTAAGAACGAAAGTGGGTATACACAAATTTTCCTAGAAAAGTTCCACTTTGGCATTTCCTCCTGTTCGTCCCGGCCAAGGAATTTCTCCAGATATTTTAAGATTCTGACATTTTTTTCTCGCGATAGTTTCAGAAAAATCTGTCTGAAAACAAAACATTAAAAATAGTTATTATAAATTCTAAGTAATTTTAAAAATTGATTTAAAATTATAAACTGATTTAAATTATAGAATAAGAAAAAGGGGTTGTTTGGCACCATGAATTTAGGGGGATTTGAAATACTTAGTTGTTTGGGAGCATAAAGTAACTAAGGGTAGGGCTGCACACGAGCTGAGTTAGCTCGGTTAGTTCGCTCAACTCAGTTCGAAAAAGCTTGATTCGGCTTGGTTCGAAACTGAGTTCGAGCTGAGTCGAGCTAATTTTTTGAGCTTGAAGTTCGAGCCAGGTCAAGCTAATTTTTTGAGCTTGAAAAAATTTCTAACCGAGTTTGAGCTTGCCTAATATCGACTCAACTCGAATCGAACCCCAACTCGATTTGAACTTAGATCGATCTAGTTCGGTGACTCGGTTACTTTCATATTGATATTGCTCACAAAGTGTTTGATGAAATGACTCAATGAAGTATCAGCTGGTAGCAATGAAGGTATGTATATGAAACAAATACAATTTTTTTTTCCTCTTAATTTTAATGTTGCCTACAAGGTGTTTGATGAAATACCTGTAAAACCGCTGCTGCTGTTTTGTATACAATGAGAATTTGAAGGTGTAGTTCATGTGTTTCTAAAAATACTGCACATGCGAACTTGGCTCGAACTTGATCACTGAACCAAGCCAAGCTAGCCAGTTAAGCTCGAGAACTGAGCCGAGTCGAGTTCGACCTGGGGTTAGCTAGTGGCCGAGCCGAGTTGAGATGTGCCAAGCTTGACTTGGTTCAACTCGTGCACACCTCTAATTGAGGGTTTCAAATCCCTTCAAAAAAGATAGTTTCAAATCCACAATGAGAGCTTGAATTACACCTAAAATTCTTTCAATAATTGCATGTGTAATATGTGTGTCACCATACTATTATTCTATTGGCCATATGACCTAATAATGATATACAAAAACAATTAAATCATCAATTGCATCACTATAATTACTTTAATATGATGATCAGTACCATCCAAACATTGTCCATGTAAATCAACGGTTAAAGATCGTTGGTTAGTCACTCGGACATGATCTTGTGCTTGTGGCCCATTTGAGACTCAAAATTTCACCATTTTCAAGCAAAGCATATATTTCAGCGAGCTTATTACAACCATTGTGTCATAAATTACATAGTCACTAATTAAAGAGATTAAAGTTGATTTAATAATAAAATAAAAACACATGTAAATATACCATGCATAGCTAGTTTATTCACAAATCAGGGTGCAAAACACAGGAGGATTTCAAATCAAGGGGTTGCAAATCCAGGGTTCCGAATCCAGGGCCTCCAAATCCACGCTCCCAAACAGACCCTTGCAGAAATTATAATTTCATCATGAATTGCAGAAATTATAATTTCCGATATTATAAAAATATCGCGATGTATCGCTATTCAAATTCCGCGATAATATGGCGATGTTTTCAAAATATCGGCTATATTTGTCACTTCTCCCGTTATCTCTCTCCCTCTCTTCGATACTCTTTCGAGGGGGCGACGAACGCAAAGCTCCAACTCCCTCAAACTCCCCCTCGTAAAAGCTCTCTCTCTCTCTCTCTCTCTCTCTCCCTCTCTCTTGTCCGTACATTTCCATCAAAACCCCTGCGGCGATTCCCAGATCCATCTTGAAATCGAACCGTTCACTGAAAACCCGCCCCACCTTGGCTCCAACATCTCTGGATCTCCTCCATCCAGTTCTCTCCTGACAATGGCCCAATCCATACATTCCCTAATCTCTCTCTCTCCCTCTCCCAACCGCTCCTTCTCCAAAACCCCCTCCTCTCTCGCTCTCCGCCGCACAACCCGAATCTCCATCTCCCGCAAGCCCATATCAGCCGTCTCTTCCGATCTCGAATCCTCCGCCCGCATCCTCGAATCCAACTACAGCAAAGGTGGCAACGGCAGCGGAAATGGATTCCCGTTGCCGTCACCCGCACCGGACGCGGGGGCGATTGAGGTGGACATGGCGACGGAGGCAGAGCTGAAGGAGAACGGGTTCCGGAGCACGCGGCGGACAAAGCTGGTGTGCACGATTGGGCCTGCCACATGCGGGTTCGACCAGCTGGAGGCGCTGGCAGTCGGTGGGATGAATGTCGCCCGTATCAACATGTGCCACGGGACGCGTGAGTGGCACTGCCGTGTGATTGAGCGTGTGCGGAGGCTGAACATCGAGAAGGGGTATGCGGTCGCCATCATGATGGATACTGAGGGTAGTGAGATCCACATGGGAGATCTCAGTGGGGCCGCCGACACCAAGGCTGAGGTAATCCAAGATCGAACTTTCAGTCTCTTTGAAAGAAATGGAAATTTTAATATTTGCCGTTATTATTGTTGTAATTTTTTAAAAATTTGATATATTTTCTCTGTGTTTATGGTTGAAGTTCCTGTATTTTGATATTATGTGGAGGAGCTTGGTTTCTGTTTAGGCTTTTGGAATTTCCATACCTATTTACTTGCAAAATTACAGGAATAAGATGAAATTGTTAATTATGCTCTAGTAGGTTCACTGCATTGTAAGCATATTGCATCAACTGTTGTGGACATGTGGAGAGATCCAGACAGTCCAATGTACATTACCCTCTTCACGGGTTACGTTGTAGAAACCACACCAATTGGACAATCTTAGTTATTTGATAAAATCAGGGTTAAGAATATTGTACCGGGTGATACAGCTGTATTGTATCCATATCGGCTGTGGCCAACACCCGCTTGTATCTGTCCATATGGGTATAAAAGCCCTTTCTGCGATTTTTTTTTTTTTTTGAATCATCTCCATAGTCTGCCTATTTTCTTCATTCAAAAGCATACAGAATGGCTAGAAAGTCATTTCCAAGTACATCTAGGTATATTTTGGAGGTCAAAATACCAGCTTTAAGTGTGATTCAATGAATTGAAATGGAGATAACATGTATTGATGGTCAAAACACAAGATATCAATTTATAAGTGTTAATGGTATGGGCCTACATAGGCCCATTTAGATGGGTTATTTTGGTCTAGGATATAGAGGGGATTTTTTTGCTAGTATAAAATGAAGGAAGAGCAACTAAACTAGCTTCACACACACACACACACACACACACACACACACAGTGCACGCACGCGTGTGTGTTTAGATAACTGAAATTTATTGAAACGCCCGCTGAAAGGTGGGAAAATAATACAATCCGATTCTACAACTCATAAAAAGAGGAGACTAGCAGGCTTTGTTGCTTTTACAATGGAAGTCTAATCCTTAAGAATCCTTTTAATTTTGCCAATAGGTTCTTCCACGGAATATCTCTTGTTTTAGAAGCAACGACTATTCCAATCCCTCCAAATAATCCAAAAATAGCCATCATAGTAAGCCTCCAAACATATTTCCCAGATTTCCCTATCCCACCTCCATGCTAGCCCCAAAGAAGGCCCTCCACTATCTTCTGCATCACCCAAGCATCATTAAAAAGCCGAGAAGGTGCTCTCTGACCTTGTGAACAAAAGAGAAATGAATGAAAGGTGATCAGTTGACTTCGCATCCCCCATACACATCAATCAAAATTTGGAAGAATAAGGGATAACTTTTGCAAGTTGTCGATGGTTAGAATTCTCTTTCTTTCCTACGAGCCAAACAAAAATCATGGCTCTAGGAGGGGCTCCATAGTACCAATGATGGAAAGGATAAGGCTTAAGAATGTAAAACGGCTTCGAAATCAACCTGTAGAATGTAAACCACTAAGCAGTGGAAGTAGGAGTGCAAGGAGCTAGGCTTGGAGGTTTGTGCATCTTCTACTTATCAATTTCTGAAAATTGTGTTTTGGCCACTGCATAATACGAGGCCAAGACTTCTCTTGCTTCAGTTCATTTGTGGATGTTGTTTATTCGTATATACTTAGCTCTAGATCATCTTCAGCGTAGGGCTTTGTCTTGATAAATTTCATAATTTTTATTCGATAAACCTTCATCATTGTGTGCTCTATTCACTGTTGCATGTATACAGGTCCTCAATTTACATCTGGACATCTAATGGTAATGACAAATATGCTTTATGCAGGATGGCGAGATTTGGACCTTCAGTGTCCGAGCTTTTGATTCGGCTCTTCCAGATCGCACCATTAATGTGAATTATGATGGCTTTGCTGAAGGTTATAATTTCTGAAGACAACTTTGTTTTGGTCAAATATTTCTATCAGTAAAAAGAAGTCTGTTTGAATTTGAAACTAGCTTGGATGTGTTACAGATGTGAAAGTGGGCGACGAACTCCTTGTGGATGGGGGAATGGTGAGGTTTGAGGTGATTGAGAAGATTGGCCCAGATGTTAAGTGCCGCTGTACTGATCCTGGTCTGTTGTTACCGCGGGCAAACTTGACGTTCTGGCGAGATGGTAGTCTGGTGCGAGAACGTAATGCCATGCTCCCCACAATTTCTTCTAAGGTTGGTGTCTCTCCAAGCAACTATTGAACACTTTCAGGTATTTATGAAGTTTTTTTTTTGTACCCAGGCAGTTTGGTTTGTACTGCCAACCAAAGAGAGGAAACCAGACAATTATGCAGTTTGCTGGGCCTGGTTTCTCATGTTCTTATGTTTCCTGATTTATGCAGGATTGGCTGGACATTGATTTTGGGATTGCAGAGGGTGTTGATTTTATAGCAATTTCTTTTGTCAAGTCCGCAGAAGTGATTAATCATCTTAAAAGCTACATTGCTGCACGGTCTTGTGATAGGTAATGAGAATGTCTTTCTTGAATTTCTTTTTATTTGTAGTGTTCTTCTATCATGTCTTTGTGATTTATGATTAGTTAGCTATGAAGTGTAATTGAAAAATTAACTTTGAGCTTCAGGAGCTTTGAAAATCTTAAAAGAATGAGAAAAAGGGCAAGTAACCAAGAGACGAATGCTGATTCATTTGCATCAGACTGAGGATGTGGTGTGCACACGTGTATGCATGTGTTATGGTACAATGGTGGTTGTGCTCTTCATGTTATTTTTCATATTACTGTTTAGAATTAAGATATCTTTTTGGGTACTACTACTTCAAACATCTGAACAAATATATTTGGCCCACACAAGGTTTTGTGTCATTCAAGTAATGAACAGTGCAATGACCATGGTACTTGTTGTTACCAGCCTCTTATCTATGTAAAAGAGTTGGGTTCTCTGCTTTTAGAATCAGTGAAGACATATAACCTTGTGTTCATGGGAGCTCTAATCTTCTGGACAGCCCCAGTTTTGTGTTGATTGAAATATTTCTTATTTTTCGTGGTTAGGATCCATTAACATGGCATCATAAGGGTTATACCTATGTTGTTTTATTCAATGTCTGATTTCGGCATTGCCTATGGCTGTCCAATGTATTCTCTGTGCATTTCTGCTGGTCTGATCTTTGCTCATTAGAATTCAAATCATATTTCGTTAATTTGATCTCTTGTATTTATCAACCAGGCAGCAACTGCTTTCAACTCTGCCTTTGGATTTGCCAAGCACAATCCTGACACCATTTTGCATGCTACATACTAACTGTTTGATGGTGTGTCTAATAAAGCTGCCTGCTTGTGCCCTGCATCTGATTTATATTTATCGCGTATGTGACCGACCTCGAAGGCATGCATGCACCACTGTTGGTATACTTCTCGATTTCTCAAGGAAATTGAACCATGCTGAAGCTCTGTTATGATCCACCCATTTCTCAAGGAAATCTTTGCTTTATTAGGCCTCATTTGTTACGTGTATGATGTAAGACCCGTACCCTGGTATTCTCATCTGTACATAAAAAACCAACAGTCCAACTAACTACTCACCATTAGATGAAGATATGTAACTGTTCATGTCAATTTTGGGCCACTGGATCATAGTAAACTAACTACCAGATATCCATATCTTCTTGTTTACACATTGAATTAAGATTCGGATCCGTTCATCTTGTTCGTCACCTATGAATATGCTTAACCTACCATCAGAATAACAATCTAAGTAACTGGTACACGAACAATCACTTGAACCTAACAATATATGTGGATCATCCCAAAAACCACTATGTGCTTGTTCATTTACAAAATTGACTGTACAATAATCTGTTTACATGATCAGGCTTCTAACCATCCAATTACTTTAATTTTTGCTCATTATCTGACTGTATATCGTACTTGAATCCGCCAAACGGGTCACCCAAACATCAAAATAAACGATCATTTCAAAGCACATGGGGTACAAATGAAAACTGTCGGTCATTTTGTATATGGGATGTGCACGCGTGTTACTTTGAATCATAGTTATACGTAGACCTTGAAAAGTGCACTGTTGTCCATAATAGACCTTCCAGTTTCAAATAAACCCTAATTAGAACATTTTCATGGGTAAAATAATGGCAGTCAGAACACTATTGGGTTAGATTGAGTCAGATTAAACTAGGATGTGCAACGGGAATAATCCCGGAATTTTCACTAATTATCCTCTGCTTCGGCTCGCTTGAGCATGGCGAATATGCATCCCTTCCAGGTTCGGATGGGTAAAGCTTGCTCAGATCATCCCTTTACTCTTACATGTCACCCCCAATCCATCTATTTAAAGGGGGCTTCTGCACTCGGATTTAGAGGCGGAGAGAAGAAAAGTCAAGCAGAGGGTTATTATAAAAAAATTAGCGTGACGATTTGAGCCGTCCATCCATTCAACAGTTGGGAGTGTTTTTCGATCTACCATGGGTCCATGACGTTTATTTTCCTTTTTTAACCGTGTATCATGCAAATATGGATGTGGTAAAACTAATGAATTGAGGATTGGCTATAACATGGAATCTATAGAGTCAGGGCCGGATGTGAACAATCCGATTGAGCTAGCACAGGCTCTGCTCAGAACCGGTGGAGTTTCAACCAAATGTGGATACCATATTTTTGGGGCGTTAGCTAGGGCCCACTCGTGGGGTCCACCATGATATATATGTTATATCCATATTGTCCACCCAGTTTTTCATATCATTCTAGGGTTGTAGCCCAAATATGAAATATATCCAGGTCTTAGGTGAGCCGCACAATACAAGTCAGTGGAGATAGTGACATATACCATTAGAATCTTTCTAGGGCCATCACGAGGTTTATTTTCCATCCAAACCTATCACTCCCAGGTCTCTTTGAGTTCCTCATGGGCTAACCAACTCAATGGACATACTGGATCGTCAAAGGTAGGCCCCACCTAGCCAGTAAATAGAAAAAAGGGAGGTGGATTGCCGCTAGAACAAGAAAACATCCAGAGGACGCTGTCGTCTAGCAGTATAGAGGCGAACGCCATTTTTGGGCATGAACCACTTTGATGTGTATGTTTCATACACACCGTCCATCCAATTTGCCAGATCATTGTAGGCCATGGGCCCAAAAATGAGACATCTGAATCTCTGATGGACCACACCACAGTAAACAATGAGATTGAGCGTCCAATGTTGAAACCTTTCTAGGTCCATTGTGATGTTTATATGCTATCTAACCTGTCACTTCTAGAGCTCATTAGGCTCACCACGGGTTGGCCGAATTGATGAATGGATTGGATCATCCATATGTGGGCCCCATCTAAAAAATATAAATACGAAAAAAAACAAACGCCAACTTCAGAGTCGCTGGAGACTCAAGTGTCAATGACGCTGCCAGCGTGCAACGTGGAGTGGGTCTCCACTCGTGGGACCCACCATGACGTATGTGTTTCATCCACACCGTCCATCTGTTTCTCCATCTTATTTTAGGGCATGAGGCCAAATATTAGACCGATCCAGATCTTAGGTTGACTACACTGCAGGAAATAGTGGTGACAATGATGTCTACCTTTGAAACCTTCCCAAGACCCTGCCATGATGTTTACTTACCATCCAATGCAGTTCATAAGGTCATGTGACCCAAGGTGAAGCGAAAACACAAACATTAGTTTGACCCAAAGCTTTTGTGGGCCCCACCACTGTTAGAAATAGTGGAAACGACCTACCGTTAAAACCTTTCTGGAGCTAGTATGATATCTATGCAGTCCTCCATTTTCTAGCTCTTTTGTTTGAAGTGGGCTCACCATGCAGTGTGGTCCACGCGGTATTTGTGAGATATCCACACTATCTTGCCATTTTACAGATCATGTTAGTGGGCCGCAAATCCAAATCTCAAGTGAACTGTGCAGCAAGCAATGGGGACTGGTCACTGATCAATTGCCATTGCAATTTCCTGGGAGCCACTGTTGCCAATCAACCTATGCATGAGGTCACGTAGACCTGGACGAAAGGAATACACCAATATCACCTCGGTCCAAAGCTTTTGTGGACCCCACCTTTGAAAATGTTGGGACAACCCCCACCGTTGAAACCCCCTCGATGTGTGACACTTTCACACTATCCATTTGTTTTTTATTTTCCAAGTACTTGGGGGGGACTGTGGTCTCCTAATTTGGAGCAGATCCAGAGCTCAATGGACCCCTCACGATGATACAAATCCAAAACTTCTTAGGGCCCACCTTGAAGTTTATTTGCCAACCAACTTGTTTATGTCGTCATAGAGGGATGGATGAAGAAAAAAATTTACAAGTACCATCTTGATGCAAGTCTCGAGTGGGCCATGCCACAGGGACATTTAAATTTCTAGTAGGGCTACCGTTTGGGTCCCACTCTGTTGATTGGGCTATTTAAAGCCGATTATCACATGCATTATGCACCCTACATTGTATACATAAATGAGAATATGTGTATATGCCATGATTGGTAACATGCTAATATACCTAGCCTGAAAATGGGCGACACTGATAGTATGCTTAGTATAATGCATACTATGCCTATTCATATGCTCATACGCATCATATGTATGCTTGAGTATGGATGTGAATGCATCACAACATACACCTAGCCACGAGGTTGTGGTTAGTATTCATAACATGGATTAGATTGCTTGATGCAAAGCAAGCCTACATTATATAACTCACGACTCATTGAGAAACCGCACGAAATAGGGCCGCCTGCATGATTATCACATGATTGGTGCATGACTTAAATACTGTGAACCATGCATGATGCGTTATGTATGTCAAGATTACATCTACACCCTAACAGCATTTGGGTCGTAGCTTATACCCTTGCGGCATTAGGGTTATAGCCACCACGGTTGCCGTGGTTGGCAGATGAGTTTACGGACATCGAAAATTTTGTTACAACATATTGGGCACGATGGTTGTCCATGGGTGAAAGGTCCTAAACCCTGTGGTACCAATAAGACGCTTCAATGTCTAGACCGAGTGGAATCATGAGTGCACGAGGGCCAAATACTAGTAGGCCGCGTCTCCCATTGTGTCGAGGTCGGTTGGAAGGGGTGTGACCTTACTCGCTCGGGTATAGAGGGCTATATGCTACGTTGAGTATGACCAGCTCCAAAATGGGTTTGCTATCGACGAGTCGAGTGGGATTTTGGCATACTACAGTTAGTAAGGTCTCTTCCACTTGCTTGGTTATGCGCGCGATGGGCTGCAGCCAGTGTTAGAAGTATATAAGACTCTGGTGATGTTTTACATGAGAACTGTACTGTGATGTGGATTAGACATCAGGATTTGCATGCTTGTGTTGCATAGCTTTATATGACCTCAGGCCCGATAGGCCTCCGTATTACATAGCCTCGGTATGACTGATGACATTCATGGATTTAGCGGCATAACTCTCCATCATTTCCACATGGTCTGATATCGGTATATTTGTTATATGTATTGCGCACCCACACACACACTCTCTAAGTTTCGTAGTAAGCTTACACACGTTGTTTATGTACAAGTTAAGCTAGACAACAACAATAGTGCGACTGGAGCATGTGATTGATTTTTTAGAATTTTAGTTATGCATTGTATTTCCCTTTCCATCACTGTACTTGAATCCTTCTATAATAAACGTATGTTATGATGTCTTGATTTGTGATACATTATGGCCATGCTTCTTTACAAAATAAAAAATAAAAAAAACCTCCTTGTGGGATCCCGTCTCCGGGACTTGGTGAATGGGCACTGAGTGCCGAAAATGGGGTACTACGGAGGTTGTCAAACTCAAACTCGGAGTACAACGAATGCGCGCTGGAAACCGGAATTGGGGCATGACATATGATCTACCCATTTAATGTGTGTCTTGCACTTAGTTCAGTTGTAGGTGCTTGACATTTCAATATTGATTTCTCGGGTTTCTATCCCAACTCACCTCTACCCAAAAAAAAGGAAAGAAAAGAAAAGAAAAAAAGACAAAAATCTGTCTTATTTGTACCCTCTTACTTGTCATAGTAAGAGAGATTTTGCACGTGGTTAACATATGTCAAACTTGATCAAGTTTTACTCCAAACATCATAGAAAGATAACTGGATACTAAAACTTCTTTGTTTTATAGCAACCACCTGTTTCAAATGTTTCGAGGGATAATGATGCAAGCAGGCCCTCTTCATGTGGGAAATGAAAGAGAACAATGTGGGACCCACCTAAACACACGTCTCATTTGTGGGCCCCACATGGTCACACAGCCTTGATGATATCACACATGATAAACCAAGTGTTTTAATTGTTGTTTTTCTTCTTCTTCTTTTCTTCTTCTTTTTTCCCCGTTAAAATTGCTTTAGTCATCGGAATGGGAAATAGCCTTCTTATGGTTGTGTGAATAATACTTGTTAGGGATGTCATAGCCATTTCACCTAGTTTGAAGGCCTCTCCATTTGTTCAATCCTATGAAAAGGTCTGATGGGATGTGTGATGGCTTTCATGATCTCAAATTTATTTTGATTTTTCTGGAGCATAATATACATTGGATGTACTTATCAGAAAAGAAATCCTTGGATGCCTTGATGAACACGTGGCACCAATGTAGCTCTTAGAATGATTAAAAGCTTTATTTTCTGATACACAAGCTAGACTTGCACACCCTTGCATTCTTTTGAAATGGTTAAGAATCTATAAACTTAAAGAATTGGGCAGAGATGTCTTTTTTGAACACCTTCCGAGATTCCTCATAAATGATCCAAAGGCCTTTTGTTTTTAGTGAGGTACTCAGTTTTGCTTCTTTCTGAATGTGACCCAACTAATTTGGTGTTCTGCAGTGATATTGCTGTCATTGCGAAGATTGAGAGTATTGATTCCTTAAAGAACTTGGAAGAGATAATTCGTGCATCAGATGGAGCAATGGTAGCAAGAGGAGATCTCGGTGCTCAAATCCCATTGGAGCAGGTCCCATCAGCCCAGCAAAGGATTGTTCAACTGTGTAGACAGTTGAACAAGCCGGTCATTGTTGCTTCTCAGCTTCTTGAGTCCATGATCGAATATCCTACACCCACTAGAGCTGAAGTTGCAGATGTTTCTGAGGCAGTTAGGCAGCAGGCAGATGCTCTAATGCTTTCTGGTGAGTCAGCTGTGGGCCAGTATCCAGAGAAGGCATTGACTGTGCTGAGAAGTGTTAGCCTTAGAATTGAGAGGTGGTGGAGAGAGGAGAAGCGACATGAAGCCATGGAACTTCCAGAAGTAGCATCTTCTTTTTCTGACAGCATTTCTGAGGAAATTTGCAATTCTGCTGCAAAAATGGGCAAGTATTCTCTCAAGTTTTTATTTTTAAGGATAACTGATTTGGTTTTTAGGTTTTATTAAAAGCAGCTTTGACAATCATCATTGCAGTTAAGAATACAATCCTAATAATTAAATCTGAGCAAAGACAAAACTTGACAAGCTTTTACATTCTTTAGCCTGGACGCCCATTCCAACACTTCCCTTTTAGTCTTCCAAACTCTCTCTTCCCAAGATCCTTTGTTGTTGAGGAAGCAACGTCTGTTGCTTTGTCCCATATGTTCTATAAAACTGCCAACAAAACCAGATGTTGTATCACCGTCTCTTCCTTTCCTATTCTTCCACCGTGCGAAGCCCCGCTTTGACAATCGTCATTGCAGTTAAGAATAAAATCCCAATAATTAAATCTGAGCAAAGACAAAACTTGACAAGCTTTTACATTCTTTAGCTTGGACGCCCATTCCAACACTTCCCTTTTACTCCTCCAAACTCTCTCTTCCCAAGATCCTTTTTTGTTGAGGAAGCAACGTCTGTTGCGTTGTCCCATATGTTCCATAAAACTGCCAACAAAACCAGATGTCGTATCACTGTCTCTTCCTTTCCTATTCTTCCGCCATTCAAAGCCCATAGGAGATCTTCAACTGTCTTCCCCTCTTCGGCATTACCCAATCGACTTTGAAATTTGCTAGGAAAATATTCCACACTTTCTGCCCCAATGGGCAGTGAATAAAGAGTTGATCTATCAATTCTGCGTCATTCATATACATAGTACAAATATTGGCAAGAATAATGGACCTTTTTTGGAGAATATCTATGGATAGGATCTTTGTTCTCCCAACCAACCATGCAAAAGCCACCACTTTGGGAGGTGTGATGTAGAACCAAAAGCATTGAGCAAATTCCTTTCTCCTCGAATCTGACACCTTCCATATCAATTGGTAGAAAGATCGAACTGAAAATTTTTGTAATGGATGAACTTTCAGAACCATAGAATCCTCTTAAGGTTGGAAATGGATGATATTTATGTAGGTGCTCTAGCCTAGTGAAATCACCTGCTTCCTCGTCGAATAAGTCCTGACAACAAGGGGGACACCAAGCACCAACCTTGCGGTTTTGAGAGTCACAGCTAGCAACTATTTACGTTTTTCTTTGGAGTTAACCATACAAGCCTCGGGAAGTCGAGCTCTAGCGGTGTATTCTGTAATGGTAACGGTGGCCGTAATGGCCACCACCGTTACCGTTACGATGCGGGCTGTAACATCCGTTACATTTTTTTTCTTCGAAAAAACTAAAAAGAACTCGTATTGCCTTGTAATGGCCACTACGGGTCATATTTTCTGTAATGGCCATTATGACCACCTGCTACTGCCAAGTAATGGGCTAACGGCCATTACGACACCTTGATCCTCGCACCAAATATCCTCTCAAAAGCAAATACAATTCTCGTCACCAAGCAAGAAAGCCACCCCTTCCTTAAATGAAGGAGATATTGAAATAATTGTCTTCCATATGCCTGATCTATGTAAGTCAAGCTTTCCTTTACCTCCCAAGTCCCAACCCCCCATTTGGACCCAATATTTGGACGCTATCACCTCTACTCACAAATTCCCCTCTTTGTTACCAAACCTTCACATCCACTTTCCTAGCAAGGCTACATTCATAAAAAAAAAAGGCCATTTCCAACTTATCTAGAACTGCTTTTGGACATTTGAACATAGACATAAAGTATGAGTGGTAGATTAGATAGAGTTGTTTCCATAAGCATGATTCGAGCCCCCACCAACAAATGATGGCTCTTCCACCTTCATAGCTCCCTCTTGAATCTTTTAATCACCTTGCTCCATAGATGTTTCACTTGCCTCCCCATACATATGGAAGTCTCAAGTAGGTAGATGGAAATGACCCGACCCCGCATCCAAATGCATTTGCCAGACTTGTTACTTCGTTCTTGGATAATCCAATGCCTAACATCTTGCTCTTCGTAATGTTCACCTTTAGTCCTGATACTGACTCATAGTACTCCAAAATTTTCCTCAAGTTGTCCACCATTAAGATCTTTGCATCGCAATTTTTTAAAAAAACATATTGATTTTTATTAAAGGCCAGAAGCCAAAAAAAAAAGAAAAAAAAGAAAAAGAAAAGGAAAAGAGAACAGAGGTAGAGACAAAAGAAAAGCAAAACTACCTCACCTTAGAAAACTTCCCCATTTTATAGATCCTAAAAACAATCCTTAAGAGTCTTTAATGGGAATCCCCCAATCATTAGATTGATTTCAAATCAACCTAATCTACTTATGATGGAAACAAGTCTAATAATAGTAAAATCAAATATAGGAAATAATCCTTAAAATCTTTAATCACATATTTAAATAAGCCCATATATCTTCACAAATAGTAAATTGCAATTCCCGATATTTAGGCCCTAAATTTATCAACAAACAGTCTAAAATCAGCACATGCTAGGCGCTACAGTGGTCTGTGGGCTTACATCATTCCCCCAGGTTGGAAAGAGCTCGAATCTGGCGAGTTTGATGCTTCATGCAAGTAGTAAAGGTCGGGATCAAATCTTTTCAATTTGTCGCTTGTCATTCATGTGCATTCAGAATATATCTTGTTCTTCCATTTCTCCTAGCATTGCTTATATTGGCCTCGTTGAGTGTCATTAACAAGCTATTTACAAATGGTTGTGTAACAGTTGTAACCCGCTATGTTAAACAATGGCCAGTTATGGGGCCAGAACAATGATTTTATTTTATTTTTTAAATAAAGGTTATAATGGTAACGATGGTAGCCATTACGACCACCGTTACCGTTACAGAATACCTTTGTTAGTAGTCTTCACGCACAACACTTATTCAACTTCTACCTTATTTTTCTTCGGGAGTTGTTTATCCATATCGATAATGACTTCGTCTTGCACGTTAGACACCTTGCCATGGTATTTGGACAAATCTGCCTCATTGAAAGTCAACGAGATATCCAACTCGATCTTATAGGCATTGTCATCCAACTTCCTCTCGACTCGGCATGGATCAATCTTTTTAGACTTGAGCTTGTTGCAAGTTCTCATTGGAATCTTTTTTTTGTAGAGATAAACCATAACTAAGTCACCTTATTTATATATCTCCCACCTATGTTCATTCACAGATTCTCGGTACTGGGTGTTTGCTCTCTTCAATTTTCTTCTTCATCTGAGCTTGTAAGTCTTAGATGTGCTTGGTGAAAGCATCAACATCTTCGCTCACTTGATGTTCTACCAACAATGGTACCAAGTACATGATGTGGACTTCTCCCACTTATGATATCAAATGGTGATTTTTGGTGGTACAATTTATCGAGCTGTTGTAGGAAAACTCGACTTGGAGTAGATCAAGTCCCACTGTGATACTGATGTAGGGACATGTGGTGGCCTAACCCTAGATGCGTGTATAATCAGGTTGAAGAGATTCAAATAATAAAATTAATCAACTAATTGTTTTCAATTAAGGGGATTAAGCAAATCTCAACACAGAGATGAAATCATTCCGTCAGGATCATGCCCCTTAGCATAAAATCACGTAAATAGTAAAAAAGGGAGGACCTCGGGATATGAGGATATTCCAGATCTAGCATAAGCCAGCCCACAATCAAGTTTGGATCTGATTCTTCTAACTAGCTATCCCTCTTTTCCATTCAAACCTAAAGGGAATATCCAGAGAGGAACGAAATAGATGAAGAAGAGATGAGTTCGAGATGAAAGAAAGTACGAATTCTAGGGCATCAAAGAAAAGAAGATGGTTGATTCTTACCTTTTCTTGCACCTCGAAGATCTATAAAGAAGGAAAATCTGAAACTGGGGTGGAATCCTCAACACCCAAGGGACAAATTCTGAAACCCTAATCTATTTGGTAAAAGAGGAAGAAATCATACGAATTCTCATTCATTCAATAATAAAATAGGGTTTCTCACAGTGTATATATAAGTCACGGAAAAACAAAAAGTGCACTAAAGCTTTTGAAAACAAGGAAAAGAACAAAAAGACGTCTAAAACTAAAACACTCGGCGACAGGTTGTGAAATCCACCCAATGGGCATGCGGTCAAGGTGCGGTCATGCTGCTCCTGCACTCATAGCGCGTCAGAAAATGGGTCCGATGTACCCGACGTTCATCTACATCAACTCCTTCGCTCCTGTATTCTGTCGGCGACACCTCCTCCTCTAGTACATTCTAAAGGGTGCACCATTGATGTTTGCATTAGATACATTGTCGCCTACGATACTCCTTGAGAGGTTACCAAGGCTCCTGTTGACTACCTTGGTTTGACCGTTAGTTCGAGGATGACATTCACAAGAAAATTAAAGCTTAGTCTTGCTTTCATAAAGTGCATCAGAAGTGCCCCAGAAACCTTGAATCATGGTTCAAAGTTATTGTTTTTGGTACCCTGTGAAGTCATACAATTTCTGTGAAGAATATGTTGGTGATATGTGTAGCGTCCATCGTCCTTTTACACGGTATGAAGCGGGCCATCTTCGAAAAGGGTCCACCAAAATGAAATCGAATATGCTTCGAGTCTTAGGAAGAACTGATGTAGAATGATGGAAACTATCCTAAGATGCAAGATGAGAGATCAATTACACATTAATTTCAGCAATCAACATGTAAAATCAACGTATCCACATAATAGATTCGAAATTTCAGATTTATAACCCGAAAGTCCTAGGTTATCACATGCGCGGTGCACGAAAATATAAAATAATTCAACAGTGGCACACTTGGAAGTAGGGACTTCCAATCTAGCGTGGGTAGTGCAACAACCACGTGGATAGACAATGATGCAATCAAAATTCTGATTTGGGCAAAGTTTCATAAAAAATTTCAGATTTTCATTAGGGTTTTGGATACATGGATGGAGATTTGGGAATTGGATTTCTAGGGATTCAAAGGATCTAGGGATTAGGTAGGTTTGGAGTGAAATCAAAGAGGGAAAACACCAAACAGGGGCCCACACGTGGCTGCCCGCACAGACGCACATGCGTGCATTTGCGTGTGCGGGTACATGCGTGGATAGGTAAGGGGAAAGAGAGAGAAGGTGGATTGAGTTGGGTTTTGATGTTTTGAAAAATGTTGTAAGGGAAGGGAAATGAGGAAGAAAAGAGAAGAAGATGAATACCTTGTTGGAGAAGAGAGAAAAAGAATGCACAATGAGGAATCCACCACCAAACTAGCCTCTACCCTTCCACAATTTAATTGGAAGGGAGGGTTTCTCACGAACCTTAAAAAAAACAGTGAGGAAAATTCCTTCACACAAGAGAGCTTCTCTATCTCTTTCTCTCTCTCTCTCTCTTTTTGTTCTTAAGTTCTCCACTAGGGTTGGATGTCCACCCCCTGTGCTTTTATAACAAAAAATCAAAATAATTGCAACTATGCCACTCACTTAAGTGAAATGACCCATAATCCAAAATAAGGAAACTAAAACACTTATTATCAATCTCAACCATAAAATAAATCCTAAAAATTTTAAAAAATAAAATATAAAGGAAGCAAGATCAGAGTCCAAAGGGCCCAGATCTGGTGGCCCGGTGACCTGATTGACAAGATCCAATGGTTGAATCGACACATAATAAAAATTCCATGACTAAAATGGTCTCTTAAGCAGCCCATATGCATCATTCCTAAGTCGGGTCTTCTTAATGCACGTCTAATGCACTTGTGGTCTTTAAAATGGCTTGGCGAGCTCGATCTTGAACTCGTCTCTCATCCACAAAGAAAGCTGTGTTGATTTGGGTGGTTGCCTCTGCCTTTGGTACACCCGAGTAGGTCCTTTGACGTCCCCATCAAGAACTGGAATGAAGTTCAGAGAAATATTTACCCATGTAGCAACTGGAACGAGAAGTGGTGTACAAAGGCTAGTGTTTTGTAAATGACCTTTGGAGACTTGGAATCGACGACTTCATGCTACAAATTGTTCGATATTACAATGAATACGAGGCAGGTAATATTTCTCCTCGACCATGGTGCCAATATTTTATCTCTTCCAAAGTATCTACCTGTCCTTCGTGTAGTTCATATAGAGTTCTCTCGCGACAATCATTCGGGCATGCATAAGCAATAACCCTTGAATAAATATCCATTATGAGATGAATTCATACTTTGGATCTCGGCCATTCACATATCTTTAGAGCACTTTGTAAAATATGGAGTCCTTGTATTTTTCTTTTAATGCTTTGAATTCGATGACAACACGATGAGTGTTCCTAGTAGAACCACCCTCCTACTCAAAGCATGTATCACTTTGTTCTGGCTTTAGCTTTGAATGCAAAAGAAAAGTATATTCTTGTAGAAAAGCCATTCACCTTACATAACTTCTTCTTATTCTTCTTCTTTTTAAGGGTAACAAAATCTTTTATTGAACCAGGTGTTGAGCTGGCACAAAAACTACATAGAAAGCAAGAAAACTAAATTACTATCTTCTAATGACTTAATACAAGAAGCCCATTCAAGAACAAATAATTTAGCTCTTGAGGACACCCCGCCTGCTAGAGACATTGTGAAAGCATCTATTTCCCTCCCCCAAATCGCCCACCATATGGTAAGCAACAATAGTCTCCAAAGAGAAATCTTTTGTCTCCCAATTCTCACACCATGCTAACTCCAGAGTAACTCCTCAACCGAAGCAAGCATAGCTTAAGATATGCCGATGGATCTGATAAATCGACTCAACATCTTCGAAGCAAACTTACAATAGATGAAAATATGGATGACTGACTCGACATCCACCATGCACAACACGCACATGTTGGGGAGCACCATACCTCTTCTTCGAATGTTGTCAATGGTGAGTACTCTCTCCTTACCAACCCACCAGCCAAAGGTTGCTACTTTCGGAGGGGCCCCATAGTGCCACATGAAGGCCGTATGAGCACAAGGAGCAACCCTCAACTGGAAACGAAGATAGGGAGCGAACTGAGAAGTGGGCCGATTTATCCCTTAGCCAAATGATCTTGTCCCGCTCTTCTCTTGCTGGCACATAAAGTTGCAGATGATCAAAGAGCCTCACGAATCCTCCACTTCCTCATCGAACACATTTGTACAACAAGGAGGGGATCAAACTAGTTTCCAACTAGGGAGAATAAGTTAGAAACCAAATTATTCTTCCCCATGGAGAGCTGCACCAATCTTGGGAATGCGACTTGAAGATGGGTGTCACCAACCCACACATCCTCCCAAAAACTATTGACTCCCCGTTTCCAAGGGATAAGCCAACCCCATATATGATTTCCTGCTGTCACAAGATCTCTTTCCACAAACCAGAGGCTCTGTAGAGAGAGGAATCTTTAACCCACCTCCTAGCGTCCATACTTCCCTGCAATGATCTCTATCGACCATGATCCTTCCAACTCCTCAACCTCTACAACCATTTTCCTGAAAGGGCTCGGCTCATCAACTTCAAGTTTCTAATACTAGATACGCACACACATTATCCAATGGTTTGCACACCTCTTTTCGTCCCAAGAGGTAAAAAAAAATCTTCCTCTTAGTCGACCCTTGCCATAAAAATAATCTCTTAGCTTTTCCAGCTTGGCAAGAACTAATTTAGGGCATCTAAATAGAGACATGAATTACAAAAGCAGGTTTGATAGATCACCACTATCTCGTAAATGCTTTGCCGGTTTCCCGATGCTGAAGGAAAGTCTAAGGTAGGTCGAGGGAAAGGACCCCTCTTGACAGCCAAAGACCCAAGGTAGCTGATCCACTTTCTCCCAAGGCATGCGCACCCCCAACATCTTACTCTTGGCAATGTTCACTTTAAGGCTCGAAATAGCTTCAAAGTAAAGGATGATTATTCTAAACTTTTCCACCATGTCCTCATTGGCTTCACAGAATAGAAGCATATCATCGGCAAATTGGAGATGTGAAATAAGGGGATTTACCCTATCCACCATCCCAAACAAACACGGAGAAAGAGGCTCGCCTTGCCAAATTCCACTCAAAGGCTTGAAGAATCCTTTTTGAGATCTGTTTACCAAGATAAAAATCAAGCTGAACTAATACACTCCTTAAATCTTCCCTCTCCATCTCGTCCCAAACCCCATCTGCCTTAGCATATAATCCCAAAACTTCTAGATGACGTGATCGTAGGCCTTCTTCAAATCTACTTTGCAAACAATGTCTCGTCCTCCCTCCTTGTATCGTGAATCAACACACATGAGTTATAAGAACACTATCAATGATTTGTTTTCCCGCAATAAAAACACCTTGAACCTTAGATACGACTTTTGCAAAACTGTCAGAAATCTCGATCCCGATGTTTTGCTAGGATCTTGTACGTCCTTCCAATTAGGCTTATCTGCCCGAAATCTTTCATACTATCCACACCGCTGACCTTTGGGATAATCGCAACGAATGACACTCCCAGTTCCATAAACCAATGACCCCTCAGCTTTTTTTGGGAGTTGGATATCTCAATGCATCATGTTTCGTATATAGAATGAATTTTTGATGAATCGGGTAATTCCTATAATGTCTTAATGCCTAGACCATTGTATAGAACTCGAGATTATATGTGTAGTTTTTCCATACATCGTTGAGCTTCTCCTTAAAGAAAGCGATCGACTTTCACTTTCCTTCTTGACTTAACACTGCGCCAATGCCAATATTTGAAGCGTTGCTTTCCACTTCAAAGACTTAATTGAAGACCATAAGTGCAGAACCTAGAGCATCTGCCATCTTTTTTATGGTATTTAAGCTTTGGTTCGCCACTTTACTTGAACTTGCCTTCATGCATGCTATTGGTGACTGGTATGACCAATGTTGTCATAATCGTTATTCTATCGTGAATTGTAATTGGGATAAATCGTGTCGCATCGTGAATTGTATTGTAAATTGTAAGATTATTATTATTATTATTATTATTATTGTTTTGATTTTCTTAAAAAAATATCATAAAAAATTTAAAAATGTAAATAAATCGGAAAAATTTAAAAAAAAAACACATTAATTATCCTTTTTCTCATGAATATGCACAAAAAAATGCTAATCATGACATTATCATGTGATCAACTGTATGTAGTGCATCTGTAAGTGTATGAATCTGTCATTGTGTCATAATCAAGTTCAAAACATCAACCCTTTACCCATTTACATGTATTCATCTGTATAATTAAAAAAAAAACCTATGGCCATTTACTTGAATAATGTATTCACTATTCATTTCTATAATTCAGAAAGAAAATAAAATGTCCAAAAAGTGTCCAAAATAAAATCTCATCTGAGTCGGTGCCATCGTCCTCATCATCACTAATATTAACATCAATGTTAGCATTGGGAATAGCATCATCTCTGTCTTCAAAATTTGATGTTGAAACAAATTCATCTTCCTCCTCTTCTCCCACTTTTGCTTTTCTTCTAATTGAAAGTTTTCCAGGACTTACAAAATAGTTTATGCTTATCAGTTTAGCATAATTAAATAACAATATTAAGTGTAAGTCTAAAAGTACATGACTATACTCTAAGATGCAATCATACCACGTCGCTTGTCTGGTCGTGAGGTAGAGCCTACACATTGATCACCTTTAACGCCTTGACAAAACATTCACCCATGTTTATCCAACCATTATCTGTAGGATGGTAGGATCTTCTTTCTCGGTGATCCACTCATCATCAGATTCCATATCCAATTAGCAGATTAGATCGAGCCTTTGATTTTTCTCTCATCGCATGATGGACTTGAAGTTGAAGATTGTATTTTACAAAAAAACGAGAGCATTCAATCTCTGCTACTTGAGTCTATTTCTCTTTTTAGAATGTATCTGCATAAACACATGGTTTTATAATTAACTATAGGATATACTTATTAATTAAGAATATAAAATAAGATTCATGAGATGAGTTTAATAAATTTTCACCCGCTTAAAAGTACTCCAATTGTGCTTACAACCAGTAGCACTACATGTTAGATTCAAAATATGAATGGCCAGCTTTTGCAATTCTGGACACTCATCTCCATTACTCTCCCACTATAAACCTATGGATCATATAATATAAAGATTAAAGAATTAAATACTAAACTAAATAACTTGAAAATCAAATAGATATTTAACTAGTTAAAGTTAACAAACAATTGGCAAGTAAAATAATTCAGAAGTTATCTGGTTGCTTTGTTGTTCTTGGTAACTTTGTGGTTTCTCTTCTAAATAAGCCATAAGCCTTTTAAACTTGTTCATTTGTTCATCAATAATGACCTTTTGCCTTGAATCTAGGATCATTCTTTCAATGTAATCATATAGGCTAGTTTTGATTTTCAAATCCGCATGAACATTCTCATCACACTAAAATCTTGGATTTAGAAAGTAGGCTAGTGCATGGAAGGGCTAATGGGGCTGAAGATTCTACCGCTTACTAATTATGTCTCAAAACTTCTCCTAAATTCTTATAGTCTCATTTGCTTGATCCATCGCTTCATAAATGTATCTCAATTCTCATGGCCGGCCTCTCATTTGAATCAACTGACCTTAGTACCTTAGCTAATGGAAGAGTTGTCTTCAAACAATAATTGATGGATGGCCAAAAGTCTACATTGGCTAAGACTATATCACGTACGTACTTCCCCTTGCAGCCTTGGAAAAATTGCTCTTTTCCCATTCTTTTGAGGTAACCATTGACCTCATGTCAATCCTATGCTCATGTATGCTTGTCAGTGTTAAATAACATATAGCAAATCGTGTCATAGCTGGTATAGTCAACTTGCCTTTTGTATGCTTTCTTATCAAATTTAGACCCAACAATGTTTGTAAATGTAGATAGTGTCAGTTATAACTCTTTCCTTTGCCATAGTCTCCACATGAACTTGCAATTTTCAATGTCTGCAAGCATAAGATCTATGCAATAGGCTACATGGTGACCAAAATAACTTCTTCTCTTCTCTATCAGCATTTGACCTGCTTTTACATATGCGTATGTACTATTCATGACAACTTGTACCACATTCTCCTCACTTACCTCATCAATGATGGACTCAAGTAATGCTAATAAATTGTCCACATTCTTGGAAATGCCAATTGTTCCAATAGATTAAAAAAAACGTACCACTTAGACTATTAACAAAAAAGTTGATAATCAACTGATTCACTCAATTTGTTCACCCGTCCAACATGATCGTACGTCACGTTTTTGCCCATTCTTTCTTGTACACCTCAATTGACTTCTCTATGTTCTCAACCTTCAACTTTAAAATCTTGTTTCTCACTCCATGATAAGTCAGAAGCTTCAAACCCAATTCGAATGCAACAATTGCTTCCATCATTGGTGCGAAGAGGGGGCTCTTCATAAGATTGAATGGTAGAGCATTTTTGTAGAGGAGACTTAATCTCTATATTGTTTCTTCCAAATTCTATTTAGAGTGGCTTGTTGCTTTTTCTTTTTTTTTCCCACTCTTTCTTCCAACAAAGTCATCCATGGATGTCCTCTTCGTTTCTCCTATATCACCGTCACACAATTCTTCCACGTCTAATGTATGACTGAAACTGTTCCAACATCATACATGACGTCTTCTCATTTTTTTTCTTTTCACTAGAATTATCGTCCAATAGCATCTTAAATTTCTCCACTACCTCATTACCTACTTGTGAACATGCAATTACATGTTTCTTCGTTCGGACAAAGTGATGTTTCATTCAGAATACACCTCTCTAATAACTCTTCCTACAAAAATTGCATTTAAAGTGAAAGTTATTGTTTTCATCCACCTTTAAGTAATAATCTAAAGTAGGATCATTATCTTTAGCCTTGGACTTCTTCACTATCTTCAACAACAATCAACACAACCCCACCTATTAGAAAAAGTAATTATTTAGCCTAAAAATTAGCATAAAAATCTTTAAGATTCAAAAAAATCTTAAAGCAAACAAAAAACAAAAGAAAAAGACGTAAATATTGAATATTTTCAACTTTTTTATCCTAAAAAAGGAACAAAAGAGCTCTTTAGGAAAAAAAAAAATGGAATAAAAGAAAGAAAAGAATATACAAGCATTTTATGTATTTTTGTACCTATTTTGATGTAGAATCGTAATGGAGAAAGCGGTGTTCGATTATGTTGACCGATGAAAAAGATATGTTGAATTCTTTCCTTTAGGTTTTTTAAGCTTAAAAGCTCAAAAAATCCTATCTACCTCTCTTAAAAGAAACAAAAGAGGGCTTATGTTAATGTGGGTGGGCCTTACAAGCTTTTTAATAACAAAAGACCAAAGAAAAGGGAAAAACTATTAAAAATGGAAAAATGATTTTCCATCAATTTTTTTCTTGTGGTTTATACTTGGTTTCGAATTGTACGATTCACATACAAATTGTATGATTCACACTGAATTGTGATTAGTATCGTACACCCACCGATACGATATGAATCATATGATTTGTATTGTAAATCGTACAATTCAGATAACACCAGGTGCAATAATTGTCTTGAAATTCTGAATAAATCTTTGGCAAAATGTCACCAAGCTATGGAGAGAGTGTCCTTCGGAAAGGTGACCAGTCCTAGAATGCCATTGATGAGGAGAGACATCTGTCTGCAATACAATCCCACTGTCGATGTAATGAAGGCCATTCACTTCATGTCCTCTATCAATTTTCCTCTTCATCTTTAGATCTCGAAATTCACAATAGGAGGGATAGAATGTGACAAAACAATTTAAGGTATTAGTTAGCTTACTCACCGATGACAAACTTGGAAGGAAATTTAGGAATATGAAGTACTAACGATAATGAAAGAGTTGGGGTAGGGTGAGTAGTACACAACACATACACACGGGTTGAAGTACCCAAGGACCACTCTCAGAAGAAGCACAACAAATCAAATATGATTGAACAAGGGTAAGTATGGAGGATGATGCATGAGTGGAGCGATCTTTTAGAAGCTTGGCATACTCTTTCTTGTACAATGTAGTTGTATCACATGCAATACTTGGCTCAGAATTGGTGGAGACAGACTTAGAGACAACCCTTAGAGCCATCATCTAAGGCGCGAACCCGATTTGCCCAAGTTGGTTACCAATAAGATCCTAATACGTATCAACTGTGTGGTTATTTAGACCACAATAGTTATATTGCCAATTACCATGACTACGACCACGGTTGCCACCAAAGTCTGTGCTGCGACCTCCCCACATATTCTTGCCTCTAAAACGACCTTCCCCAGAATCTTTATTACCAAATCGTCCGCCACAACCCCGACCATCTTGACTTTTTCCATCTCTTCTACTAGATGCAAAGACAAATACATATTAATTAGATGAGGATGAACTCAACGTATTTATGCTGCTTGTACATTGAACTCGGGCAAATGCCTCTGTGGTAGATGGAATCTCACTACCCCCAAGATCTGAACTCCCATAGGCTCAAACTAAGGACGAAGGTCAAAGAGGAATCTAGCAACATGAAATTCATCTCTCTGCCATCTCGTGGTTTGAGTCTCATAATTTGTTGACAGGGGTTGGTACACATTCAGTTCCTCCCACATGCTTCGTAAGACTGACTAATATTCCCCTACGCTCTTATCTCCCTGTACTTTGACCTATCATGGTGGTAGTATATGAAAGTGGGCCTCACACACCTTCATGGAACATGATTACACAGCCCCACCAAATGGTGGGACAACGATGAAAACCAAATTTGGTTAAATCAGCCCTCAAATAACTTAGGGTTCCACCTCAAGGAGATCAAAGAAGAAAAAAGAATAGGAAACGTGAAAAAAGAAAATGAAACAAGGTATTGGATCAATGGAGCTCCGATACCATGTTTGTAAACATGAAATAGAGAGAGGGGGAATGAGAGAAGATGAGGAAAAAGAGAGGCCAACAACAACATCTCTCATGCCCCCACTTCTTGCTTTATTATATTAGGGCTTCACTAATTAACACAAAATTACAAGCATGCCCTTCAAGCTTAAGTTATTGTATTTCATCAACCTATGGGCTTAAACCTTAACCCAACACATGTTTAAGCCCATAAAAGAAAGCAAATCACATGAGAACCCAAGCTAGCCCAATTGCCTATACGTGTGACACGTGGAACCACACATTTGGTTAGTATGGGGGTGTAGCACTAATTCACTCTCTCTATTTTCTTTTTCATCTCTTTTTCTCTCTTTTCTATTTCCCTTCTCTTCTGCATAATTCTACAATTACTATAGGTTATAGTGATCCTAGTTGCTTTAGTTTCCTTGGACAATCTAATCGATCGATTTGAATTGTCCATTAACTCCACAACACTACGAGGTTTTGGGCGAGTGGCCATCACCGTGGGTTTGCTCCCTACAAGTGTGGGTTCAACTTCCTTCCTCGGCATTACCTGATACATGTGGTTGCGGGTGATTGCGTGTATCCGTAAGGAATAATCTCCTCTCAAAAGGGGTGGGGACACCCGTGTCATCTAAAAAACATTTAATGGGCTACCATGTAGAAATCACACCAATCGGATGATCCAATCCATCCTTGAATTGACCTTTTTCCACAGCTATCCATTTTCCAATCCATGGATGGGATGGTTACCATTGCTTAGCAAAAGTGATTCTTTTGAATCATAAGCAATTAATGATGGGCCCTAGCAAACAGATGGATTAAATTGTTGGTTGAACCTATTTTTGTGTAAATGGTATTGATTGTCCAATGAAAGGCCATTGATCAAATGGTTAGCATTTGTCAGATCAACATGATGCTTGCACGCTAGCCCATGAAATCTCTGGACCTAATGAACAGTCTAGATAAGTTGACTGTAGTAAGCGTCTCAATGCAACTATGAGCCCTGTAATTTATAGTGCTCTAAGAGAACTGGAGCATTTCCATAAAAATTATGCTTATTTCATTGTCCGACTATCAGATTGGTGGACATTTATTGGACAGTGAAGAATGAAGAATATTTAGTGGTCCTATTTCAACAAACAAGTGTCCACAAATCAGCAATTAGCATCATTTAAACAATTTGATTTGGGACTGTGACTTAGCAATAGTGCGTCTGACAATCTATTCGGTTTATTTTGAGTTAATATATGCTGTGTACAATTTCTAAGTGCAATAGTATCAAGCGTCATACGCCGCTGGAGTATTTTATAATTCCCCTTTAAAGCATCTCGCCAATATCAAGCCATGTGTTAGAGACTTTTCAGGCTCTTTTTTTTTTTTTTTTCGAAAGCAACTGAAACTTCATTAAAAGGAAGAGAGGAGGACCAACAGAGACGAAAGAAACAAAGGGAAAACAACAAAGCAAAGGAAAGAGGGGCAAAGCTACTGAGATAGCAGACAACCCCTAATAGCCTAGAAAACTAAAATCAAAAGACTTAAGATCATTTAATTAGAAGCCCATTCAATCACTAGCTTTTTAGCCCTAGATCCGACCACCGAAACAGACGAGGAGACATCATTAAAATAGCGATTGTTCCTTTCCTCCCAAACGGCCCACCAGATAGCAATAATGGCCATGCGCCAAATGATTGACTTGATCTTCCCTAATTTGAGCCCATTCCAAGAAGAGAGCAAGGTAGCGGCCGATCCAGGAACACACCAGAACACAAAAAAAATCCGACAGAAGTCGGCCCGAATCTTAGACATAAAGGGGCAGTGAATCAACAGATGGTTAACCGATTCAGCTTCACTCATACAGCATGTACAAATGTTCACAATCTGCATGCCTCACTTGATCGGATTATCAACCGTTAGAATTCTGTTACGACCTGCTAGCCAAGCGAAGCAGATAAACTTGGGAGGGATCTGGTACTTCCAAATGAACAGAGAAGCCTCTTGCACGTGATGAAGCACTGGACGCGAAGCAGCGTAGAGGGAATTAATGGAAAAGAGGCCCGATTTCTCTAACAGCCAGACAAGCCTATCAGGATAATTACTGTGGCGGACAGATCTTAGGATGCACTCCATGAGGGCTTCAAACTCCGTAGCTTCGCTGTCCAAGAGGTTTCCAGAGGTTCTGATGTCCCAGACAATTTGGGCAGACGAGAAAGAGTAGCAGTTGATGATGGGAATGTCTTTGTTGGGGGACAACCGGTAGATTTGCGGAAATTGGAACTTAAGGGGCCTCTCCCCAATCCACGGGTCTTCCCAAAATCGAATTGAGGCACCATTGCCCAACTCGAAAGAACAATTATGAATAACTGGGTCTTTCACTTTAAGGATCCCTTTCCAAATATGAGATGCCTTATAGTAGGACGAATCTTGAGGCCACCAATCCCCATAAGAAGAGCCATACTTTGATGATCATCGCCCACAGAGCCTCCTTTTCAGTAGCTAGTCTCCAGACCTATTTCCCTAACAACGCGGAGTTCATCGATTTCAGGTTCTTCACGTTAGCCCCACCTTCCCTGAATATCTTACAGACTTCGCTCTAGTCAAGTAAGTGAAATTACTTCTGGTTTTCTGTACCGAACCATTGAAAGTCTCTTCTGATTTTATCGATACCATTGAGCACCCGCCCGGGACACCTGAATAACGACATGAAATAGAGAGGGAGGCTAGACAGAGCAGCTTTAATGAGCGTCAGGCGACCGTCCAGGGATAAGTACCGACATTTCCAAGAGGCGAAGAACTCGCGGAATTTGGAAATGATCTTGTCCCACATGGATATAGGCGGCCGTCCCACAGAGAGGGAGACCCACAAAGGAGGTGGGGAACGGTCCAACCTGACAGCCAAGAGAATCGGCGAAGGCTTGCAGCGAAGGAGGGGACATTAATACCCAACAACTTAGATTTGGACATGTTAATCTTCAAACCAGAGACCGCTTCGAAGCATCGTAGGGTCGTGAGGAGGTTGTCGATACAGTCCGCAGAGGCTTCCGAAAAGATGAGTGTCGTCCGCGAACTGGATGTGAGTAAGGGGATTGGGGAGCCCAGGCATTGTAATTCCACGCAGGAGACCATGCTCCTGCCCACGAGAAATCATAACTGAGAGCGCCTTAGCGACTATCAGGAAAAGGAAAGGAGAAAGGGGATCACCCTGTCGCAGGCCTCTCGAGCTTTTAAAGAATCCTTTAGGGGATCCATTGAGGATGATTGAGAAGTGAGTGGAACCGATGCAGGCGGCAATCCACTTTCTCCACTTCGCCCCGTAGCCCATCCGGAGAAGCATATAGTGTAGGAAATTCTAGTCAACATGATCATAGGCCTTAGCCACGTCCAGCTTATAAAAAATGCCTTTAGATATAATTATGTGACAAGAATGGAGGACTTCATTCGCAATCAGCGCTCCATTTGTAATCTGTCTTCCCTTTATAAAAGCATTCTGATTGCGTGAGATCAGATTTTCAATGACTTTCGAGAGACATGTGGATAGAATTTTGGCTAGAATTTTGTAGGGGCTCCCAATTAGACTGATAGGTCTGAACTCAGAGAAAGAACTGGCTCCAGCCACCATGGGAATGAGAGAGATAAATGACGCTCCGAGCCCCTTTGATAATTTTTCCCGATTATGAAATTCCTGGATGAAAAGGAGGAGGTCAAGGCGGACCGACTCCCAGAAGATTTGAAAGAAGCTAATCGGGAAGCCGTCAGGGCCTGGCGACTTGTCCCCTCCCAAAGCATCAACAGCTGCTTTGATCTCCTCCTCAGTAAATTGGGCTTCCAGCAGGTCAGCATCGGTTGAGTTCAGAGGGGGGGGGGGGGGGGGGGGGGGGGGGGGGGGCGTTGTCCAAGCACGGTCTCACCCAATTCTCAGCCGATAGAAAATCTTTGAAATGGGCTATGGCAAGATCTTCGATCTCCCTTTTATTGTCAACTCTGCTCCCTTTATCGAAGATGCTGAGGATGACCTTCGAGCGAGCATGCATATTAGCCATGTTATGGAAGAACTTCGTATTCTTATCGCCCTCCGCAATCCATCTAGCTCTAGACTTAATTCTCCATGAAGCTTCTTCTTCCAGGGCTCTGTTCGAAAGAGTCTGAATAATGGCGACGCGCCTGGAGAGAGAATCAGGCGACAAAGGACTAACTTCCGCCACAGAGTCAATGAGTTGGAGTTCCCTCTGCAGAGCTTCGACCTCCGCTTCCCTTTTCATAACCTCCTGCTGGCGCCACTTCTTAATTTTGGATTTGAGGAGTCTGAGTTTACACATAATTTTGTGACCAGCGAAGCCCTCAACCTGGAAACCAGACCACCAATCTTTAATGTTCTACCGCAGATCCTCAGACCGGAGCCACGAGGAGTTAAACTTGAAGGGTTTCGGGCCCTAGTTCTCCTCCTCCACCGAAAGGAAGATCGGACAATGATCGGAAGTAATCTCGGCAAAGCAACTTGCTGGACAGTTGGGAAGGCGTCGATCCATTCAGGGGAAAGGAGAAATCTATCCAATCGGGATTGAATAGGAATCGCGCGGCCATTGGTCCAGGTGAACCTAGCTCTCGAAAGCGGCAGGTCAATGAGTTGATGAAGCTGGATCCAATCCGAGAACTGCAACATTGCGGGAGACGGTCTTCCGCTTCTGGAGTGATCTTCCGCATAGCAAGTTGCGTTGAAGTCTCCAACCACACAAGAAGGCCCTGAAAAGGAAAGTCTAGCCTGGGTTTAGGGTTTAGGGTTTCAGGCTCCTTTATTTTATATATAGAGAGAGGCTCTTTTATTCCAATCCACGTATGGTTTGTTTTTCTCTTTATTCTTATATATATATATATATATATATATATATATATATATATATATATATATATATATATATATTCTGGATATGTATCGCACGTCTCGACAATACGAGGGATTTATATGAAGGGCATGATACGTATCAACAATACAAGGGATTTATATGAAGGGCACGATACATATCAACAATACAAGGGATTTATATGAAGGGCGTGGGACAATAGTTTGCGATACATCGCATGATACCAGGGAATTCTATAACTTGCTGATAGTTTTGTATCGGTACTGGAATCATTGTTCATGAGTGACTTCTGGAAGTCAGTTTGGGCCAAGACAGGAACCAAGTTGAAGTTTTTCGAGTGAGTATCAACTGCAGATTTTGGACAGACTAATGTTGTCGGCAGAAGCTTCGGAAACCTCTCACAATGTCTCATAGGAGAACGTATTAGCATGTGGCATCTTTTCCTGTCCCAACCAGAGTTTGCTTCCAATAGTTTTGTAAACTCTATAATAATAGGGTTATCCCCTTTTGAGATCCTTGGTGGACTTAAACATCAATAACCTATTGATTTGGTATCTTTACTGCTCAAAACTAAACTGAGCAAGAGGAAATGAGGTGTAAGGTAGCGTTCAGTAATGAGAACTGCAAGGAACGTGCTGATACGAGGTGACATCACGTGCAGTTCAATCAAGGTGACAAGGTAATGGTTCACCTCAAGCCTGAATGATTTCTTGGGGATCTTAAAGCAAACTACATTCGAGAATTTTGGGTGCCTACTACGTGAAGAATCAAGAAACAACTGGGAGAAAATGCATATGTCATTGACATTCATGTGAACAAAAGAACAACACTCTCTTCAACGTGGAAGACAACTACTTTGGGCATTAGGATAACGGGAATGAGGGTCCTTACTCTTGCTCGGGTGGTAGACTCTCAGGAGTTTCAACACCCGGTCAAGGGTTCGAGTACCCATAGGTGGTGAAATTCCACTAGCGTGAGTGTGTGGGGTGTGTGTGCGTGTGTAAAAAAGAAAAAAAGAAAAAAAGAAAAAGGATAACGGGAATGCAGGAAAAACATTTCAGGTTCGGATATTCCATGACAACTCGAGGAATTAATCAAAGATGATGAGATTGAACAACATGTGGGTTTCAGTAGGGCATTTCAAATGCATCAACCCTGAGCTCCATGAGCTCACTGCCATAAAAAAAATGGAGTTTGGGTTCTTTTCAAGTAGGTGGGAATCGATGCAATCACACCCCATCGCACATGCCTGCATGAGAAGAGGCCTGGATGGGGTCCACTAGATCATGAGAAGAGGTCTCACATGTGCAACTGTCAATATCACATGTGCTAATGTGCCATAGGTGCAACATATGTGACTATCCATCATAAAGCACCATACATGTGCCAACGTGCCACCAGCCATCTTTGAGTGCTCCACATGTCAATACGCTACATGTCCCAATGTGCCAAATGTGCCACCATCATCTTCAAGTGCCCCCCATGTCTAACATGGGCTGCCACCACCCATCCATTAAGTGGTAAGTGCCCCACATTTCCCCACATTTCCATATGTTGCACATTCCAATGCCCACGTGTGCAACATGTGCTGCCTTCAAGCATCCACATGTGCTAATGTTGCGAATGCACCACCTCCATCTTCAAGTGCTGCATGTGACACGCGTCATGTGTGTCAATGTGCTACATGTGCCATTGACTATCTTCAAGCACCTCACATGTGCCACCATCCATCTTAAAGTGCTGCTCCATGTGCCACCATCCATCTTCAAGTGTCTCGCATGTGCTACTGTCCATCTTCAAGCTGCCCACATGTGTGAGTATGCCACATGTGACAATGCGACACATTTTCCATTGTCCCACATGTACCAATGCAACACTTGTGCGATAATCCATCTTCAATGCGCACATGCTGCCTTCGTTCTTCAAGTAATTTTTTCATGAAAAATTTATTTTTTTAAACAACAAATTTGGAAATGAAGGAAAATTTTCTAGAGAAATCTTGTGGAAAAACAATCAAGTAAAGTGGCTTTTCCTTCCTCAGAATTTCCTAAACATGTTGTTTTCCGAGCAAACACCGTGTTCTCCTCTAGTTTTCCACAAATCCAAACAGGCCTTAAAGGCTTGTCCTCAGAATTTCCTAAAATGTTGTGAGCATGTTTCCTCTAGTACAAATCCAAACAGGCCTTAAAGGCTTGTTGAATTTCCTAAAAATTGTGAATTTTTCTTAAAACTGGAAAACAACATCCGTTCGTGATGGCGTTGCCCACTTTATCATGGTGGGGCAACCTTGTTGGATGGGTTGGATGACATATATATTGCACACACGAGTTGGCAGGTTGGATGGCATACATACTACACATCATGTGGGCCCCACATGGCAAGTGTTGTAGGACAAGCTTATCCTACATTATTTATTTATTTATTTAATTTTTAAATACAGGAATTGGCCTCTTATTTATAGTTTTGTGGGCTAAAAAAGTGCTAATCATTGTTAGTAATAATTATTGATTATAAATTAATTTGAATATTGGGATATAAATATATAATTAATTCGAGTATTGGGCACATATATAAATATATAATATTGAGCATCATCGGCATCATCATCTAAGCCTTATACCAACTAACCAAGGTCGGCTGCATGAATCCTTTTCCACCATTTCACTCTATCGAGGGCCACAACCTTAGACCATAGGTCATCACGTCTTTTCTTACTACCTCCACTAACATCCTTTTGGGACTTCCCCTTACCCTTTTGGAGTCCTCAACTTGCACCAACTCATTCCTAAACCGCGCAGTTCTTGGTCTCTTTTGCACATACAAAAACCATCTAATGAGTCTACTTTCCCTCATCTTATTACCTGTTGGTGTTATTCCTAAGTTCCTTCAAATGCATTCATTTCTATCATTCCTCGTCTTTGCACTCATCCATCTCAACATCCTCATTTAAGCTACAGTCATCCTATGAACATGTTGTTCCTTAACTGCCCAACATTCTTTCTCATAAAGCATGGCACTCCAGAGGCCCATCTCCATTTCTTCCACTCAGCTTGAATTCTATGGGCAACATCTATCTCAATTTCTTCATGCTTAACCCAAGATACTGAAAGTAGTCATTTTGGGAGACTTCCTATCAACAATCTTAACTAATTCCTTGTTTGCATTCCTATTGTTACTAAAATTGCACTCCATATACTATGGTTTAATCTGACTTTTTTTCATTGTTGTCAAAATCGTTATTGTTTCGCAAATCGTACTAGGGGTTGAATCGTATCGAATCGCAAATCGTAAGTTTTTTTTTTTTCCTTAAAAATTGATTTTTTTATTTTATTATTATTATTATTATTATTATTTTTTATAACTTAAACAAAACAGATTTTTTTTATTTGAAACTCATGAATCTTCCTTTTGCTATCAATGTGCACTGAGTAATATCATGCCATGATAGTGTTAACGGAATCTTATTCCTTTTTTTTTTTTGTTTTTTTTGTCTTTTAAGAAGTTTCCCTTAATATATATATATACACACACACACACACACACACACACACACACACACACAAGGGTCCTTTACTAATTTATGTTCTTCTTACCTTTCTAGAATGTAGAATCACGGTGGAAAAGCGACCTTTGATACTGTAGACCAATGAAAAAAGATATTTTGATTTCGAAATATCTTTCCATAATACATTTAAGTTATAGCATGATCGTAACCATCCATAATAATATCACAACAAGTCATACATCAATTTGGTGTTTCGACTAGTTAAGAAGTAAGAAATCACAAAAAAAGCTACATGATTTAATGTTGAAGAGAATATATATATCGTTTAATCTCTTACAAAGAACAAATAAAATAATTTACATTTTCTAAACGATTCTTAAAGCTCCCACCAATTTAAAAACATAAAATGAAGGCCAAGCGAAGCTTAAAATAAATGAGAACAAGTATAATTTGAATCGTAAATCGTAGGATTCATATGAAAAGAGATTCAAGGTTGTGATTCAAATCATTTTGCTTAAGATTCGACTAAAATTGTATATCGTAAATCATAAATTGTAGGATTTTGACAACACTGCTTATTTTAAATCCTTTTGATTCTGAAGCACTCAATAAATCTAGCTGTTTTTACTCTCCCTCGTCTTGTAAATCAAAACTGTCATTTGCAAACAACATACATCATGGAGCATGTATATAAATATAATAAAAATAATATAATCAAGTAACCTGGCCCAATCATTAATCGGGCTCAAATTAATACCCAAACCTGCACCCATAACCATTTAACTATACCATACCCGGTCTCTGTCAGGCCACCCATTGTGCCTACTTGGCCCATTGCACCCTTAATTATGTTATGGGAATAAATATTTCGGCTTTGTACAATTCTCTTGGTAGAAGAAAGGAGGGGGAGATTTTCATCACTAGTCTTCGGCTACTGGGATTTGGGTTCGTGCAATTCCCATTGAAATCATTTGATGCTTCCAGTTGTGTCATTTAGATGCCTAATGACACATTGAAAAGGAACCTCCCTAGAAAGAATCCTGCCATTTCTCTTCCCTGCGTTTTTGCAGTTTTAAAAACCTCCTTACGAGTACCTGGATATGCTATTGTAAATCTGGCATCTCAGTATGTCGGAACTGAGGATATGGTCCTTGATAGAGGGGAATAGCAGACTAGGATATGTGTAGCTGACCGCCAATAGTTGGGGATAAGGCTTAGATGATGATGATGATACCAGAAGGTTACTGACTCTTGTAATCTCCTTTCAGATTCATCACCAATTTCCTTACTGAGAGAAGCTATGCAATCGTGTAATTGGAATGGGTGTCTAATACTTCCCCATTTCTGTAACCAAACCTTTAGCCAGCTTCTCTAGTTGTAGACTGGTGTTGGAGTCTTTTGTTCCAGAAGGTAAGTCGTTGAATGCAACATTCTAAAATTGGTGGTGACTCAAGTTTCCCATGTGTTGCATCCTTCTTGGGGCCTAGCATCATAACAACTGCCCAAGCAAACTCATCATCATTGTCTACCCTTATCCCAATTAACTGGGGTTGGGGTTGGTTACATGAATCCTGTTCTGCTATTCTACTCTAACTAGGGCCATGACATTATTGACATCAGTTAGACCCAGTGTTCGGGTTGTCGGTATCGCTACAAGTTTAAGATAAAGATATTATATCGTTATCGCCGATAATATCGCTGATAACCAGAAATGCAGGAAAATGTGGGGGAAACATGGAGAAAATAGTGGAATTTTTCAGTGAAACTCCAGGACATGCCTAAATACACATATTTGCATATTTAGAAATAAAAAAATTACAAAAAAGAAAGCATCACATAATAAGTTTTCATTTAATGGAGCCCATTTTAATGTGTTGTATATCCATGTACGTCCATCTATTTTTCTGGATCATTTTAATGCACAATCCCACAAATGAAGTTGATCCCAATCTTATGTGGACCATACCATAGGAAACAGTGTTGATTGACCATTGAAAACTTATGGTGGGCCACATAAGTTTTGGATCAAACTGAAATTTGTTTGTTTTTTTTTTTTTTTCTTTTCTTTTCTTTTCTTTTTAAGGTTTCTCCGAGTTTATGACACCTCATTGACGGTTTGAAGGGTCAACAAAACAATACAGTAGACCCTAGCAAGTTTTTCAAGGATAGGGATGTGGGTGGGACCCTGACCATGGGCCCACCTCAATGTATGCGTTGTATGTCTACATGGTCCATTCTTTTTGCCAACTCATTTGAGTGCACGACCCAATAATGAAGTATATCCAAATCTTAGGTGGACCACACCGTGAGAAAAACATACACATTACCTTGATCCAAAACTTTTGTAGCCCCCAGGAGGTTTTGGGCACTAGGCAGTCGGTGCCCACTGTTTCCTATGGTGTGGTTCATGTGGGCATTCAATCTGTCCCTTTTTTGGGCTCATCACATAAAATGATTTTTCGAAATGGATGGACAGTGTGGATAAAAAGCATACATTACAGTGGGCCCCACATGTTACCAGGGTTGTACCTAATCTGCTTCTCGTTGGCAATTCGTGGGGACGCAGATTGTACTGACGCTACCAATAAAGTGGTGGCTACTGGTCAATGCTCCCTGGGCCGACCATGATATATGTGTTATATCCAAACCGTCCATCCATTTGGCGAGATCGTCTTAAGGCTTGGGACAAAAAATAAGACAGATCTAACTATCAAGTGGACCACACAGCAAAAACAAGTGGGGGATTGAACGTCTACCATTGAAGCCCTTTTTGGGGTCACAGAAGTTTTGGAACAAGAAATTTATTTTTCCTCTTCATTCAAGTATTTGTGACCTTATGAACAGATTGGATGTAAACTAAACGTTACGGTGGTCTCTAAAAAATGCTTAACGGTGAAAATCATTATCTACGCTGTTATTTATGGTGTGGTACAAATGATCGTTGGATATGACTCATCTTTTGCATAATGCTCTAAAATGATATCTAAAAATAGATGAACGGTGTAAATATAATAAATACATCACTGTAGGGCCCATGTAACTTTGATCTCCTTTGAACCGTTTGTACAACTCGGAGCTCGAGGAGCGTCAGTGCTCGTCATCGCACGACACGTACCTACAGCAGCTACATAGCTGGTGTGAGGTACACCAGCCATTCCGCTTCCCTCGGTACGCAACCGCTTCTACTTCCGAGGCTAGAAGTTTTTTTTTTTTTTTTTTAACACAAAAATATCAGAACGAGAGGATTTCTCGCCGAGGGGTTTTTGACCGAGGGTTTCAAGACCCTAAATCAGACCCAAATCGAAGGGAAATCCGGCAAAATTTCATATTTTTTGCCGAAATTGCGACATCGATATTCCAATCGGAAAAAAGGGGGAAATTTGTAGGTTTTTCTTACCTAACAGGGTTGTCGATCGAGGCTAAAGGGATTTTGTTCTTCCGAGTTCCGATCAGGTACGAAAATCGTGAAATAGAAGTTTTTTTTTTTTTCCTTCTTTATTTCAGCCACACCACGTCGATATTCTCGGCGAGAACCCATTTTTATCGATGATATCGCCGAAAAATGGGTTTTCGCTGAAAATTTCGCCGATATTCTGTAGAGAAACGAAAACTTGGGGTTTCGGTGTCGCCAGTGCGGCGACACCGATATTATCGGCGATAATATCGACAAATCGTCGACAACACGAACACTGGTTAGACCATAGGTCATCAGGTCTTTTCTGACTACCTCCACCCATGTCCTTTTGGGCCTTACCTTTCCATTTTAGAGCCTTCAACTAGCACCAACTCACTCCTAACCGGTGCATTTCTTGGTCTCTGTTGCACATGAATAAACCATCTAATGAGTCTACTTTCCCTGATCTTATTACCTATTGGTGCTACTCTTAAGTTCCCTCGAATGCATTCATTTCTATTTTTGTCCTTCCTCGTCTTGCCACTCATATATCTTAACATCCTCATTTTGGCTACACTTGTCCTATGAACATGTTGTTTGTTAGCTGCCCAAAGCAGGGCTGGTCTTATAGATATTTTATGAAATTTCCCCTTCAATTTGTTTGGTACATGACAATCACATAAAACTCTAGAGGCACATCTCTATTTCTTCCACCCAACTTGAATTCTATTTGATTTAGTGTGGATATTTCAGCTGACATTTACCTATATAATTGGATGGATGATCCCTTCTAAAACTTTCTTCCTTCAACTTTTTTCCAGCGACAGAAGTACTTTCTTTTTGGTTGTTGTATCTTATATTATTTTAAAAACCCGCCCAGGGTTTGGGCGAATGGTCAGCGTTGTGGGTTTGCTCCCCACAGACATGAGATCAATTCCCTCCCCGTGCTTTACCCGATGCATGTGGTTTGCGGGTAATTGCTTGCATCTGCAGGGATTAGACTTGCCTTACAAAAGGGGCGGGGACACCCTGTCGTCATAAATTTTTTTATTATTTAAAATGACTGCAGTCAGAATAAAACTAATCTCCACAATCTAAAATGACAATCAAATAAGCCTTTGTTTTTCGTAATAAAAATCTGACTCTTTCATGTTTATTTGTTTGTGGTGCTTGTTCTCGTTGTTGTCGATGGTGGCAATAATGTGTTCTTGTTGTTCTCGACATGACAATGGTGTGTCTTTGTTGTTTTTGATGATGGCAATGGACATGCAATTCTTTTGTAAATGATGATTAATGAGAATTTGTACAGGTTCTTAATGTTGTCTGTGATGATCATTGCGATATATATGTGCTTGGGCAGTTGTGACGATGATGCGTTTTTGTTGTTTTTGATGATGTTGGTTATGATTGCAGCTAACAATTTGGAGGCGGACGCACTTTTTGTGTACACAAAAATGGGACACATGGCCTCTCTTCTGTCTCGTTGCCGTCCTGACTGCCCAATCTTTGCATTTACAACCACGACATCTGTTCGGAGGCGCCTGAATCTGCAATGGGGCCTCATACCCTTCCGCCTAAGCTTCTCGGATGACATGGAGAATAACCTCAACCGTACATTTTCTTTGCTTAAGGCAAGAGGGATGATCAAGTCTGGGGACCTCGTAGTTGCGGTCTCTGATATGTTGCAATCCATTCAAGTGGTGAATGTCCCTTGAAACAATAGATTGCATATTTCTCTTTTCCATTCCTTTGGATGATTTTGGAACAGTTTACTTCCACAAGGTGAGAAATTATTTTTGTTTGGTTTGGTTTCGTGATTGAAAATTTACAATTTTTTTTAGTGCTACTTTATGAAAATGTGTTAGCTTTGGTTCCATATATAACCCCTAAAACTATGGATTTTTAATTAATTTTTTTTTTAAAAAAAAGAAATGAGAAGAAAGTAATGACCTCATTTGCAATAGGCCATGCTAATCTCCCTCCCTCCTCCTGTGTGCACGTGTGTGGGTTGCTCACTACAAGTAGCCCGCACCCTCCGTCTGTGCGCATGCACCATCCTCTCTCACCAAGCAAACCTTGAAAAGATTTCAGTAAAACATTGAGAAATCAAAGTTCTGATATACAAAATCTGACTGAGAAGTGCCTTTCAAGGGCTAGAGCAATAGCTTCATTGTTTGATTCTCTCCTGCGTCCCTAGTTTTTTTGCATGTCCAGTTGACTAGATGAATCTTCGGTTTTCACTGCCGAGCTGCCGGAACGAAACTCCCTCATAATTCTATCTTCAAAGCAACCAGTGCCGGAATTGTATAACATGGAAAGGAAATAAACATGCAGGTTTGCAAAGTTGGATTTGATAAGCATTATCCTACTGCTCATAAAAGATAGCTCCTCTTCCAAGAGATGAGCCACCTCTCAATCCTTTGTGCTCCTGCTCATGTTCACCTGAAGGCTAAAGACTGCCTCAAAAACGTCTAAGAATGTGCTTGAGATTGGGGACATTGCCCATTGAGGTCTGTCAAAACATTAGTACCATCGCTGAGCCGTATATTCGAGAAAGATGAATTATCGATTGGAAAAACTCAGGTCATACCACATTCTTCCACTCTAATAAATGACTACTTAGATCTTCCATGACCATAAGAAATAGGAAACGGGAGAGCGAACCCCTTAACGAAAGGTCATTGTTAAAGAAACACATTTAGCTGCGCATTATGCTCCTTCCATGCAAATCGAGCCAATGAAGAAGCCTTAAAAACTATTCAGAAACTGTGTATCAATTATACCTCAATTACATAGCCACAAATCTCAAAATGAAGTGATTGGCAGACAATTCAAGAGATCACAAAAATAAAATAAAATGCTGGTAAATCACAATAGGATATATTATGATTAAACTGGTGAATGACAAATCCATATTCTTCCTTAAGTCTATATTGAGATGCATTGGTTAAAGGTTGGACCCACATTTGACAAATGTTTGAATAGAGTTGTAAAGAAGGGCCCTCTAAGGAAAGGAAACATTTTGGATGAACCCTTCCATGGTGAGCCATGGGCCTGAAAATTAGGCCAATCAATGACTTAGGTGGACCACATCATAGTTAGATATCCACCCATTGAAAGCTTCATGATCGTTTATAGGACTCACTAAGACGTGATTCAGACATCCAGCTGATCCATTGTGTGTGCCCCACTTGGATAAGGGGTCACACTAAGTTTCAGTCGTATCAAAAACTCAAGTGGGCCCCACCAAGTGGTTTTAGATGTTTTAGGCACAATTTCACATGGTTTCAGATGCTATATCCCACTTGAGTTCCAAATATGGCTGATTTTTGGGTATCCCATAACCTAAAGAGGACCCACCAAATGCACCGTGTGGATGTCCAAAATATTTCCCAGTGGGGCTGACAGAGCTTGAGCTCATAGTACCATTTCATATATATATATAGGATGCTTAACCCCTCACATAGCATTGTAGGTGAAACTAATAAGATGCATTTACATACAAGTTGTGAAAGTGTAAAATGAATGAGATGCATGCATCTATCACTTTTAACATGGGCTACATGAGAAGAACCTCATACCTTCCATAATGTGATGCATGGACACATGTGCATGTACATGTGGGAAGTGGGTCCCACTAAAGAGTAATGGACATAGCACATGTGGCGGTGTCCTGTCTCATACGAACAGACACATACTGGTTGCGATGTAATCACCTGACACAAACTTAGGTCAATGAGCTCAAGCCCATCTGGACGATTTTCGGGCTGAGCCTAGTATCATGCAGGATGTTAAAGAGAAGTGGACCAACTTAACCCATTATCTCATTAAATGTCAAAACAAGTAGGCCCACTTGATCAGGTGGTGATACACTCACCTTCCTATTGATGGATCATTATTTTGATGGCTGTGGTGTAAAAATCATGCCTATTAAAATGATCCTAGGTTTTAAACTATGGACCATCCCAGATTAGCGCGTCGAATGGTCCGTCCGATTGCAATCTGAATGTATATTTATTAGTCAAGCATATATGGTTTATACATCAACTTTGGGTGTCCTGAGCTATATGGGTGCAACTTGGGCAGGTTGGATCAGGTTGATCCTTAACCCGAGCCCAACTATACATCAAACTGGGTTAACCCGTCACCTGATCTAACCCAAACCCAATCCAATTTACCAAATCCTCAACCCTAACCCTTCTCGAGCAGGGTGGGGTGGGGTTGGGTCGGGTTTACTGGATCGAATCAAATTATATAATTTAATTCGAATTGTTTGTCTTCCATATATACAATTTCTAAGTGATTTTTATGTGACACATGCCAAAGCACGGAAGCTTTTCTCATAAACTCATATTATTAATAGCAAAGCACCGGCCGGAGGAGGGAAAAGGTGAAGCTATTTGCAAGTACACATACGCACGGAGAAAAGAGAGAAGGTTTTAGTGATATAGAATTCATCGTAATATCTTTCGAAATTACAACTATTTAAAATTTAAATTTTTATCATATTATATAATGTTTTAATTCGAGTCAATGCAACAAATGTATGAAATTGATATTAGGTCCTCGCTATTTTCAACTGTTACCTAACTTACCTTAGCTGAACTCACCTTACGAACAGCTCAATGGCTTATATAAGAGCTAAGTTGACCCACCCTAGTGGGACCCACCTCATGGACAGCTCAGGTGCCTGTAGAAGAGCCAGGTTGGCACGTGTGCTACGCGGAGAGGTGTGGCTATGGCTTGAAAAGGATGCCTCATTTTTCCAAATGCAAAAGTTAAAAGCTATAACAAACGTTAGCCTCGAAAAGCACTAAGGCAGGCTTTAACGATGCTTTAATCATTTTGTTCCCATTTCATAATTTTTCATTCCATTGCAGAGAAATGATTCTCAACGCGCAATGTTGAAACTACCGAGAAATGGCCCACTTCTCAGAAAGCACTCTTAGTTACTCTGCTCTGATTTCATTGGAACATGTGTCCAACCAATTAATCTGGACCGTCCATTATTATGTCCATGCTCCTCTTCATGGGACCCACAAACTGGATGATCAAGCTATCCACATTCAACTTTTATGTCGCCATTGATGGAATGGTTAGGATTACCTCATCAAAATAAATGTTGTAACATTTGTATGGTGGTGATCTAGGAGTAGTGGGCTTGACGTAATGGACCGTCCAGATCGTTTGATTGGACTTTCCACCTGTCCCAATGCGATTATGTGGGCTGCTCCATTTCTCCAAACTGCCATCAGAAAAGACAGTTCTGGGATAAAAGCTGAAATCTTTCAAACAGAAAAAAGCTTTAAAGCTTGAGTCAGGTGCTCATGGCCCATGTGCCTGATGCTCCCGTCATAACTGTACACGTGGCAGCACTTGAATGTTTGGTGGGCCCTTGTGGATTTTGCAGCCCCTTTAAACATGTGTGGCTTTGTGATGCGTGACAATTCAGAGTAATTTTATTCCTTCTTAAGTAAATGTTACTATAATAACGCCCTTAATGGTGTAAGGTGTGCGGAAAAAGTGGAGGAAAGATGGACGTCTTCTTTCCTAAGACAAGCTTCTTTATGATGCATGTAACTTGGATCATGTAAAGCAAAGACATCCAAGACTCTTAATTTCAAAGGTAAAAGTTTTTTTTTTTTTTTTTTTTTGAAATAGTAAAAAAAATGTTAAAAATAATAAAAATGTCTAAATCACTTAAATTTATTAACCACTTTTGGGAAACTCAAAATAAAGACTTTTAATTAGAATTGAGCTCTTCAAACCCTTAAACAAATGAAAATAACAAAATAATAAGCTACTAAAAGTCATAAGTTTGAATTCAAATAGAGTTTTGACCTTAGGGCTCCATCTAGGGAACTATCCATGATAAGCTGATGTAGAGCGGGTCGGGGACAGTTTCATGGCCAAGATGGACTAGAAGATTGTAAGCGAAAGTGATTCGGACTGTCAGAACTCAAAACGAACTTATCTTGCAAACTGGAATGAGCTATCGGATGTACCATATATGATTTTGAGGTATGACGAGCTACTTTAGCCACCCAACCCTGCAATACCGCGTTCCCCATGCCGAATTTGCGAAATACCATAGGATCGACGGTCGAAATCCTGTTTTATTTTCGTTTTTACTATTTTAGTAAGTTCTAGTTTGAGTATAACTCTTCATCTGTTCGGCTTTAGGAGTTGCGCCTAACATGAAAAGTGCTTAAAATAATTAGGAGAACATCATGGTTCGGCCAAATAGGATACTTACTTTTTTTGGCCGAAAACCATGCGCACTAGTAGACATCACGATCGTCTATAAATAGTAAGTTTACTATTTATAGTAAGTCGCGATTTCTAGGAGTTTTAGTTGCAGTTTGATTCCGAAACTTCTCCCATGGCTTAATATTGCTATTTAAAGGGTTGTAAACTCGTTTATTTCATTCATCAATCAAATTACGAATTTTATAGAATTTATTTCTATTTCTTATTTTTTTTTCTCATGGATTCGAGAAGTCTCTGTGAGGAGTCCAGAGAAGTTCCATGGATTCGAAACAATTATCCCCTTGAGGAAGATGGTGCTCAACCTCACGTCCTTCCCTGCATCAATTTGGTATTAGAGCAAAGCTTTTCCTCGGATTTATGGCTTCTAACGACGGGTCAGGCAACAATCCCATGGACAGTGCTCAAGAGAATTATCCTTTAATGGTGACGGCTTTCAAAGCAGCACAACGAGAGAATCGGCAAGTCATGCAAGGGTTGCAGGCTTCCATCGATTGCATGATAGATCGCATGGTGGATCACATAGCGGATCGCATAACGAAGGCTCTAGGGTAGCTCTGTGTTCATGGTGGTGATCCACCTCCTACAGTTGCTGAAACTCGTAATCGCCTTGATCACAAGATGATGCCAGCAGTAAACCAAAGGATCATCCTCGAGGAAGGGGCATCCAATGACGAGGAGGTCAATGACATGATCCTCTAACATCCCAGACAAGGTAGTGATCGAGCAGATCGGTCAGATCGAGAGTTCATGATGAAGGTCGATATCCGTAGCTTTAATGGCCAACTTCACATTAATAATATCCTCAATTGGCTTTCTGAAGTTGAGCGATTCTTCGATTACATGGAGATTCCCAAAATAAAGAAGGTCAAACTTGTGGCTTACAAGTTGAAGGGCAGAGCTTTAGCTTGGTGGGAGCAGCTACAACTCGCATGGACGAGACAGACGAAAGCACCAATCCGCACATGGTAGCGGATGCAGCAGCTGCTACGAGCGTGATTCCTCCCTAGAAACTACAATCATGTACTATTCTAACAATACCGAAATTATCCGCGGGTAGTCGATCAGTGAGAGATTACGTAGAAGAATTCTACCGCTTAGTGGCGTGCAATGATTTGTTCAAGACTGAATCGTAACAAGTCACCCGATTTAACGGTGGATTACGTATGACCATCCAGTATTAGGTCCAGATGCAGGCCATTTGGACGATGAATGATGCAATCAAATTGGCTACCTGAGCAGAAGCACAACTTGAACGCCCCAATACATGGACCTATCCTACCACCAAGGTCGCCACGGCAGGTCTGTTCCAGGGAGCTCCACAACCTAGAGGAAAAAACCCATAGGAGCGCGCACTCAACCTCCTACACCCATGACCCGAGATTAGGGAAGTGGGCAAGCTAGGCCCCAACAGGGGTATCGACTATTGTTGGTCTGAGCAGGATCCCGAACCCCTATGCTCAGCTAAGACTCGACAATTGCTATCGTTGTGGCCAACCAGGTCGCCTATCAAATACTTGTCCCCAATGACAATTGACGAACCTCGCCATCAATGACGGTAGTGCTGAAAATACTGATGAAGACCCAGATGTTGAAGAACAGGAGTACGCCACAGAGGACGAGGCAGATGAGACAGGTTGAGTTTAGCAGGATCACGACGAGCTGCTCGTCCTGATGCAACTATTGTATGCGCTAAGGAAAGAAGTACACCTATAATGGCATAACATATTCCAAACTAGGTATACGGTGAAATGAAAAGTTTGTGATGTAATCATTGATAGTGAGAGTAAGGAGCACATCATCTTCAACGTCATGGTGAAAAAGTTACAAGACAGAGCGCCATCCCTCCCCATATACGATCAGTTGGATAAGAAGGTCAGTGAAATGAAGGTAATTGAACATGCATCATATCCTTTTCAATTGGCAAACATTATAAAGACGAAGTTGTATGTGATGTAGTTGACATGGAGTCTTGTCACATGCTACTTAGTCGACCTTGGCAATTCGATCGTGATGCCACTCATAAAGGGCGAAATAATGTGTAGATTTTCATCAAGGATGACCGGGAAAACCATTTAGCCCCTATGGATCCAGAGGAGCCACTCAAAACTTCTACGGTGGAGGGTCATTTTCTCTTAACCATATGGGACTTTGTGGAGGAATATAAAGAAGCAGAACATGCCTATGCATTAATTGTAAAACGGGAAGAACTCGAAGCTACCATTATCCCTGAAAGACTAAATCCTTTATTGCATGAATTCAAAGAAATTTGGCTTAATGACCTTCTCGATGGATTAACTCCCATGTGAGATATCTAGTACCATATTGACCTTGTCCCTGGGTCCAGCTTACCCAATCGTCCTCACTATTGGATGAGTCTGAAGGAGTGCGAGATTCTACAGGGACAAGTGGAGGAACTGATCTGTAAGGGTCTTATTTGAGAAAGCATGAGCCCATGCACCATACCAGTTCTATTAACTCCTAAGAATGATGGGAGTTGGTGCATGTGTGTCGATAGTCGGGTCATCAACAAAATCACCATAAATTACAGGTTTCCCATACCACGGATGGACGATATGTTGGACATGCTCGAGGGTGCAAAATTATTCTCAAAATTGGACATAAGGAGAGCTACCATCAGATTCGAATACAGTCGGGTGATGAGTGGAAGACAACCTTTAAGACCAAAGAAGGGTTGTATGAATGAATGGTCATGCCCTTCGGTCTTTCGAACGTGCCTAGTACATTCATGAGGCTGATGAACCAAGTTCTGAAGCCATTTATTGGGTGGTTAGTCGTGATATACTTAAATGACATCTTAATATACAGTCAGGACGAAGTAAGCCATATAGAGCACCTCAGGCAGGTCCTTTAAGTGCTCATTGATAGCCTGTTGTTTTTGGGCTTTATCATGACATCCACGGGCATTTGTGTGGATGAGAAAAATGTGAAAGCCATTAGGGAATGACAGGTCCCAACAAACATCCATGATGTACAAAGTTTTCACGGGTTGTCAACATTTTATTGCCGGTTCTTTAAGAATTTTAGCACCATTATATCTCCAATTACAGACTGCATAAAAAATGGACAATTTCAGTGGACCGATGAAGTCGACAGGAGCTTTGCTGAAATTAAACAAAGTTGTCCACAACTCCGGTTCTTGTACTTTCCAACTTTGATAATATTTGAAGTTGAATATGATGCTTCTTATGTCGGAATTGGGGGAGTCTTGTCTTAAGAAGGTTGGCCGGTGGTCTTCTACAGTGAAAAACATAGCAATGCATGTAAAAAGTGGTCGACATATGAGCTCGAATTGTATGCAATGGTCTCGACATTGCGACATCAGCGACATTACTTAATTCAAAGGGAGTTCATCCTTTACACAGACCATTAAGCTCTTAAATTATTAATAGTCAAGCTAACTTGAATCATGTACATGCTAGGTGGATTTTATTTTTGTAGGAATACACGTTTGTGCTGAAACATAAGTCTGGGTAGTAGAACAAAGTGGCTGATGCACTAAGTTGCCGTGCAACTTTATTAGTCACTATGACCAGTGAGGTTGTTAGGTTTTAGCGCCTCAAGGAAATATATGCCGACGACGACAACGACTTCAAAGATGCATCGGTTAGATGCCTAGAAGGTCACTCCGTGACTTACATATGTATAACGAGTTCATTTCCAAAGGGAATTGACTGTGTATCCCCGAAAGCTTGTTGAGGGAGCAGATCATCCAAGAGCTACATGGAGGTGGCCTTAGAGGACACCTTAAACGGGATAGGACAAGAGCTCTTGTTAAAGAATGATACTACTAGCCACAATTAGTACATGATGTGGGTAGAGCGGTGCAGCGCTGTCATGTTTGCCAGTACTCAAGGGGCATTTTCAGAATATGAGCCTCTGCACACCGTTACCTATACTTGACGGCCTTTGGGAGGACCTATCGACGGACTTCGTGTTGGGTCTCTCACGAACACAACATGACATGGATTCAATATTTGTGGTGATAAATCATTTCTCGAAGATGGCACACTTCATACCATGCAAGAAGACCCTCGATGCGACGCACGTGGTGATTTTATTCTTCAGAGAGGTCGTGCGACTACACGGTGTCCCCAAGACTATCAATTTTGACCACAATACGAAGTTCATTAGCCGCTTCTGGCAGACTTTTGAATCGGTTCGATATAGATTTTAATTAGCAGTGGCTACCACCCACAGACTGATGTGTAACTGAAGTTGTGAATCACAAATTGGAGAACCTCCTTCGATGTATTTCAAGAGAAAAGCCGAAGCAGTGGGATTTAGCCTTGTCTCAAGCGGAGTTTGCATTTAATAACATGGTGAACTACTCAATAGGGAAGTCTCCATTCCAAGTTATTTACGGCCGAGTACCTCGCTACACACTTGACTTGGTCCCTTTACCCAAGCTTCCAGGCATGAGTATTGTAGTGGAACATATGACAAACAAAATCATGGGATTCATGTGGAGGTCGAAGCCAAGCTACACGCCTCGAATGACAAGTACAAGGAGCAAGCTGACAAACATCAGCGACAAAAGGTGTTCGAGGTGGGCGACCAAGTTATGGTCCGTTTACGCAAGGAGAGATTTCTGACTGGGACATACAATAAATTGAAGAACAAGAAGATTGGGCCGGTACCGATCCTTTGAAAGATCAATGATAACGCGTACGTTGTTGATCTTTCGGACGATATGGAGATCTCGCGTACTTTCAACATCACGGACCTGAATGAGTATCATGAACAGAAGTAGGACGAGAACTTGAGGACAAGTTCTTTTGAAATGGAGGGGACTAATGTAGAGCGGGTCGTAGACAGTTTCATGGCCAAGATGGATCAGAAGAGGCCCGATTGCAAGCAGAAGTGATTTGGACTGTCAGAACTCAAAATGGACATATCCCGCAAATTGGAATGAGCTATCAAACGTACCATGTACGATTTTGGGGTAGGAAAAGTTACTTTAGCCACCCAACCCACTATTCTAGGTTGTCCACGTCGAATTTGTGACTGTTGAGGTTGTTGGAGGGGATATCTTAGCTGATGCTTGTTGAGGGTCAAATATTGCATATTAGACCCCAGTTATTACTTGATTTTACGCACATGACAATGCTTAACGCCCTATTTTAATCATGTTTGTGTTGCAAGGTGAATTTAGGAGCTTGGACTGAAAAAGGATACTAAAGGCAAGGATTTGATGTTTAAAAATCACCAAGGCAAGGGACGGATCTTAGGGGACCGAGATCGAAGAATTCACATGCCAAAGATCCGAGAAAATCAAGTGATTAAAGTTAAAGGGGCTTAAAAATTGTCCTGAATGCAAGATCATAGGATTCCCACCATTCGCTTGGCTCGAAACTTTATCTCTGGCCTGAAGACCCTAGAATTAACCGTACATGTCAAAATTCAATCTTCGGATCTTTGTGGAAGTGGCCCAACAGACATATCAGTCACTAAATCACTGATTTGGGGCCAACCTGATATCTAGATATGCTTCAATCTTGAACTCAACCCTTTATGCTAGATGAAAAAATGGATGAACGGAGCAGATTTCCCAAAAAATATCACGATGGAGCCCACTTACAAGTGCGTGTGCACAACACACACGCACCAGCCGCGCACCGAACCAGGGAGGTCGGTCAAAGTCGGGTTGACCTGACTGATCTCCCTTACCCAACAACAAGCGGACGTCAATTCGCTGGGACGTGTGGTGGCCCACCACCGTTGATCAGATGTACAATTTAAACCGTCCATTTGATCCAGAGTGTGGGACCGACCGTACCCAAGGAGTCTTTTTGGTCCCATGCACGTGTACACACGTAGATCACCGTCAAACGCAGGATGAACGATGGGAAGATTCGATCCTTTAGGCCGCACCAAACTCGAGCAAAACTGTCGATTCTGACTGAAATTTTGCCACGAATCTAATGGATGGGGAGGATTTCTCTGAAAACATCACTGTGGGGCCCACCGAGCATCTTAGTGCAAAACTTTCGCATGTAATGCACGTCCGGGAAAAACGAGACTTCTGGGTAGTTGTGGCCCACCATCTGTGATCGGATCAGCGATTCGAACCGTCCACAAGCTCCAGAGGGTGGCCACGACCACCACCATGGAGTCAAAACAGGTTTTTCGATGCTCTTCTTCCTAAAACTCCCATCCAAACACAAGGTTCTCGCATCTTTGCTGCACATGCGAAAGGAGTTGCGTAAGGGCTTTTTCTGCGAAAATTCTCCACCGCCACAGCATGTTCTCACCCCACCGACGTCCAACCTTTATAAAAAGAGAGAGAGAGAGAGAGAGAGAGAGAGAGAGAGAGAGAGAGAGAGAGAGAGAGAGAGCCATGGAGATATATCCTAGGACGTGGGTGAACGTGAAGCACAAGAGAGAGAGGAAGAGCATGGCGGCATCGAGTCTCCATCCTTCTTCCTTCTTCTTCGGTTTTTCCTTCCTTTTGATGTCATTTTTCTGAGATTTAGAACATCATGTCTATGATGAGCTAAACCTCTTATCTAGGGCTAAGAGGTGAAGTTTGTACCATGATGGGGCATTGTTTATGGCTTTGATTCATGTTACGTTGAAATATCCTTGATTTTGGTTTGATTATAAGGAATATTAATAGTTTTTAATAGTTTGTTGTCACTTAAATTATAATAGACCCGCGATAGCTTTGAGTATGTTCTTTTCATTATTATGATTGTGAAGTTAGAAAACTCTGTTGTTCACCATCGTCTCATGGATATGGTTGGATGATGGAATCTTTCCCAATGTTCATAACTCTTTCAGATTGGTTGTGGATTGGTTAAATTCTGTTGTTTGCTTTGTCTCATGGGCATGGTTTTGTGATGGAATCAATTTTAATTCTCATATCTCTCATCTCTTGAAAACTGGATCAAAGGAAGTTCAGATTTGGTTTTTAATGATATATCTTCCAACTAGATGAAGATGGGACTCTAAATCCAGTTGTGTTCGTGAATCAAGCATAGATCTCCCTGATCTCTACAAGTGGATCCTTGAAATCCCTAGTTTCCCATCTTTGAATTTTACAAGTTTTAGTTTAATATTTCACCATTATTCTCTTAAAATTTCCTGATTAGGTTACATCTTCTTTTAGTTCTAGTTCTAGTTACTTTCAGATTACGTACAAGGTTCAGTCCCTGTGGATTCGACCTCGATCTTACCGAGATTATTACTACATCGCAACCCTATACTTGGGGTGGTGAACAACGCTCTCATCTTTCGCTCCTCTTCAGAGGTCAATCGATGGGGCTTTCGTTATCATTCGCTTAATGAGTAAATACAACATAAAGCGCGTTATAGCTTTTAATGGCCATAACTTTGCATTTGGTTATTAAAATCATACATAAATATCTACATATGAAATTTGATAAATCTATGTCACACTAACCCTTAAGAGTTAGGGCAACCCAACTTTTCCATCTCCCATGCAAGACCAATTTACCACAGTCTTAGAAGAACTAGTGTTCTCAACTCGCACCAGACCACATTTAAGTAGGATTTAGTCTTCAAGTCGTGTAATCAGCTAAAGGTTGGTGCAACCTTGCAACTAATCATTTGAACAGGAAATAACTATATAAACACAATGTTTAAAATTTGCCCAAAGCCTATAAATACCTCTTTGGATCCTCATTTTTACATCTTCATGATAGTTTGATCATATAAAGATTTCGTTTAGTCTGAAATTTGCCCAAAGCCTATAAATACATCTTTGGATCCTCATTTTCACATCTTCATGACACTTTGATCTTCTAAAGGTCTATTTAGTCTAATGATATTTGAGAACTAGCTTCTTACTCCGTTCTTAATTCTAATGCCTAGATTGGCAACAAGTTTGTGCCCTGAAAAACCATTGATTGGTTGCTCCTTAACATATTTTATGCATGAATTTATCATTTATTCATAGACCTAGTTAATATATGTGCAGCGTGTCAATTCTTATGACCTTGTAGTCCTTAGGCACTCTGAGATTGGATACAACAACTTGTAATTAATAAAAATTTGTAATCCATAAATCTTAGTACCTTGACTATGATTATATAGGTTCTTGAACATGCATGTGTTATTCAGATTGGTTATCTCCTATGAGGGAATTTACTTAGTGTTAGAATACAATATCTCCACCACCGGGCTCAACTAAGAACTGGCGTATCTTCACACTACCCCACCTAAGTGAGTGTAAGTGTGTGAGCTTATGACGCAGGGAAGGACGTGAGGTCGAGCACCGTCTTCCTCAAGGGGATAATTGTTCCGAATCCATGGAACTTCTCTAGACTCCTCATAGAGACTTCATGTTGAGTGTGAAATATTGCATATTTTCTCCTATTTATACTTTGGTTTTGTATACATGATAGTGCTTAATCGATTTAATTATACGTGTTTTCAAGTGCAGGTGATTTCAAGAGCTTAAGGTGAAATTGATGCCAAAAGGAAGATTTATACTCAAAAGATTATTAAATGAAGATTTGGAGATTTGGAAGTCATTAATGAAGAATTCACATGCCAAAGATCTAAGAAAACCAAGTGAGGAATGAAGAAAATCAAAGATTTGAAGTGAAGAAAAGAAATCCTGAAATTGTCCTGAAAATAAACATATTCCTGAAATTGTCCTGAAAAAGCATATTCTAAAACTCCGAGTATATTTTGAAAAATTGCGTAGAGTGTGTAAATTTGAGGCAGTTTAAACTTCGAGCCTAATTTGGAAAACTATGTAGAGTGCGTAAATTTGAGGCAGTTTCTAGAATTTTCCAACTTGGTGCGAAAGTTGGAGTTCCATAACTATAAATAGAACTCCCTAGGATGCACCAAAGCATCTTCTAGGGTTTGGAAAGGTCTCAAGGAGCATACACAAGGGCAGATTAGCCGCTAAAGAGTTTTTCTTCTTCCCTAGTTTATTTTTCATGCTTTGTTTAAGAGATTTGGTTTCAATCATGTCTATGGTTGGCTAAACCTCTTAGGTAGGGCTAAGAGGTGAAGCTTGTAGTGTGTTTGAATGATTATCTTGCTTTGATTCTTGTTCTTATTGGACCTCATTGATTTCTAATTTGATATTAAAGAAATATTTTTAGTTTTCTATGATTTATTGTGGCTCAAATCACAATAGATGCTGTGATAGCTTTGGATATCTTCTTTTCCTGTTTTGAGATAGTGAGATTGGTAAATCTCGTTGTTCACCATCATATCCTGGGCAAGGTAGGGTGATGGAATCCCTTCAAATCTCGTTGTTCGCCATCATATCCTGGGCAAGGTAGGGTGATGGAATCCCTTCCAATCTTCACAATTCTCTTCCATTGAAAATTAGGTCAATGAAAAGTTCAGATTTTATTTAAATTGCTTTATCTTCCAATTGGATATGATAAGACTCCAATTCCAATTATGTTCCTCGAATCAAGTAAGGTAGCATCTTGATAACTACGAGTGGATCCTTGGCACCCTAGTTCCCACCTTTAGATTCATAAGTTTTAATCAACATTATTCACGATTTCTCTTAATTATTCAGATTTCAATTTAGATATTTTTCTATTTCTAGTTCTAGTTATTTTCAGAATACGTACAAGTTTAGTCCTTGTGGATTCGACCTCGGTCTTACTGAGTTACTACTACATCGCGACCCTACACTTGGGGTTGTGAACAAGTTTTTGGCGCCGTTGCTGAGGACTACGACTATGTTTTTCTGAAATTAATTGGTATTAGAATTAGGTTAAGTTAGGGTTAACTTTTTGCTCTTTTTTTTTTAAATTTTTTTTTTTTTTTAAAGGTTATGATTTGTTCTGAAATTGTTTTTAGAAACTAACATGGTTTTCTGTTTTGTAGGATCTTAACATTACAATTCCAATCCGGTAACCTCTTTCCAATTCTCTCTTTCTTTTCTAGATTTCTTATTTGCTTTAGTTTTCTTTCTTCTAGGTTTTAGTTGTTTGGTGCTTGAGGGTTGTGCATGTTTCATGCCCAAGTGGGTTCGTGAAAACACTCAACGTCTCTTAAGTGAGGGAGGATTAGTCAAAGGGTTGCCTATCCATCAAAGGATTAAACACCACTTGAGATCCTCTCAGTTAATTGAAGTAAGTGTTGCAAATCAACCTCAACCACCAGTTGAGGAAGTTTAAGATGAAAACGAGGTGCATAATGCACCCCGCCTCATACACTGCGAGATTATTTACAACCAACGGAGGTGAGTACACCTTCGTGCATGATATTTCCATTGAATGCAGGAACTGTGGATATTAAACCAGGGGTAATTTAACTCCTCCCTAAGTTTCATGGACTAGAATCTGAAAGTCCATACTTGTATATGAAAGAATTCGATGAAATCATATCTACATTACACTTCCCAAACGTGTCTGAGGACACAGTTAGACTGAAATTGTTTCCTTTCTCTTTGAAAGAAAATGCTAAGTCGTGGTTATATTCCATAAGACCAAGGTTCATTGGCACGTAGGCTGCGATGACAAGGAAGTTCCTTAAAAAGTTCTTTCCCTATCATAAAGCAAATACCTTAAGGAAAGCAATCATGAATTTTGTGCAAAAAGAGGATGAGACATTCTTCCAATGTTGGGAGCGATTTAAGGATCTCATAAATTCATGTCCACAACATGGCTACGAAACATGGTGTATAACAAGCTTTTTCAATGAGGGATTGACCTCACCCATGTGCCAATTTGTAGAGATGATGTGTAATGGGGAATTCATGAATAAGGAAGTCGATGATGCGTGAGATCATTTTGATAAACTTGCTGAAAACGCGCAATCATGGGATACCTCTTCAAGAATTACCATTTCTAAGCCTACTCAATCAAAGGAAGAGGGGGGGGGGGGGATTTATGTTCTAAAAGAGGAACATGATATAAATGCAAGTGTGCCCAAACTCACAAGAAAAGTCGAGGCTATGGAACTTAAGAAGGTAGAACCTAAAAAGACTACGAAGTTGTTTGTGGTATTTGTGCTTGTAACATACATACAATTGAGAATTGTCCAACAATTTCTGCATTTCAAGAGATATTGAATGAGCAATCAAATGTGTAAATAACTACTAAAAACCTTTCAGTGGACCCACTACAAATACATATGACTTAAGCTGGAGGAACCATCCAAACTTTAGTTGGAGGAACAAACAAACGGCTACTCTTCAAGGGATCCTTTGAAAGTTTCCTTGTTTGTCAATTAACGTGAGTGTTGAGTCAGCAAGTCAAGTGAGCCCCTTAGGAAGATCATTCAAAGTGTCTGCCTCAACTGGATGTGTACTCCGAACTCCTCAAAGGTAAATTTAGCTTCACATCCCATGTCCCAAAATACCCAGGTATATAAACTCCCTAAAAGAGGATAGAACAACATAAGGTTTAAAGTATGAAAATTATTTTACAAAATCAGAAAAATCTCTAAGTTTGCAGCTCTTGTCGATTTAACGAGATTACTTCAATGAGATCGGACACCAGTTATCGATATCCTCAAAATGCAATCGATATCATCGAATTGAGGACTTCTTGTGTCTAGCAACCAACTTGATCTCTGGACAAAATTATCGATGAATTAATGGAACAAACGATATCATCGACATTCAAATTTCGAGATCATCGAGATGGCTCAATATAATCGAATTCTGGTCTGTTTGTGTCCAACAAGCTTCTAAGGCAAATCATCCATTTATCGATAACTCGAAGGAAGCCTCGATATCCTCGAAATTCAAACTTTGATGATATCGATGGACCTTTGATGTTATCGATTTCAGACTAAACTGTCTAGCAAGCTTTTAAATGATTCGAGGAATCGGAATCCTTTGATAATATCAATATTCAAATATCGATCATATCGAATCTAGGTCGATATCATCGAATTCGGACAATGGAATGTCTAACGAGCTTATAGAAAAATCTTCTATAAAAGATCGATGAATCGAACTAGGTATGATATCATCGATATTTGAAATCCGATGACATCGTGGAGGATTGATAATATCGAAGCTGCTGTCTCAATTCTTAGCATAATCTCTTATTTTTCATTCTCAAGGAATCGAATCGTGGGTCGATGAAATCGGAGTTCGAAATCCGATGACATCGAAGCATGTTCGATATGATCGATCTGTGTATAAGAGATTCAACTGTGATTGTCAGAAGATTTCATATCATCGATCCGCCCCTCGATGTCTTTGAAAGTATATGTTCGATGATATCGAAGATGGCTTGATGATATCGAACTCGGTAAAAAATCTGACTATTTTATTACCGTTGGATCTCTTTGCTTATTTAAGGAGAGTTTGCTCTTGGTTGCTGTAGTGAGAAAAATAAAGAGAGCCTTGAGAGAGTCTTGCATACCATTTACCCTAAGTTCTTTTTCTCATGGGAGTTCATCCTCCAACCCACCCTTATCATGGATATTCAATAGAGTGGATTGGGGGAATGAACTTCTGCATTTAAGGATCATCCAGCTACCACCTTAATGGCAAATAATTGAGCTGGGATACCTTGAATGCTTAGATGCTTGGAATCACTCCGTCTCTAAAACAAGAAAACATTTAATAGAGTAGGATTCTAACATAACCTTGACCCAACATGTCGCCTTACATTGGAGCATCATAAGTGTTGCAGATCAAGGGAGCTGAAGATTTTTCGTCATCAAAGGAGGAGATCATCAACGTGCTTAATGGGTCATTCCTTTGTGTAGGATCGGGTCACAGGTGATTCTCACTCCTTTCAAGTCCTCATAGGAGGCCTCCGACGGGAGAATATGTGTGGGTGCTGTGTGTTGACCCTTGCTCTTGGTGAGCATAAACTTAGGTCCTTAGTGTAGGTCCTTGGCCTGTGTGACCTAAAACTTAGGTGCTGTGTGTTGACCTTTGCTCTTGTGTAGGGCATAAAATCTAGGTTCCTTGTGTGGATCCTTGGCCTGTGTGGCCTAAAACCCTAAGTTCCTTGTGTGGATCCTTTGCTCTTGTGTAAGGCATAAAACCTGGGTGCTGTGTGGTGACCCTTGCTCTTGTGTGGGGCATAAACTTGTGTCTCGTGGAGATATGTTAGGTACCTTATGTAGATCCTAGAGTCAGCCTTGTGTAGGTTGTATTGGTTTGAGGTAAATCTAATTTGAAACCTCTGTTAGTGAAATCCGGTACACTCAAGGGTTGAGTGCGTCCACCGGGAATAGAGTAGGCATATAGCTGAACCACGATAAAAGGACTGTGTTTGGGATTGTTATTTGCATACTCTCTTATGGTGTTTACTTTTAATGTTCACATGATGCATGATGATATGATTATTTAGAACTAATAAGTATCACATTCCACACATAGTCACTCATTTAATCCATCTTATACTAAGGTTATATACTGTTTAGATTCTGCTCAGTCTTGTGATTGGATCCTCTAATTGGTTTGGAAACCATTAGAGTTAAATTGATGATATCTTGACATTTGCATATTAGATCAAGATAATGGTAATAAGATTTTAAATTGTCATAAAATTTTGTAAAAGTCCTATTCACCCCCCTCTAGGACACTTTGACTTATTCCTACTTTTACTAGTGAGGTCATTACCGCAATTTCATCCTTAACCAATTTCTGAATCAAAGGAAACCTCAAGAGGATCCAGTCTTAAAACATATACAAAACCAAGAGCTTTTTATTCAGGGTATGCTGCAAGCCTTTCAAGACCTTACAAAGGCCATACAAGGGCTTGAAACAAAAAATTCGATTGAGGAGAAATGGATCCTTCGGGCTCAGCCTCTCCCCAACCCAAAACAATATATGAAATCAGTGACCGAAGCTCTTCAAAACAGATGGAGCAAGCTAAGTCTATCACCACTCTTAGGAGTGGGAAGACAATTGAAAAATCTATTCTGGTGAGGGCTCAAAATCCTAAGGACTCAGAAATAAATGAGAATGATAGACCTAGTAATGCTCCACATAGGTTAGAATCAGAACCTCAAAGTAAGTCGATTGTGCCATTCCCTCAACGGTTGATTGCACCAAAACCTCTCTCTAATTCTTAGGATATTCTAAAGGTGCTTAAGTAAGTGAGGGTCAACATCCCTCTACTGGATGTCATTAAACAAATCTTTTCATATGCCAAATTTCTGAAAGATTTATGTACGACCAAAAGACGACAAAACATACAAAATAAAATCTTTTTGACAGAAAAGGTGAGTGCCATCCTCAAGCAAGATGTGCCACAAAAATACAAAGATCCCGGTAGCCCAACCATCACTTGTGTAATTGGGAACCACCAGATTGAGTACGCACTTCTTGACTTGGGGGCGAGTATAAATCTGATCTCTTACTCGGCTTATGAACAATTGGGTATAGGTGAATTAAAACCCACCCAGACCACATTATAACTTGCCGATCGCTCAGTTTGTGTACCAAGAGGGATGGTCGAGGATGTGTTGGTCCAAGTTGATAAATTCTACTATCCAGTAGATTTTATTGTCCTGGATACTCAACCCATCATAGATATGAGCACTCAAATACCCGTTATTCTTGGTCATCCATTCCTTGCTACATCAAATGCTATCATTAATTGTAGGAATGAAATTATGAATTTATCTTTCAAAAATATAACATTGGAGCTCAACATCTTTTTCAATATGAATAAACAGTTAGAGGATGATGAAGATACCCACGATATTAACATGATCGATTCTTTCGTGGAAAATAGAGCACTTTTGACTCTATACTTTGACACTTTAGAGACATGCCTGGCCCACTCCCCTGATTTAGATGATGACATGATTAGGGAGATGGATGCCGGTACTTGAAGTTAACCGGTGGAGGCCACAATTTAAAAAGTTACCTCAAACCGATGTAGTGCATCTACCGTCTAATCTCAAAGCATCGAAACTTGACCTAAAACCTTTGCCCGCTGATCTTAAATATATCTATTTAAGTCAAGATGAGACATATCTAGTGGTGATCTCTTCCCACCTTGAAAAAGAACAAGAGAGTGTGCTCGTTTCCACTCTTATTGAGACAAAGGAGCTATTGGATTATTGATTGCGGACCTCAAGGGAATTGACCCTTTGATTTGTACTCATCGCATCCATCTTAAGGATAATGCGAAAACCTCTCGACAACCATAACGTCGACTCAATCCAAATACGAAAGAAGTGGTTAAGGCTGAGGTAATTAAGTTGTTGGATGTGGGTATCATATACCTTATATCTGACAGTCAATGGGTGAGTCCAACTCAGGTAGTTCCTAAGAAGTCCAGAATCACCATCATAGCAATGCCGACAATGAACTCCCGCCAACTAGAGTTACTACTGGTTGGAGAATGTGCAATGACTACAGGAAGTTGAATACCGTCACAAGGAAGGACCACTTTTCTTCATCCTTCATTAATCAAATTTTGGAAAGGCTAGCCGGTTACTCTTACTATTGCTTCCTTGACAGATATTCAGGCTACAATTAGATAGAGATAACCCTTGAAGATCAAGAGAAGACAACATTCATATGTTCCTTTAGCACCTTTGCTTACCGAAAGATGACACACGTGAAAGTGTTATGGACACACCACACCAAGGAGGAGGCTACTTGGGAGACGGAAGTTGAGGTCCGTAAGAACTACCCACAAATCCTCGAGGAGTACAAAAAGGTACAAATTTTGAGGTTAAAATTTTCTTTAAGGGGGGTAGATTGTAACATCCTAAAAAATCCGTACAAAGACCCGAGTACAACCTCAAGCTGAACTACCCAAGGACCACACCCAGTAGTATAATTTAGACGAGATTTAGTTAAATTTGAAGTAATTGGTGGATAAGGCTTGGACCACCATTTTCACAAATTGGGAGGCTTAGAATTAAGAGTACCACTGACTCAATGCCACCTGAAGACCTAAAAAAAAAATCCCAAGGGCCTGTCGCTCTCGGGAGTACATTGAAACTCTGTAACGGACCTCTAGAACGCACGTCGAGAGTCCGATGGCCCTAGAATTATAGGACGATGTTTGTCCTGCTGAGCTTGATAACCATCGCGGGAATCAAGCCCAAATAGTGTCCAAAAACACCCAACTTGAGCCATGAGTTAAGAGCGTGAGAAATGTGAATACCCTTAGAAAATGAACTGAAACTTAAGTGAATTGGGCCGTTCGCTCTTACACAAAGTTGAGGAGTTCGGACCGTTAGTTTATAACCAAACTTCACACATGAAGAAATGAAATTTCCCTGCACATTTCCGTATAACCGTGGCTCCGATTGGACACGTATGACTATTGATCTGACACAGGCTCTCCACGGTCGATCGGCGTATCTGATCGCATCGAAATCGTGTCCTAGCCTGGATCCATTGTCAGGGAGTGTACCCCATGACATAGATGAGCAGTGGGCCTCCCTAAGAGCCCTGTTCGTCAGAAATGGCCGCCCATAGGGTATAAACATAGTACAAAGTGGCCCTGGGGCCATTTGTACCTCATCTGGGGCTATAAATAGCTCTCATTTCACCCAGTGGCCCTGGGGCCATTTGTACCTCATCTGGGGCTATAAATAGCTCTCATTTCACCCTCTCTCTCTCTCTCTCTCTAGAGAGAGAGAGAGAGAGAGAGAGAAGAGAGAGAGGAGAAAAGAGAAAATAGAGAGAGAGGAAGTGTGGGAGATCTCTGCAACTGTGGGAAATCTTCTCCCACACATCCACGGGCTAATCACCGTCACTTTTCACTACCGAGATGCTTCCAACTACAACTTAGGTAAGAAATACCAATCCTAATAGTGATGTAGATCTACTGGATGTCTTTTCTCTAACTTGGCTAACCCGTTTAATTGTTTAGGTGCCCGATGTTTCGTTTTTGAAAATGTAGTCTTAGGACCGAGTCCGAATCGAGCGTATTACCGAAAGGTGCGGACTATAAACGCTTAGGTTGGGGTCTATCAATGCTTTCATTACAGCTAATGATTTATGCTTGCCACGATTGCTACCATATTGTCTTAAATAGGTCGATTTCTATATGAGATACAACTATGAACTGTGATAAGTAAATCACGCAACCTGTGTTTGATGAAATGTCTAAATGAGGAATAGAAAATGATTAGTGCTTGCCATGATTGTTAATCTAGGATTCATCATTGTCATATGCATATGTACTTCTCCGTGTGATGAATTGATAAAATGTAAGTTGTAACTAACGTAGTTTATGTGTTTGACAAATTGTCTAAATGAGAAATCGTTGATGATTTGTACGTACTATAAGTATTAAGGTAGGATTCTTTATTGTCTTATGCATATGTACATTTTTTCTATGTAATCAATTGATAAAATGCACGTTGTAGTTAACATGGTCTATGTATTTGATGAAATGCCCGAATGAGAAATCCATTAGGATTGTTTGTCGAATACTGAGATATATATTACACGTGGTTGTTAGTAGCATTTGGATAGGAATGAGGCTACAATGGTAGTCCAGGCAATCGGTAAACGCCTATGTTGGGGTGGCCGGATTTGCGTTGGCCACCTTGGGTAAACTCGATGAATACGAGTCGTACAACGATTGCTGATAGTGGCTAGGCCACGAGGGGCGCTCATGTGCTCCATGTCGATTAGGTTAGCATGCGCCTGTACCAATCGAGCTTGCCTAACGAACTGGTTGACCTATTGTGTGTTTACCATGTATAGACGCGATTGTTTGAATCTAAGGTACCCCTCACCAAAGATCCACCTCTAACCATGGTACCACGATCCTTAAGACTCATGAGCCGGGCATGGTGGTATGGGACACCGTGTTCGTGTTGTCGGCCTACGCTGGAGTGACGAGCCTCCCCGTAGTGACCGCGAGTACCACTTCTTGCAACTTGCCTATCGTATGTGATTATTTAGGAGTGACGACCCTAGACGGATCCAAAAAACACAGGAATATGACCGTTGTGGTTGTCCAATGCCTAATGTTTGATTGAGTCAATATTAAAAAGAGAAGTACCCTAGCTTCCCGAACTTACTGGATAATGAACATAATTAATCACTCGGCTAACATGATTATGCATCGCACTGCATTAGTTAGAATGTGGTGAAAAGACGTTGGATTTGCCACATTTAAGGAAGTATTGTCATATGTGAAACAGGTGGTTAGAGTCGCGTGCTGAGGGAGTGTTGATGGTGAGGGCATGTATCATTATTTACATTCCATTCCTGCATTAAAAAGAATAGTTAGGAAGTGATTGTTATGATTGCCTTATCATTACTGCTTTGATTGACTTGATAACACGTGTAACTTTTGCCTTATAGAACTATTGAGTTGATCACTCACTCCCACTCTGGGACGGTGTTTTAAAATACCAACCAGACGCTGATGTAGATACAGGTACAGACGACGTCTATGTAATGGAGCAGGACTTCTTAGATGAAGAGGAGGAATTCTCCTACTTCCAACTCTCGGGCGGGCCGATGTAGGCCACATACGGTTACGCAGGGAATGCTGGGCATCTGTGCTTAGTTGAACACATTTACACTTCCACCTTTTGTTCATTTTGAACTTATACATGTATATATTGAACCCAATCGCAGACCCATGCTCTGGATGGAACTTAGTGTAACATGTGTAATAATGTTTTGGATTTACGCATTTACATAATTACATTAATTCTGAAATATGATATGTTGTTTAGTATAATTTCATGCATGCTTAATCAATCAACATGGAAGAAATCTGAAAACTATCTTCCACAAGACATAAGTAATGTTCAAAATCTCAGGAGTCGAGCCTTGCTCAACCCTCGAAATTCAGGGCGTTACATTTATTCATCTCCCTCGTCCTTTATACAATCTACTTCAAAAGGATGTACCATACGAGTAGACTGAACAATGCTGAGAAGCTTTCACTAAGCTCAATGGCATGTTAACTACAACACCTATCATGCGACCACCCGATTGGAGCATCCCTTTTGAGATTATGTGTGATGCATCTGACTATGTTATTGAGGCGGTGTTAGGCCAGAGAAAAGAAAAGAAGCTCTACGTTATTCACTATGCAAGTATAACTCTAAATTCTATCCAAGTGAACTACTCTACTACGGAGAAGGAACTTGTAAGTGCTTATACTTAAAGCACATTTTAGTTTGTCAAATTTCGTAGTCCAGTTACGATCACAAGCTCGACTAAAGATAAGCTATCAACTCGATCAAACATTTGGAAAGAAGACTTAACATCTCAAAGCAAGATCATTCATGGTTCGAAGTTCATAACACTTCGTATGAGTCAACCTACAGGTGGTATAAACCTAGTTTGACCACAGGTTAGGTGTATTTCACTCATGCATATTTAGAATCATATCTCATGTTAAATATACTCAAGTTAGGCCAGCTCGACGTCTGGTTCGGTCAACCTAGCTATTTGGACCAACCTTACAAGATTCGATCAAGAAGACGGATCTTAAAAGATCTTTTTGCGGTAGGTTCGGCCAGCCCAAAGTGAGTTTGGTCAAGTTTCCAGTAATGGAATAAAAATTAAATTTAGGACCAGTTAGGCCAGCTGAACCTCCTACTCGGCCAGCCGAACTTGGTGTTCGGCCAGCCGAACTTGGGCTTGGGCTAGCCGAAGTTTTGAAAGATTTTATCCCGTGATATCTGAGTTCCATTGGAACGTGATTTTTGAAGTTTGGCCAACCCCACTGATTCTCAGGCCAGCCGAACTACACATATCCTTAGCTATAAATAGAGGCTTTCTCTTACTCTTTAAGCAACGAGAATTCATAGTTTCATATTATGTTGTAAAAAGAGATTCTTCAAGCCTCCTTAAGCTATTTGTGTTGTAATTCTTATTTTTATTAGCTTATTCTATTCTCCTTCTTAAAGTTAGATTAAACTGTTTTTGATAGAGTAATCCATACTCTACTTTGAGAAAAGGGAGAATCAAATCTGTAGCAATATAGTTTATTCATTTTATTGATATCTATTAGATCCCTTTATATCTTTTTGGGTTGAACTCATACAAAGACTTCATCAATATCCTAAGAAGAAGATTGCTGCATTCAAGCTACAGCTACGACTTCGACTCGCCAAATTGAAGATAAGTTGTAACGCCCCGAAAATCGAGCGTCGAGCAAAGGCTCAACTCCCGAGTTCCGGTGCATCACTTATGCAACATAGATAATGATGATTTAATGTTGTCCATGTGAGTGCATTAAACATGAATGAAATTTCACTAAATCAGCATATCATACTCCAGAGTTAATGTAAGTTGGCAAGCGGAAGACTGAAATATATGCATTTAATTATGAAAATGTTTCACAAATTTCAGAGTATGAATATGAAACCGGGCTAAATAAGTACATGTGTTGTTTCTAACCATATAAATGCGGGAAGTAAATGTGTTCAACTAAACAAGTATCCCAGTAGTCCCTGCGCGTTGGTATGAGATCTACATAGATCCGCTCGATAATTGAACGTAAGAGAACTCTTTCTTCTCAGCTGCGAAGTCCAACTCTTCTGTATAGACCTCACCATCACCTGCATCTAAACCAGAGTCTGGGTGGTGTTTAAAACACCGCCCCAGGTGGGAATGAGTAGCTAATTCAGTGGAACTATAAAGTAAAGGTTAACATGTTATCAATTCAGTCAAGCAGTATAACAATCATATCCTAAGCACTCTTGTTAATGCAGGGATGATATGTGATAATGATGCATACCTTCACCTGCACTCCCTCAGCGACATCATCTCACGGTTGCACATGCAACACTCCCGCTGTGCTCAACTCCATCGCCAAAGGCACATGCAATGCGGTGCATGTGCCTGTTAGCCAAGTTCTTAATTAGACCTATTCATATAACAGGTTTGGGAAGCTGATGTACCTCCTTTTATATCATTTACCCAAACAATGATTTATCTAGGGTCGTCAATCCTAGTTAATCACATACGATAGGTAAGTTCGAGAGTTTACACTCTAGGTCGCTACGTGAGCCTCGTCACCATCAACGTAGGCATATTTTGTACTCGAGGTCACACCACCAACGCCCTACCAACTGACCGTCTATTTTCGAAGGCTCATCACCAACCCGACTGGGGACCACAGCCAGGCTGCGCCTGGGTATGCCTATTTTATACTCGAGGTCACTACGGGAAATGCTCGTCACCTTAACGTAGGCCGACAGCTCGAATACAGTATCCCATACCACTGTATTCGGATCACAAGTTTGAGTTGCTCACTGGTCACTACGGGGAGGCTCGTCACCCCAGTGTAGGTCGACAACTCGACCACGATGTCCCATACAACCATACCCAGCTCATGAGTCTTAGCGGATCGTGGTACCAAGGTTAAACGGGCTTTGCACTGGTAAGTGGTACCTTAGATTTAAACATTAGCGTCCATACATGGTGAACATACCTTAGGCCAATCGGGTTACTTGGACGAGCTCGATTGTTACGAGCGCACGTTGACTTAATCGACATGGAGCACATAAGTACTCCGCATGGCCTAACCACTGTCGACAAACAACGTACGACTCGGATTCATCGAACGTATCTTGTGTGGCGAAACGACCTTGGCCACTAATTCGGGAATCATTACCGATTGCCTAGACTACGCAGTAGTCCCAATCATATCCATACAAAATAGGCATTCATATGTGATAGACAAACAACATGTGACAACCAATTTCAGTATAAATCTCATTTGAGCATTTTAACAAACACATCGTACACATATTGTCATACTAGGCATTTCATCCATAAAGCACGTAGTAGTAAGATAGGTTACATGAAGGAAACTGTAACTATAGATAAGGTAATTGAGAATCCTATCTCAACACCCTCATTAAATACATTTCCACAAGCATTTTCTCATTAAGACATTTTATCAAACACTTAGACTACACATATTAACATATATGTAATAAATTAGTTATAACGTATATTATAGTAAATCCTTTCACAAGGGAGTTACCACACGTACAACAATCATATATTCTCAAACAACAATCATAGCAAGTACAAATCATAATTCCATATTCATACAAACATTTCAACAAACACATGGAATGCATTAATTTCAACATATATATATATATATATATATATATTAATATATATATATAAAAATACGTGGAAAACATCGCATCTAAGCATATATGATAGCAATTAAGTTAGTCATAAATCATTAACTGACATTGAAAGCCTTGAAAACCATAACCTAAACGTTTATAGTCCGCACCTTTCGCCGGTATGCCGATTTCGAACTCGGTTTAAACCCAACATCTTTGTTTACGGCACAACGGCTACCTAAATCATGAAAGAGGTTAGTTATTTTGCTGATTCTTCTACTTGGATTCCTAAAATGAGATTAGGGTTAGAATTCCTTACCCAAATCGAAGTTGGAGACGATCGTGAAGTGATGTGGAAGGGTGAATCGAGGCGTGGAGTTATGGGAGAGAATCCCAGCAACGATCTCCCACTCTCTCTTCTCTCCTCATACTTTTCTCCTCTTTTCTCTCTTCTCTCTCCTAGGGTTTGAAGCAAATTCGTATGTGAGAGAGAAGGGGTGGGTTAAGGGTCTTATATAGGCCCAGAACTGGTTTAAATGGCCCCAGGGCAATGATATACTTAGGTTATAGCCAAAGGGAGTTTGTTTCTGATAAACGTGGCCCATCTGGAGGTCCATTACTCACTTACGGCGTAGGGTAAGTTCCCTGACAATGGATCTAGGCCAGGTTAAGATTTCGGTCCAATCGGATTTATGGATCGACCGTGGAGGACCAGTTTCAGTTCAACGGCTATCGCCTCTCGATCAGGGCTACAAGTACATTGACCCGTGTAGAAAAATTTTCCTGATCCAAGGGTATAGTTGGGTCATAATCTGATGGTCTGAACCTTAAATTTGGCCCGCAAGTGAACGACCCAAATCACTCAAATTTGAGTTCATTTTCTAAAGATATTCGCGTTTCCCACACACTTCACTTCGGGCTCAAGTTGTGCATTTCTAGATACTATTTGGACTCGATTCCTACGATGGTTGTCAAGCCCAGTAAGGTGGCCATAACCTCATTGTTTCGCGGTCATCGGACTTTCGACACGCGGTTCAGGTCCAATACGGAGTTCCAAGGTGCTCCTGTGAGCAACTGGGTTTTGAGATTACTCCTAGGTTTTTAAGTAATGTTGAGTTAGTGATTTTAATGATATAGAAAGTGGTTCAAGCCAAATCCATCGATTGTTTAGTTTAGTACTTAACTACGTGTCGCCCAATTATGACAAACTACGTTTCTCTATCCAAATCACCTATTTATTTTGTCAGATTCCATAAGACTAATGGCCCAAAACTCATTTTTATTTATATATTTACTATTATAGTAAATTTAAGTTTAAGTATTGTTCTCCATCATTTAAATGTTAAAATTAGTGTCCAATATGAAAGTACTTAGAAAAATTTGAAGAATAAGAAGGTGGTGAAATGTGAGATTTTTGAAGGAAATTAGTTGAAAGGGGATTTGAGACTTTGGGATTGAGTTTTTGAGAAGTCAATAAGGTGTTATGATCGACCCATTGCTTAAGGACGACTAACTCCAAGTTGGTAAAAATCCAGGATGGTACATAAGTACTGTCTTTTAAATTATTTCAGTTTGGGTTTTTCAGAGATAGCGCGGAAATCTCAGTGGGTTTGTTTGTGGTGACATCATAAAATCACAAAGTGAGTTTGATTGTGATAGCTCGTGAAAATTGCAATAACTGTATAAGGTTGTTAAGGTGACCTTGGAAAACTTTGAAATAGTAAAATCCAAAATTGCGAGTGTAGTAATTTTGGGAGTGGAGTAGATTGCATTGAGGCACCGAACCACTATAACTTGTTTGTGCATTGTGGTGATTGGATATTATTATTTGTGTTATTATTGTGATTTATTTATTCATTACAATAGTTTGATATTTTGATTTCAAAGACGTCGTGAAATAAGGTTGTCCTACCTAAATCTTTTAGGTGTAAGGTTGTCCTACGAACTATTTGATATTAAGAATTCAATACTTTACAAAATTGTATTTGATTGATTTATTATCCCGCATTGTATCGAAATATTTAACATTGTCCTATTCACCCCCCCTTTAGGACATCTATAGCTCGTCCTTTCAGAACTCTTAGCCGTAGTATTCGTTTTGGACAAATTTACGTCTTACCTGATCGGATATAAGATCATCATCTACATGGACCATACGGCGCTAAATTATCTTCTTTGTAAGATGGATGCCAAGCCCTGCCTGATAAGATGGATCCTCTTACTCCAAGAATTTGATATTAAAATATGAGACAAGAAAGGAGTAGAAAATGCAGTGGTTGGCCACATTTCTCGATTGACTTCCCTGATTCCCTTGAGCCGACACTGATAAACGATATGTTCTCTGATGAACAATTGTTTAAACTCTCTCAACTACCTTGGTTTGCTGACATTACAAATTATTTTTCTACAGGTTTCACGACAACATATTGGACTGCACAAGATAAGAAAAAAAATTCTTCACCAAGGTACGTAAGTTTTTATGGGATGATCCTTATTTGTTTAAATATTACCCAGACCAAATTCTAAGGAGATGTATGCCAGACAATGAACATCAGAGTGTCATCTCCTTTTGTCATTCTCAAGCCTGTGGTGTTCACTTTTTAGCTAAAAAAACATGGCCAAAATTTTACAGTGTGGCTTTTACTGGCCCACGATGTTCAAAGATACTCATGAGTTTTGTAAAACTTATGAGCATTGTCAAAAATTGGGAAGATTGTTCCATCGAAATATGATGCCTCTGAACCCCATTCTTATCATTGAAGCATTTAATTGCTGGGGCATCAATTTCATGGGACCATTCCCCCAATCCTTTGGGAATATTTACATTTTGTTAGTGGTAGACTATTGGGTCAAAGTGATCCCGTGCCGAAATAATGATGATAAAATGGTCATTCGATTTTTAAAAGAAAATATCCTTTTCTGGTTCGGAACGCCTCGGGCCATCATTAGTGATGGAGGTTCACACTTTTCTAATAGGCCATTTGAGAACTTAATGAAGAAATATGACATCTCTTATAAAGTGAGCACTCCATACCACCTGTAAACAAGTGGGTAAGCCGAGATTTCTAATAGGGAAATTAAACAAATTCTAGAAAAAACGGTTAACCCTGACTGTAAAGATTGGTCAATCCGTTTGACCGATGTTTATGGGCTTACCGTACAACTTAAAAAACCCTCATTGGAATGTATCCCTTTAGACTCGTCTATTGGAAAACCTGCCACTTGCCTGTGGAGCTGGAGCATAGAGCCTACTGGGCTATAAAAAATCTGAACTTTAACTTGGACAATGTTGGCTCGCTGCGCAAGCTCCAACTAAATGAACTTGAGAAAATCTGGAATGATGCTTATGAGAAGTCGAGAATTTACAAGGACAAGAAGAAGGTGTTCTATGACAGGAACATCCTTTAAAAATCATTCATAACCGGTCAAAAGGTCCTTCTGTGCAATTCTTAGTTCCATCTTTTTTCGAAAAAACTTCGATCTTGTTGGACCAACCCTTTCACTGTTACTAATGTCTATCCTCATGGGGCCGTCGAGATAAAGAATCTGACAAATGTCAATGTTTTCAAAGTGAATGAACATTGTTTCAAGGTTGAGAAGTTTGATTCAGAAAAATGTCCATGCCTCTGACTGATCCTGTGTACCAGGATTGACCTCCTAGTCTAATGGAGGTGTAGTTAGGTTTATTGCTTTCATAGAATTTAGGATTAGGATAGTTTGATTTCAGTTTTTTTAGTCTTAGAATTAACCCATTTACATGTAAAAAACTTTGAAAAAGCTTAAATTCTCCCTCTTCAAGTATTATCTTCCCATCACTTCCCATTTCTTTTCGTTGTCTCATGTGCATTACATGCTCATATCTTTTACATTGAGGCCAATGTAAGTTTTAGGTTGGGGGTGTGGATTAGTGTTTTCTTAGTTTTGAGCAAAAATTGTGAAAATTTTCAAATTTTCAAGTTAAAAACATGTTTGGGAAATGATAATTTTGAGTATGATGATAAGAAGGAGATTGAACTTTGAATTGTTGGGGTTTGATCAACCGATTAGACCATTGTCTAAATTCTTGCATTTAATTGATTAAGAGGAAATTTGAATATCATGTTAATCTAAGTCACAAGCCACATTCAAATTGCTTTATGTGAATTGTATTAGAATTTCTGATTATTAGTATGTGTATCATTGATAGATATTGAGAATTAAGTTTGGAGAATTCTATCCACCTTAAAAAGATGAAAAGAACCAGTTAAAAAATATAGAGATCGACAAAAAGGTCATGTATGATGAAAAGACTGGAAATGAATGAAAAGTCTGAAAGAATGACTAAATAAAAAGGACCGTCGATATAAATAAAAAACTAGAAAAAAAGAAAAATGTGATAAGTTCGGAATTAGTACTTGATTATTCAATAAAACTTGAGGTGATGAGCATAAATAACATTATGAAATAGTAGTATGTTATGGAAAGTAAATACAATTCACTAAGCACATTGAAAAATTTTGATATATGAACTTATGCTCTTAAATGATTGATAAAGAAACTTTTTGATTGATTGCTCATGTGATTTGGCTTTAGGTTTTCAAAATTGCATTCTCGCTTCTTTAGATTGTACTCATTTATACTTGATTGCACAAAAGATTGTTTTCTGAAAGTGATTTGAACATTGAAGATTGAAGATCACTTCACGTATGTTTTGCTTGAGACTAGGAAAATGCTGGTTGGGGGGTGTGTTGAGTGTGAAATATTGCATATTTCTCCCTATTTATACCTTGGTTTTATAAATATGATAATGCTTAATCGATTTAATTATGCATGTTTTCATGTGCGAGGTGATTTCGAGAGCTTAAGGTGAAATTGATGTAAAAAAAAGATTTATGTTTAAAAGATTACTAAATGAAGATTTAGAAGTTATTAATGAAGAATTCACTTGCCAAAGATCTAAGAAAACCAAGTGAGGAATGAAGAGAATGAAAAATTTGAAGTGAAGAAAAGGAATCCTGAAATTGTCCTGAAAATAAACATATTCCTGAAATTGTCCTGAAAAAACATATTCTGAAACTCTGAGCATATTTTGGGAAACTGTGCAGAGTGTGTAAATTTGAGGCGGTTTAAACTCTGAGCCTATTTTCGAAAACCGTACAGAGTGCGTAAATTTGAGGCGGTTTCTAGATTTTTCCAACTTGGTGCGAAAACTGGAGTTCCACAACTATAAATGGGACTCCCTAGGATGCTCCAAAGCATCTTTTAGGGTTTTGTAAGGTCTCATGGAGCATACATAAGGGTGGAGTAGCCGCTAAAGAATTTTTTTTTTTTTTCTTTTCATGCTTTGTTTAAGAGATTTGGTTTCAATCATGTATATGGTTGGCTAAACCTTTTAGCTAGGGCTAAGAGGTGAAGCTTGTAGCGTGTTTAGATGATTATCTTTATTTGATTCTTGTTCTTAATGGACCTCATTAATTTCTAGTTTGATATTAAAGGAATATTTTCAGTTTTCTATGATTTATTGTAACTTAAATTATAATAGATGCTGTGATAACTTTGAATATCTTCTTTTCCTGTTTTGAGATAATGAGATTAGTAAATCTCATTGTTCACCATCGTCTCCTGGACATGGTAGGGTGATGGAATCCCTTCCAATCTTCACAATTCTCATCCATTGAGAATTATGTCAATGAAAAGTTCAGATTTGATTTAAATTGCTTTAACTTCCAATTGAATATGATAAGACTCCAATTCCAATTATGTTCCTCGAATCAAGTAAGGTAGCATCTCGATAGCTACGAGTGGATCCTTGGCACCCTAGTTCCCACATTTAGATTCATAAGTTTTAATCAACATTATTCACCATTACTTTAAATTATTCAGATTTTAATTTAGATCTTTTTTAGTTTTAGTTCTAGTTATTTTCAGAATATGTACAAGTTTAGTGCATGTGGATTCAACCTCGGTCTTACCGAGTTATTACTACATCGCGACCCTACACTTGGGGTTGTGAACACTTCTCGAATCTACAAGAAAAATAAGAAAAATAGAAATAAATTCTATAAAATTCGTAATTTGATTGATGAATAAAGTAAATGAGTTCACAACTCTTTAAATAGGGTTATTAAGCCATGGGAGAAGTTTTGGAATCAAACTACAATTAAAACTCTTAGAAATCGTGACTTACTATAAATAATAAACATACTATTTATAGACGGTCGTGATGTCTACCAGTGTGCATGGTTTTTTGCTAAAATAGTAAGCGTCCTATTTGGCCGAACCATGATGTCTACTAGTGTGCACGATTATTAAGTTTTTAAAAGAAAATATTTTATATTGGTTTGGAACACCTCGAGTCATTATAAGTGATGGAGGATCACACTTTTGCAATAGACCTTTTGAATCATTGATGAAGAAATATGGTATTTTGCACAAAGTGAGCACCCCCTATCATCCTCAGATGAGCGGTCACCCTATAGACTCGTATATAAGAAGGCTTGCTACTTGCCTGTAGAGTTGAAACATAAAGCGTATTGGGGTATAAAGAATTTCAACTTCAATCTTGACAACGCCAGCTCGTTGCGCAAGTTACAATTGAATGAACTTGAAAAAACCTAGAATGATGTTTCTGATAACTCTCGTATATACAAGGACATAATGAAAGTGTTCCATGACAGCAACATTCTTCGAAAAAGCTTTGAACTAAACTGGAAAATACTATTGTATAACTTGAGAATTCATATTTTTCTATTAAATTGAGATCTCGTTGGACCGCCCCCATTAAAGTAAAAAAAAGTCTATCTTCGTTGGGCTGTCGAGATAGAAAATATGATGGATGGTAACATTTTCAAAGTGAACGATCATCGCCTTAAACCATTTGTTGAGAAATCTGATTCAGAGGATATGTCCATCTATCAGGATCAACCTTCTAGTCTGATAGAGGTCTTTCTATCCATTTATTTCTTTCTTAGGATTAAGATAAAATAGTTTAAGTTTGTTTTAGCTTTGTTTTTATTTAGTACCAATCCCTTTAGATGACGGAGAATTAATGCCATTATATTGATCTTCCTCAGGTATTCTTTCATTCATTTCTTTTTTATTTTTATTGTCTCATATTATAATGCATTGCATATCTTGTCACATTAAGGACAATGTTGATTTTAGGTTGAGGGTGAAATTAAATGGAACTAATCAGCATTTTCTTAGTTTTTGAGCAAAAAAATTCAAAAAAATTCAAAATTTATATTTAAAAAATCTTTTTGAAGATTGATATTTTGTGTATCTGCATATATTTGAGTATAAGATGATAAGAAACAAAGTAATTTTTGAAAGTCTATAGTCTAATTGATTAATAGATCTTTGAACAAAGATATTTTTAATAAATTAATTGATAGAAAATTTAAACATCAGTTAAATCTATTTCAAATTTCATGTCTGATCATATTCTGTGAAGTTAACTTAATTTATTAATGTCTAATTTGATGATTACTGAAAAAGTATTAGGAATCAAGTATGAAGATCTTTATCTACCTTGGTACGAAAAGAAGTAAAGAACCAACTAAAAATAGTTGGAATCGAAAATGACTAATTATATATGCTTAAATGAGAGAACAAAGAAAAACAAAAAAAGAAAGAAGAGAAGATAATGTGAAAGTCATCGATGAAAAATAAAAAAGTTGGAACAATAAATTAAAAGGAAATGGGTTCAGAATCAACCTATACGAAATAATAGAACCACTTAATCTAAATTAGGAATAACTCTAAGTGCAACCAACTGCCACCTCTAAACTAACATAAAAGTTCCATATCATCTATATACCATTGAGTGACGTCAAAAGCAAGAAAACATGGTCGAAATTGGATTTCTATAAACCCGCACAGGCCAATCAATGGTTGCTGCGTAGTACCAATGATGGAGTTATAAAAAAGAAAGAAGGAATTGAGCTGGGATGCTGTTATTTGTGGTGGTAATGGGTTATTGTGAGGTCTCTAAAATATATATGTGTGTGTGAGTGCACACCGTGACAAACATACATTATTATTATTATTATTATTATTATTATTATTATTATTATTTACAGATAGGCATGCATAAAAACACGTAGTACATGCATGCGCCTCAAACGGGGTCCTTCTCATGCGTTAGTGGTAGATAATTTACAAGAGTTTCAGCACAGGGTCACGTGTTCGAGTACCCATTGCGGTGAAATTCCAGTATTAGGGTGTGAGTCTGTGTGAGGTGCAAGCGCATGTGTAAAAAAAAAAAAAAAATGTGCCTCAGAAGATACGGATACCACCATTATTTATGGTGGTAATGGACTATTGTGCAACCTACATGATATTTTCATTTGGTCTACTCCACCCATGATGTTAGTCGCCTTGCGTTTACTATAGAAACAAAAAATCAGGCCAATCCAAAGCTCAAATGAGCTGCACCGTAGTATATAAGAGATTACAATTTTCAATACTCAAAACACCTATGAATTCATTTAATGTATTTTCTACCGTACTAAATACAGAAGATGCGTACAAAAGCTACTCGCGTATTTATATTTATAGTATCATATAGATACATGAGAGAGAGAGTGTGTGGATTGAAAAAGGAAGACGTGAATTCCAAGGTAAAAAGATGAAAACACTCAACTTGACTCTTAATAACATGTATCTATTGATTTCGTATAAATAGAGTAGGAATGTAATCACCTAATCAGATATAATATATAGTGTTTTGACATAGCTTTACGGGACGAAATGATACACGACACGCCAACCCAACGTCTTCACATACATCAGACAACTACATATAAAAATACCAAAATTATTATTGATATCAATATGGTTTGTGATTAGGTGTATATACCCATCACTAATCGTCCAATCACTTCACTTCTCCGTCAATCTCGACCACCCACCCATTGACGGCCCGGACGTGAAAACTGCACGGATTAAATATTCCTGATCGTCTGCTAGCTCAAGATGGTCGTCCACAATTTTTGCTGACCATTTTCCAGGCTATTGAGAGGGGGCCGTGGATTGAACGGTCAGGATCGAGAGGGCATGTGCAATGATTGTGGTTTTAGATGAATATACACCGAGTTCCGGTGTATATTTTCCAATATTGTCATAAATCTTTTTATTGGAACTAGGACTATACCTTTAGATCAACAGCCTGGATTATCAAACCATGGGTCCCACATGTATGGAATGGATGCATCATGACCATCTAATTCCTTTATTGATATAATATGAAGAAAGAAAAAAACATAAAGAAATGCAGAAAAATGATTTGGGTGCATTAGCTGTATAAAAATAATAATTTAAAAAACACTAATGATGATATCCAAGATAGATAGGTGGGGCCAAATCATGCTAAATCTTTCCTTATCCATCACCTTTGTGTCCTCATCAGTCCATCATCACATATATGGTTAATTAAGATAGCTAATCACATGCAAGCATTCTCTATCAACTTTCACATACAGCTCCATCTTTCCATCCAATGCGTCACTTGGGCATGACATCTGATCCGTTCAAAACTTGGGCCACACCATGACAGTCATCTGGACCAAAAATTAGGCTGGTTGACTGTTGGGTGGGCAACATCAATGCAATCAATAGATAGCCAATGGTCTGATTCAATGTACAGATGTGGCCCACCGAATAAATGTGATGGTGTAATTTCCAAAGTGAATTGTATGGTGGGATCTATCTTTTGTGCGGCTTAGATATTACATAGGCATGACACGTGGGTGGGAACGGCGGGGATGTATGGTAGAAGTTCACATATAGTTTGTGTATGTGACCCTTTCTGATTAATTAATCTAAAGCAATACGTGTAGTAAAGCTCAAACACTAACATTGTTGCAATCAAAGGGTACAAACAAACACATCAAGCTCTCTTGTCATGGAAAAGGATTAGAAGAAGGATACAAATGGGTGTATTTGTTTTTTCTTTTAATTCAAATAAAATAGGAAACAACAAGGTAGAGATAGGTATAGAAGAGTATTTATTTTAGGTGGGCCATGGTCCACTTACAATTTGAAATGGATATGATGTGAGGGGTCTCACTACCCTTTTCAAGAAAAAAAAAGAAATCTAGGGTTAGATAGGCCAACCAATTGACAATTTTTTATATGAAGCCATTGGCACTTGTACTACTTTAAGCTTTTGTGATTAGGGTTAGCTTTTTTTTAAAGGCTAGTTACTAGGGTGGGTCACAACTGGTGCTGTCATCTGATAGGGCCCGAAATTGTCCGGATTATCCGGCGGAATAGGTCCAGCTCAGACCCAAGTTAGTTAAATTAAGACTAGGGTTAGGGTTTTTCGAGTATTCGGTCCGAAGAACTAGGTGATCGGATAGGGGTTTGCTCATCCAAACCAGTTCCAGCGAGTTAGCCCTATGATTCCGTGGGGCTGTGAATGGGTCGAGTCAGGCCGGTGACCTAAGTGAACCTGGGGTTGGACCACCCTTGGGTTCTTGGAGTCAATCTAGGTTAAATCTTTGGATCAATTAGGGTTTGGAGTCAGGGATGCATGCAAATGGGTCGGGTCAACTCAATTGGGTGATTCGACTCATTTGACCTGACAACAACCGAGTCTTTGACTAAAATCTAGACTTGTGGGTTAGGTCTAGATCCTCAGATAATCAACCTGACCCGACTGTCATAGACTCATTACAGTTTTTAAATGGGTTTGATTTGGGTTATACTAAATTGGACCTAAAAATAAAACAAAAATATGAATTCTTGTTTTCTTTTAGATTGGACGGTAGTAATCATTCACCGTCTTTTTTTTAAACGTTACCATTCACTACTCCGGGACAATTTAGATGGTGGAAATTATACCAAAAATCAAACTAGCTGGATGATTTTGGCCATGTAATTCATTCAACTATTTTATTATTTATTTTTTTAATAATTTTGATAGGTATCATTAAGTAGATGGTTTGGAATATTATTTGTGTAAAAATTTATCATAATTTATGTATCTCACCTTTTAAATAAATACATAAGCTATTTTTAACTTCGATCTGACCCATTAAATAAATGGATCAACTATGTTAAGCTTCAATCTAACCCATTAACTAAATAGATCAGCTATTTGTAGCTTCGATGAGACTCTAATCTTATTCTTAAATGGGTCAACTTAGCCCTTTTGTATCCCAATTTAGGCAGCCCTGGTCTGACTTGTATCTGATGGATGGCTTTGATAGTGCATATGTCTGCATATGTCTGCCACGCTGACTAATGGACTGATCTGATTCTTGTGGCCTACCTGACTAATGAACTAATCTGATTCTTGGGATGATGAATGGCTTTGATTCCCTTCTGATGGATGGCTTTGATAGTGCATATGTCTGCACGCTGGCATATCTAGTGGCGTGTGCATTAGCTGACTTGCACACGCGCGAGTGGGCTCAACAGAGCTCGGCAAACAAAGTATACGGAACGGGATAATTGAGAGGAATATCAAGGCCAGAAGACTAGGTTACAAGTTACAACAAAGAGATGGGAAGCCTACCTGCAGTTCATCTTCGCACGTGTGTGAAATCTTGGCAGTTCATTAATCAGCAAGCACCATATATGTGCCTTGTCCCAGATATCAGGCTAATCCCCTCATCAAATGGACCACACTTGCGGATTGAATGTAGACCATTGACCATTTTTACATGTCCATTAAAAAAAAAAAAAAAAAAAAATTTACAAGTGGTCCACCTTGAGTGGACCGGTCCTATTTTTGGGCCAGGTCAGATACATTGGAGCCCGCGGGAAGTGGATTAGGTGTTAGCAGGGCAACACCATTGTGGGTGTTTCCCTGACCGTGCGGCCCACCTTGATATATATGCTGTATATCCACGTCGTTCATCAGTTTTTTCAGATTATTTTACGGCATGAGCCCAAAAATGAAGTAAAAATAACTCTTACGTGGACCACACCACAAGAAAGAGTGGTGATTGACCATTAAAATTTCTTGTGGGATACAAAAAGTTTGGATCAAGATGATATTTGTTTTTTCCCTTCATCAAGGTCTGTATGACCTTATCAACAGGTTAGATGGTAAAAAACATATTACACTGGGCCCTAGGAAGTTTTTAATGGTGGTCGTTCAATGGTCATTGTTTCATGTGGTGTTGTCCACGTAAGATTTGGATATCCTTCATATTTGGAAAAATCGATTAAAATGATCTGAAAAAACTAATGGACGGAATGGATACATAAAAAAATATATAAAGGTGGGCCCCTCGATCAGGGAAATACCCACTACGGTAACACTCCGCTTCCACAATGAAGGTCCTTTTATTGCAAACCTATTCGCACATATGCGAGTAGGATTCGTAGGTAGCCTTTCAATGGTTCCGATTAAAAAATTATTGTTCACTATTCAGTGCGTCTGATACCATTTAACAGATAGAAAAAACCCTATATCCCCTTTGAATGGTGCACTTTGGAGATTAATGGCGACCGTCCAATTAGTCAACCTCTTAGATAAGCCATAGCCCACAACTTTGACCGCTGTATAAATTCATCAGTAATATTTTACTGATGAATTTCTGCACCTTTCAACCATGATCAATCAATGCAGTGGCCCATCCGTTGGTCGGTTTGGATCAGTGGACAGATTCACCAATCTTATCAGTTAGAGGGTGATAGTAACTTAGCTCCCACTTTCTAGATGGTGTTAGACGCACAAAGGATCTGGATCCAAAATCTATCATGAGAACAAAAGGGGCCCACACACATGAAATGACGGTCCTTAGGTCCCCATGAATTTGACACCTCAGCTGCCACAAGTGGCCCACACCATCACGTATTTATCAAAATCAATTGCAAGTACCTGATAGAAAACGACACACCCAGCTTTTGTCTCTTTCCCTTTTCAAATCTTGTAAAAGAAACATCCTATGGCTGAGATTCAATCTCAACCATAGGGTAGGAATTATCTATGCATCATCTCAGTTACAGGAGAGGAAACAGTGTTTATATGTGCGTCCAAAACCACATAAAATCATATAAACATGTACCTAATGCAATTGATGTTGGATTGAGCTAGTGGAACCACTACATCTATGAAAGGATGGTCCATCTAATAAGTGCCTGGATTAAATAAATAAAGAAAAAGTAACGTGTGGCCCACCATAAAATTAAATATGTTTTTCAAAGCTAATTCATTGTATGGTCCTCAATCTGAGGATATGCATAGTATCCTTGAGGTTTAATTTGGTTTGTATTAGTGGGGCTGATCATTTTTTAGTGATCACCAGACCGTTAATCCTGTGGGGCCCACCATGGATGGATGGTGTGGCAAATTCTTCCAGATTGGAAGATTTTAAATGTGATGTGGACCGTCCTCATATTTCTGTAGATGGCCGTCGATGCAAGGAGTTGGGATTGCAGTAATGATTTTTTTTTTTGGTACATGGTCCATTCATATGTGACCCATCGGAGGGTTTAGATTATAGAAACACGATGATACTGTGCATATCATTGGGTGGAGGGTATTATTTAAAAAAAAAATCTGAGGGTAGGACAACGTCAAGCCATAAAAAATAAAAAATAATTATAAAAGAAAAAAAAAAGAGGTCTTGATTGACATCATTTAGGGTTAGGGTTTAGATAAAGTGGATTAGCAAAAAAGAAAACAACTATTTTTTTCCTCCCAAGAGGGAACAACATCAAAGTGCAGATACCTATAAATCCTCAACGTTCAATTTTTGATGAACCATAGCTTAATCTTTTCTCGATTTTGTTTACACTTGATCTGACCGCGGCAACATCATATAGAAATTCATGAAAAGAAGTTTATAGCCAATGCAATCCGCAGAGGTGATCGTGAAGCGTAAGGGAGGCTGTCACCACGAGACACATGTCACACTTCTATGTAAAAGTTGTCTCAAGACGTGTCAAAACGAGATAAGCCATAGGCTCTGTAGTGATCTAAAGAGGACTTTCTTGGCCTCACTTTCAGCCAACGATGTTCCTTCTCACGACACATGATAGAAGACAAGTGATTGCACATATGTGGAGGTATAAGTGGCATGCTCTCAAACGCATAATTAGCTAAGTTCGTGATCAATAATGACAAATGGAAAAATATATTTAGCCACATGTGTCCGCAAGCTAGTTGATTATGCGATACCATGAAAAATTATCTCAGGATAGGAATATAACCAGCTATATGCTTGCCTGGACGATTGGTCGATTACAAAAAATCTCAAAGACTCACTTTGAGTTAGAAGTATAATTGACAATGTCGGTTAATTATCTCATTATTTTAGAGAAGATTTCAGATGTCGATTCTAATATGAGTATCTAACAAACTGCCTTACATTTTTATAAATTCAGTAAAGAATGAACAGCTCGAGGTCCACGCTATTACCAACACTATTCTTTTAGTTCCACGCTACTTATTCTTTGTTCACTATGTGTAACGTCTTGGATTTTCGATATTTTGAATTTCTAAAAATTCTTGAAAATTTTAATATAATTAGTTCACATTGTCACTAACTGACCGTTAATGCTCAAGCTAAGCCAATACATGGGTGGTTCCGGTAAGGAACCACACAAATTCAATTAATTGACCGTATGAAGCCAACGAATCCACCGGATCACTTAAACATTAAGTTTAGTCACGTGATTTATTTACGGAGAGCTGAAATATAACTGACCTATCATTGACTAATTAAGGAAAGCATAACTAAATAAAAATCTACCTAAAGGCGAGACGATTAGGGGTCAGCTCTTAATTAATAAAGCAAATTGGCTTAGTTACTCGTCTAACATAAGAACTGATGGCTTAGGGTGATTATGAATGAATCGTTATTTCTGCTAGTTACGAATATGCCACACTATGAACTTAGCTAATCCAAATCCTAATCATTGTACACAAGAAATCTAGATACTAATTCATTCTAGAAATGCCATGATTATCTAAACAAGCTCTAGACCTCTCGTTAGTGGCTAACTAAACCTGATACTATAGAAAGACGTTATTCTTAGTGGGCTTGACATCCATCGTGGGACATTGAGTCGAGGTTGCGTCTCAAATTGCTCAACTTGGACTGCAAGCCAAGTTCATAAGATGTGTGAATGCTTTAGGTGAAAACCTAAAATTTAAGCGAAACTAGCACTTTGCTTTTTCGCAAAGTTGTAACTTTCGGACCATCGATTCATGACCAAATTTGGGATACTGACTAAAAATATTTCTCCACACATCCGTATAGCCACGGCCCCGATTGATCATCGGTGACCGTCGATCTAAGTTATGGCATTCCCGGTTGATCGACACCCCCGATCATCGTATATTTATGTCAAAAAAAAAATCACATTATTGGATACCTATTGAGGGTCAAATATTGCATATTATCCCCCATTTATATCTTGATTTTATGAACATGATAATGCTTAATGTTATATTTTACTCATGTTTGTCTTGCAAGGTGAATTTAAGAGCTTGGATTGAAAATGGTACTAAAAGCATGGATTTGATGCTCACGAATCACCAAGACAAGGGATAGATCTTAGGAGACCAAGATTAAAGAATTCACATGTCAAAGATCCAAGAAAATCAAGTGAGGAATGAAGAGAATCAAAGATTTGAAGTGAAGAAAAAGAATCCTGAAATCATCTTGAAAAAGCATATTCTGAAACTCTGGGTCATTTTGTGAAATTACGCAGAGTGAAGTTTATTTTGGAAAAATGTACAGAGTGAAGTCTATTTTAGCAAACTGCGTAAATTTAAGGTGGTTTCTAGAGTTTTTCAACTAGGTGCGAAAGTTGGAGTTCCACAACTATAAATAGGACTCCCTAAGATGTTCCTAGGCATCTTCTAGGGTTTAAGGAGTGGAGTAAAAGGGTGGAGAAGCCGTCGCCAAGAGTTTTTCAAGCTTGTAGCATGATGTGATGTTTCTTTTGCTTTAATTCATGTTTATGTTGAACTCCATAGATTCTAATTTGATATTTTAGAAATACTGTCAGTTTTTAATGATTTATTGTGACTCAAATTACAATAGATCTGCAATAGCTTTGGGTATCTTCTTTTCCTGATTTGAGATTGTGAAATCAGTAAGTCCTGTTGTTCACCATTATCCCTTGGGCATGGTAGGGTGATTGAATCCTTCTTAATCTTTACAATTCTCATACTTTGAGATTATGAGATTGGTAAATCCTATTGTTTGCCATTGTCTCCTGGGCATGGTTTAGTGATGGAATCCCTGCCAATTATCATAGTTCTCCTTCATTGAGAATTAGGTTAATGGAAGTTTAGATTTGGTTTTATTGATATATTTTCCAATTGGATAGGACATGACTCCAATTTTAATTGTGTTACTTGAATCAAGCAAAAGGCCTCCCTGATCACTATAAGTGGATCCTTGACACCCTAGTTCCCACCTTTAAATTCTTAGTTTTAATTACTCTATTCACAATTACTCTCTCAAATACTTAAGAATTAGTTTCACATCTTCTTCTAGTTAATTTCAGAAACGTACAAGTTTCACTCCATGTGACTTCGACCTCAGTCTTACCGAGATTATTACTACATCGCGATCCTACACTTGGGGTTGTGAACAACACCTATTCCATAGTTTAGATTGACCCATATGCCTTCCGTTGGGTTCCATTAGTAGGAAACAACCTCCCTTAGGGTTAAAATAATGAACAAATGGGCCATTGGGGCCATTTATACACTTTTTAGCATTATAAATACTCATTTATTTCACACCTTCTCTCCCCATACGAATTTCATGCCTTAGCCTTGGAGGAGAGAAGAGAAAGAGTAGAGAGAGAGAGAGAGAGAGAGAGAGAGCTTGGAAGTGTGAGGGTTTGTGCACATTTACCCTCTCATCCCCCTCTATAACCACCTTGTGGAATTCTTTTGGCGTTGATTCGAGGTAAGAAATAAATTATACTATCTAATCTAGTCTTTTGGATTAGGTTGTCTAATGCTTACAATGGTTTGTATGATTATTTAGGCTTTGATGGATTTTTTCTATAACTCTAATCCTATGAGCGCTTTGAGTCGTGCGAATCATTATAAAAGTGCGTACCATTATTTATAGGTTATCTTTTATCGACCCTTGAGGATCTCAGTTAATGATTAGTTTCTTGTAGATAAATTAGTATATGCTAATATGTTAAGATTTTGATTTTTCTATAATATATGCTATTGGTGGGATATAGATGCTCACACGTTTGATGAAATGCCTGAGTGATCGAAGGTGTTGCTTTGTCGGTGTTCATGTGCTTGATTTAATGCTTAAGTGATTGTATTACGTTATGCATGCTCACATATTTGATTTAATGCTTTAGTGAATGTAGTACCCTATGGATGTTTACATGTTTGATGAAATGCCTAACTAGTTGTGTAATAGAGCATATGCTATAATTGCATGATGTGGTGTTTAGTTCATAGCAAACTTAGGATTGCTAGGATGTTGGGTCAATTGGCTAACTGCTTGAACTAAAAGGGTGACCTAAGTTAAAGTGGCCACCCTAGGCTTGTTTGATTGACTGGGGTAAAACATGAACGACCGATAGTAGCTGGACTACACGGAATGCTTGCACCTAATGCCGATTGCGCTTGAATTTTTCCGGGTCAATCAAATTAGTCCACTAACCGACTGATCATGCATGTTCACAATGTATGATATGACCAAATTGAATATAGGATACTCTATTCTCAATGGATGAGTCCATTCATAACCGTTAGTACAATATGATTCCACTAAGACTCATGAGCCGGGCATGGTGGTATGGGACACCGTATTCAAGTTGTCGGCCTATGCTGGGATGACGAGCCTCCCCATAGTGACCAGTGAGTACTGATAGATGTGATAAATTATTGTTAGAACGACCCCCATCAAATTACTCGGCAGATGGTTCCGTGCCAGAGTATCATTCAAATGACCTGGGCGTGAATGGAATTGGGTGACGAGCCATTTCTTGTGGTGATTTGGTTTTATGTGTTAAGCCCGCACCTTGAAATTAAGTAATCATACTCGGTTTAGGTGACGACTCATACCGGGTTGATCCTCATACTTTTGGGTATTATGTCATACCTTTGGAATCATTAATTTGTGAGATGAACGAGTGATACCTAAATTTGGTTCAAAAGACACTGGTGAGGAGCCACTACGTACCAGAACGAGTCACGTGATTCAGATAAGGACTCGTGATATAACGTCGGTATCTTAGCTTCGCCAATATGCTAGATGAATGAAACTTAATAATTACTCGACTAACATACATATTCACCGCATTGCATTAGATAAGATTTTGCAATTTGGCATCGGAGTCACTTGTGAGGGAGTATTGGCATTTGCGAAATAGGTGTTGAAGTCTCTTGTGAGGGAGTGTTGGATTGTAAGGTGTATGCATCATTTCATAATCTTATTTGTGCATTTAAGAAGAGTATTAGGAATTGCTTGATTTCTTTTTTATCATTACCTGTGCTGATTAGGTTGATAACATGTATAACTTAAAATTAATGGAACCACTGAGTTAGCTACTCACTCTCACTTAGGACGGTGTTTTAAAATACCAACCAGACATATCATTGATGCGGGTACTAGTGAGACCTTAGACGGGTAGGCTTAGATTGACTTGTACCACCACTGTTATGTTTTGGAGGATTTTGCATAAACTGAAAACTTTACACTTTAACCATCTTGAGTATGTATATTGTGGCTTGTATAATCCTTATTTGGGTGATACCACTTTTCAATTGTACTTTCAGGGTTTGGCCTATATTTATTAATTTTTGTTATGTCTACCTCGTTTTGATTCTACTAAGTTAAATTACGCAACTCTGATTATTCTTGTGCAGACTTAATGTGAATTAGAATGAAGACACATCGCATTTTATTAAGTTAACACATGGGAACTCGAGACCGAAGTCTATGTACTCGGGTGCCAATTTTCAGGGCATTACACTATGATTACTTATTATTATTATTATTATTCAATCTCACTCCTCTGTTCTTAGCTAATGCCATGTTTTAAATAAACTTGGATCAATTAAATTAGAATCAGTTAGCTTGTTATCATATATTCATGATCACATTGTCGGACTTAGGAAGATCTCTAGGTTTTGAACGAATGACCAGCGGGTCCATCCTGTCATTCTTGGAGATTCTGCTCACTATCTTGCCACGAAGTTTGATCGAAGTGATGAACATGTTGTTGTTTAACTACAATTGTCTTTGAAATTGCACGTGGTAGGCCCATGGGCTATGCGCAGAAGCTTAACGGATCTAATGGATGATTACTGTGTCTTAAAAGGGGGGTGATTAGGATCAAATAATATTTTTCCTTTTAAACACAATTGATTACTTAAACTAATATACAAATTAAACTAAGTAAGATAATTAACTCTAAGGCTTCCAAGCTAATAGAAAATTCAATCACATAAGCTACAAATGATATGCTAATGAAGCAACTAGTTTATAAACATGATAGTGTACATGTGTATGTAGGATGTGCTACCTATCAACTCCTATCATTCATCTAATCATGCATACATATAATTAAGCATCCATCACAATCATAATTAAAGAAGTGCTCGAAAGATAATCCCAAACACAAGCATGTATAGTGGTTTGGTTTTCCTACTGTACTCCCAGCGAACACACTTAACCTTTACAATCTTACACAAGGACCGACTCCCTTGAGAGACTCTACGTGGTTTTCTATAGGCTCACCATGAACCTCGGTTCTAAAGAAGAACTTATTGATGTACATTTCCACCAGAGGCTCCCGTAAGAGACTTTAGTCGATTTCCTATCGGTGAACCAACAATCTTGGTCCTAGTTTATGGACATATGTTTACTCTTGCTGGAAACTTCCTCAGAGACTAATACGTACACACCTATGTTTGGTGGCCTACATGGGGACTTGATTTAGGTTGTACACAAGGACTTGATTTATATCATACATAAGAACCTAGTCGAGTTTGATAGAAACTCTATACTCAATCCTACACAAGGAAGGAGTGTACTTGTACTCTTACAATTGACAACTTACTTATCGGATTAAGCCCCTTTTGTAGCACTTTCTATGGTTGCTTAATCGATGCTCTTTTATGCTTCAATCAACTCCTCATTGTTCCCCCGATCATGTTGCTGATGCGTCTCTAATGCTTCAGTTCCAAAATCAACCACCTTACATGTGATGCTTCTTTGAGGTGACTAAGGTGATAGGAGGTTGGGTAGAATCTCCTGCAACTAATAAAAAGTTGTGATGCCCAAAAGATTCTACAAGATAAGTCTTCTAGATGATTTAGACAATGGTATGCCTATAGAGATTAAGACTAATATCTAGAAAATGGTGGAGTTAAATTACATCTTCAAGATAGAGGTAAGAATTTTTATTAGAGTGTTAATCTCAAGGAAGATGACTTAGAACTCATTGGTTTAGAGGCTTAGGATGAAGGATATGATTAAAGAATCACCTAAGCTTCTATCGCACCAAAAATCTATTTAAATGTCAAAGAACTGAATGCCCTTTTATAAGAAATTGATTTACAACGGCTATAAAATGAGTAGTTAACTGTTTTTTCGAGATTGAAGGAACATCGATGGGATCGAACACTATGTCAATCTCATCAAGAAAATCTAGATTTATCTCTATATGGTTGCTGAACTCTTTTTTCAATATGAATGAGATTATTACTATATCGCAACCCTACACTTAGGGTTGTGAACAACACGTATTCCATGGTTTAGATTGACTCATATGCCTTCCGTTGGGTTTCGTTAGTGGGAAACAACCTCCCTTAGGGTTAGAATAATGAACAAATGGGCTATTGGAGCTATTTATATACTTTCTAGCATTATAAGTACTCATTCATTTCACACCTCCTCTCTTCATACGAAATTTCATGCCTTAACCTTAGAGGGGAGAGAGAGAGAGAGAGAGAGAGAGAGAGAGAGAGAGAGAGAGAGAGAGCTTGGAAGTGTGAGGGTTTGTGCACATTCACCCTCTCATCCTCCTCTATAACCACTTTGCTACTCGCGGATCCTTTGTGGAGTTCTCTCGACATCGATTCAAGGTAAGAAATAGATTATACTATCTAATATAGTCTTTTAGATTAGGTTTTATAGTGCTTACAATGGTTTATATTATTATTTAGGCTTTGATAGATTTTCCCTATAACTCTAATCCTATGAGCGCTTTGAGTCAGGCGAATCATTATAAAGGTGCGAACCATTATTTCGAAGTTATCTTTTATCGACCCTTGAGGATCTCAGTTAATGATTAGTTTCTTGTAGATAAATTGGTGTATGCTAATATGTTAAGATTTTGATTTTTCTATAATATATGCTATTGGTTGGATATGGATGCTCACATGTTTGATGAAATGCCTGAGTGATGGAAAGTGTTGCTTTGATGGTGTTCATGTGCTTGATTTAATGGTTAAGTGATTGTGTTACCTTATGCATGCTCACATATTTAATTTAATGCTTTAGTGAATGTAGTACCCTATGGATGTTTACATGTTTAATGAAATGCCTAACTAGTTGTGTAATAGAGCATATGCTATAATTGCGTGATGTAGTGTTTAGTTCATAGTATACTTAGGATTGTTAAGATGTTGGATCAGTTGGCTAACCGCCCGAACTAAAAGGGTGACCCAAGTTAAAGTGGCCACCCTAGGTTTGTTTGATTGACCGGGGTAAAACATGAACGACCGATAGTAGCAGGTAGAAGTGGGCATCGGTCCGGATCGGAGCGGATTGGGTTCAACCCGATCAGATCCGAAATGGTAATGGGTGGACCCGAACTCGATCAGATCCGGAATCAAATCCGGGTCACCTGACCCAAATAGATCTGATACATGATTCATCTCACCCGAACTGAGTCCGCCTTGGTCAAAGGAACCGAGTTGGGTACGATTCGGATCTGTGTGAAATGTGGTCCACTTTAACGTTTAATATATGCTATTTTTTTTATCAAGGCCTAAATTGATATGTCAAAATGGATGAACGGCTTAGATAAAACATATACATCAAGGTGGGCCCCACATGGCTCTGAAAAGACTATCCGTTACTGTATTCATATTTTTATCGAGCATATATATATCGTGCACTGCACGAAAGCAGACTTTTTTTTTTTTTTTTTTTATACCGTAGGTGGGGACTTGCTGTAACGACCTTAGCAAGTTATTTGGATCTTATCATGAGGTATGTGTTATATCTAAACTGTCCATCCATTTGGCGAGCACGTCATAAGGCTTACGATGAAAATTAAGACAGATCTAACTATCAAGTGGACCACATGAAATATTTAATTATGAAAATCATTCACTGCTGCTACTTGTGGTGTGGTCCAGATGATCTTTGGATATTAATAAATTTTTAAATAATATTCTACGTTGATCTCTAAAAATATATGAACGGTTTAGATATAATAAATATATCACTGTGGGGCCATGTAACTTTGATATCTTTGGACCGTTCGTACAACTCGGAGCTCGAGCGCCCATGTTTTTATTTAAAAGTTAAAAGTTAAAACCGCTTTCCAGCAGCCCATTGTTTTGCTCAAAACTGCTAGCTTAAATTGGAAACGGAATTGAGTAACTCAGTAGGCTCATTGTACTGAGTAAACTCTTCAAAGTTAACCATGATTTATATATTTAATCCACTCCGTCCATCCATTTTACTTGATAATTTTAGTGCTAGGGACAAAATATGAATTACATCCGAAGCTTGAATTGACCACACTACAGGAAACAGTGTGAACTGATCGTCCACCGTTGAAAATATTCTTGTGGGCCACAGAAGTTTTTTATCAAGATAATATTTGTTTTTTCCTTTCATCCATATCTGTAAGATCGTATGAACAGGTTGGATGGCAAGTAAACATCACTGTGGGGCACATAAAGGTTTCAACGGTGAAAAATTATAACTACCACTGTTTCATGTGGTATGATACGTATTGCTGCCAAGTTGACGTGCATGGCACGTAACTCATAGTGATAGGTGAGTAAACTTTGTTGGGGCCCACCGTGAATGCATGTGGTATATCCACGCCGTCCATTCATTTTTTTAGGTTATTTTAGTCGTCGAATCCAAAATTGATGCATATCCAAAGCACAAGTGGACCACACCATAGGAAAAAGTAAAAGTATTGGTTTTTACTCCGGATCGGGTCGGATCTGATCGGTCCGGATCCATTCGGATCGGGTTTTCGGATCGAATCTGTTCGGATTGACCACTACCCGATCTAGATCCGGAAAATAGTCGGATTTGAATGACCCTACTTGATCAGCACCGATCCAAGCCGTCGGATCGGTTCAGAACGGGTCGGATCGGGTCTGATCGGGTCGGATTCACCGGATCGGTCCAAATATGCCCAGCTCTAGTAGCAGGAATACACGGGATGCTTGCACCTAATGCCGATTGCGCCGGGATTCTCCCGAGTCAATAAATTAGTTCACTAACCGACTGATCATGTATGCTCACAATGTATAATACGACCAAATCGAATCTAAGATACCCCTTTCTCAATGGATGAGTCAATTCATAACCGTTACTGCAATATGATTTTAATAAAACTCATGAGCCAGGCATGGTGGCATGGGATACCGTATTCGAACTGTCAGCTTATGCTGGGATGACGAGCCTCCTCATAGTGACCAGTGAGCACTGATGGATGTGATAAATTATTGTTCGAACGACCCCCATCAAATTACCGGGCCGATGGTTCCGTACCAGATGTAACGACCCGTAAATTTCCGTACGTTGGCTCGAGTACCACCTCGACCAGAAATTAATTAGGATTAAATCCTTTAGAAATTTAACAAAGTTAACTAAGTGCAAAACTCGATTAGCCATGAAATCCGTTGGGATCGCTTTAAATACGATCTGCAAGACCCAAAACTTGCAAAATCAGTGACTCTAGGTTACCCTAAAGTTTAGAACCAAACTCATTTCCCGGCTACTCTCGGGAATGAAACGAAACTTCGTATTAGGTCTAGATCGCACATCAGAAGTCCGATTAACACGAAGTTAAGGAACTAGGACCGCCTCACTGGGCTTGACAATCACTTCAAAAATCAGGACCAGCCGATGTCCCACGGCCATTCGTTTGGATCCGGAGCGAGGGAGTGTGAAAAACACTATTCCCTTTCCAAAATAAATATCTGGAATAGTGATCTGGCATCATTCGCTTGCGCATCAGTATTAGGCAACCTGACCGTCAGAATCAGACTAAATTACACCCTCGGATTAAGAAAAATTTCAGGAACATTTACATGTACTTGGAATTTCGGATCGTGGCCCACTGACCGTTGAACTGAAGGTGGTCCGCCACGTGCGATCTGGGAATCCGATCGAGTCGAAAACGTAATCCCACATAGATCCATGTGTGGTGAGTTTAAGTCTGACGTTTGGCTTAAGGAGGGCCACTAGAACCTCTCTTTTGAGCTGGAAAAGTGACGAAATGCCTATATTAGCAGTAACCCTTGAACCTGAGTCTATTTTGGGGAGGTTTTTGGCTATAAAAGGAGCTTAGAACAGCCCCTCTCACAACCATACGAATTTGGGATAAAACCCTAGAGAGAGAGAGAGAGAGAAAAGAGAGAGAATAGCTTGGGATTTGTGAGAGAACTTCCTCCTACCGCTTTCAGACATCGCACGGCCTACACCGCCGCTTTCCAGGTGCTTTCCCGGCGGTATCCATTCCGTTTTAAGGTGAGAAACCCTAACCCTAGGTCTGATTTGAAGTAGGTAGGCTTTCGGTTGTGGAAAGACTAACCGATTCCGCTCTTTAGCCTAGAAAACGCCCGTATATGGAAGCTCTACAACCCTTGCTGATTCGTTGTGATTCCAAGGGCAAAGGTGAGAACTTTAAGTGTATAGGTTACGATTTTTAACGCTTTCAATGTCAGATAATGATAGATTCATGATCTGCATGCAATTGCACATGTACAAAGTGCTTTCCATTTCCTGTTTCGATTAACGTTGTAGAATATGGAATTTCACATACTCTAGGTATACGTAGAAATACCGTATACGTATTTTTTTGGAAAAATGTTTGACATGTTTATTTAATGTATGATTATATGATATATGGATAAAATACTAGTTTGGAGAAAGGAATCGCCGAAATACATGTTCGCTTGTAAATACCAAGTATGTTGAAATTGTGTATTCTAGAAATACCGCATATGTGTAAATTTTGGAAATGCAATTGTAATGATTATTTGTTGTATGATTATAGTATACATGGATAAAATATTCCCTTGGCGAAAGGATAGCCCTAATACGTATTTTGCTAACATACGTCATGTATGTTGGAATAGCGTACTCTAAGTGTTTGTGTAAATGCTTGTGTGTGTAAATGCTTGAGTGTTAGTGCCTTAGATTGGCGCTGATATGGAATTTCCGACTACCTTAGAGACATGTAGGATCCCCTCATGTGGTGGTTCGCTATAACCACTCACTTGTGATGTGTATGTAATTGTATCCCTATTTGTGTAGTACTCTACAACATGCTTACAACATGCTTTACTTCGTGCTTTACAACATGCTTTACTTCACGTTTTATAACATGCCTTATGACATGCCTGTTAACATGCTTGCATTACTTTGTTTATCATGCTTTACTCCACATGCTATAGATGAAGATTGATTGAGTTTGGGACTATGCCCATAGTCCAGACATTCGGTATCAGACTTGAGGTTGTGGCTGAGATCCATGTCGCTACAAGGGGTGTGTCTGACGAACCCGAGTCGTACTCCGGTTGGCGATAGTGGTTGGCCACACGGAGTGCTTTTGCGCTCCATATCGCCCAACTTGTTGTGAGCTCGAGCTAGTCAGGTTCGCCAAGTAACCCGATATGTTGAATGTGTGTTCACCATGTTTGGTCGCTACCGCTTGAACCTAGGGTACCAAACTTACCAGTGGCGATCCCGTTAACCATGGTACCTCGATCCGCTAAGACGCATGAGCCGGGCATGGTGGTATGGGACACCGTGGTCGAGCTGTCGGCCTACGCTGGGGCCATGTGCCTCCCCGTAGTGACCATTGCGCAACCAAACTCGTGTGCCGAATACGGTGGTATGGGACACTGTATTCGAGCTGTCGATACTTACGGCGAGAGCCGAGTACGGTGAGACCTGTGCTCGTGCTGACGGGCGACGAGTCCTCCGTAGTATCTTCGAGTATACTCCAAGGGTCTGTGATTGGCGACGAGTCTTTCACAGCATCTAGAGTATGAGTTGAGCCGAGTACGGTGAGACCTGTACTCGAGCTGACGGCTAGTGATTGAGCCGAGTACGGTGAGACCTGTACTCGAGCTGACGGCCAGCAATTGATCCGCATACGGTGAGATCTGTATCCGCGCTGACGGGTGACGAGCTCTTTGCGATGCCTTCACTATGTTTCTCGAACCATAATATCGTATGAGATTAACTAGGATTGACGACCCTAGAATGGATCATGTTCGGGAATGATACAAGGGAGATACCTCAGTTTCTCAATACTGCTGGTTGAAATGGACTAATAATAACTCGGTAATCATGATCATCATCGCACCGCATGTGCTTAGTAGATGTGGCGCACTGAGGGAGTTAAGCATTCGCGAACGTAAGATGATGTCGCATGAGGGTGGTTTGGCAAGGGCATACAGCATCATGTCATTTCATTCTCGCATTTAATAAGAGTAGTTAGAATTATTTGATTTGTACTGCTTGATCATTACTGCTTGATTGAATTGATAACATGTTAACCTATGCTTTATTATTACACTGAGTTAGCTACCCACTCCCACGTTATGGGACGGTGTTTGCAACACCCACCAGACTCTGTCGCAGGTATAGATGGCGCCTCTGTTCAGGAGCCAGAGCCCGACTTCGATGAGGATCAGGAGGAGTTCTCCTTTATGCAGTACTCTGACGGCTTTGCTTAGGCCGGCTGCATCGCGGGGATTTCAGGGCTTCTCTTGGGAGTTGTATTTTGATTTTTTACTTAGAAACCATACATGTATATTGGTACTCAGTTAGTACTCATACTCTGGTGTTCATAAAATTTTGTTTCTTTACACACCTCAAATATAAAATTTCAGTCTTCCGCTTGCCTTTATATAATTGAACTGGAGTATGAATTACTGTTTTGGTATAATCTTATTCATGTTTATTGCTCTAACTCAGACAACATTTAACCATCATTGTGTATGTTGCATAAGTGATGCGTTGGAACTCGGGAGTTGAGTTCATACTCAACCCCCGAATTTCAGGGCGTTACACCAGAGTACTGTTCAAATGACCTGGGTGTGAATGGATTTGGGTGACGAGCCATTTCCTCGTAGTGATTTGGTTTTATGTGTTAAGCCCGCACCTCGAAACTGAGTGATCATACTCAGTTTGGGTGACGACTCATATCAGGTTGATCCTCATACTTTTGGGTATTATGTCGTACCTTTGGAATAGTTAATTTGTGAGATGAACGGGTGATACCTAAATTTGGATCAAGAGACACTGGTGAGGAGCCGTTACGTACCACAACGAGTCACATGATTCGGATAAGGACTCGTGATATAACGTCGGTATCTTACCTTCGCCAATATGTTGGATGAATGAACTTAATAATTACTCGGCTAACATACATATTCACCGCATTGTATTAGATATGATTTTGCAATTTGGCGTCAGAGTCACTTGTGAGGGAGTGTTGACATTTGCGAAATAGGTGTTAAAGTCTCTTGTGAGGGAGTGTTGGATTGTAAGATGTATGCATCTTTCATAATCTTATTTGTGCATTTAAGAAGAGTTTAGGAATTGCTTGATTTCTTGTTTTATCATTACCTACGCCGATTAGGTTGATAACATGTATAACTTAGAACTAATGGAACCACTAAGTTAGCTACTCACTCCCACCTAGAACGGTGTTTTAAAATACCAACCAATCATATCATTGATGCAAGTACTAGTGAGACCTCACACGGGTAGGCTTAGATCGGCTTGTGCCACCACTGTTATGTTTTGGAGGATTTGACATAAACTGAAAACTTTACACTTTAACCATCATGGGTATATATATTGTGGCTTGTATAATTCTCATTTGGGTGGATACCACTTTTCGATTATACTTTGAGGGTTTGGCTTATATTTATTAATTTTTGTTATGTCTACCTCGCTTTGGTTCCACTAGTTGAATTATGCAACTCTAATTATTCTTGTGCGGACTTAATATGAATTAGAATGAAGACACATTGCATTTTATTAAGTTAACACATGGGAACTCGGGACCAAAGTCTATGTACTCGGGTGCCGATTTTCGGGGAGTTACACTATGATTACTTATCATTATTATTATTATTATTCAATCTTACTCCTCTATTATTAGCTATTGCCATGTTGCAAATTAACTTGGATCGATTAGATTAGAATCAGTTAGCTTGCTATCATATATTCATGATCACATCGTCGGACCTAGAAAGATCTCTAGGTTTCGAATGAATGGCCGGCGGGTCCATCTTGTTATTCCTGGAGATTCTGCTCACTATCTTGCCACGAAGTTTGATCGAAGTGATGAACATGTTTTTGTTTAACTACAATTGTCTTTGAAATTGCACGTGGTAGGCCCACGGGCTATGTGCAGAAGCTTGACGGATCTAATGAATGATTGCTATGTCCTGGGGGGGTGATTAGGATCCAATAATATTTTTCCTTTTAAACACAATTGATTACTTAAACTAATGTACAAATTAAACTGAGTAAGATAATTAACTCTAAGGCTTCCAAGCTAATAGAAGATTCATTCACATAAACTACAAATGATATGCTAATGAAGCAATTAGTTTATAAACATGATAGTATACATGTGTGTGTGGGATGTGCTACCTATCAACTCTTATCATTCATCTAATCATGCATACATATAATTAAGCATCTATCACATAATCATAATTAAACAAGTGCTCGAAAGATAATCTCAAACACAAGCATGTATAGTGGTTTGGTTTTCCTACTGTACTCCCAGCGGACACACTCAACTTATGAGTGTATTAGATTTCACTATCGGACGTTTTAAATTAGGTTCACCTTTAACCTTTACAATCTTATACAAAGACCAACTCCCTCAAGAGACTCTACGTGATTTTCTATAGGCTCACCATGAACCTCGGTTATAAAGAAGAATTTACTAATGTACATTCCCACCAGAGGCTCTCATAAGAGACTTTAGTCGATTTTCTATCGGCGGACCAACAATCTCGGTTTTAGTTCAAGGACATATGTTTACTCTCGCTAGAGACTTCCTCAGATACTAACACGTACACACCCGTGTTTGGTGGCCTACATGGGGACTTGATTTAGGTTATACACAAGGACTTGATTTAGGTCATACACTAGTACAAGAACCTAGTCGAGTTTGACAGAAACTCTATACTCAATCCTACACAAGGAAGGAGTGTACTTGGACTCTTACAATTGACAACTTACTTGTCAGATTAAGCCCCTTTTATGGTGTCTTCTAGGGTTGCTTAATCGATGCTCTTTTGTGCTTCAATTAGCTCCTCATTGCTCCCCCGATCATGTTGCTGATGTGTCTCCAATGCTTCAACTCCAAGATCAACTACCTTACATGTGATGCTTCTTTGAGGTGACTAAGGTGATAGGAGGTTGGGTAGAATCTCCTGCAACTAATAAAAAGTTGTGATACCCACAAGATTCTACAAGATGAGTCTTCTAGATGATTTAGACAATGGTATGCCTATAGAGATTAAGACTAATCTCTAGAAAATGGTGGAGTCAAATCACATCTTCAAGATGGAGGTAGGAATCCTCATTAGAGTGTTAATTTCAAGGAAGATGACTTACAACTCATTGGTTTAGAGATATGATCATGAAATCACCTAAGCTTTTATCGCACCAAAAATCCATTTAAATGTCAAATAACTAAATGCCCTTTTATAAGAAATTGATTTACAACGGCTATAAAATGACTAGTTAACGGTTTTTTCAGGATCGAAGGAACATCGATGGGATCGAACCCTGTGTCGATCTCATCAAGAAAATCTAGATATATCTCTATATGGTTGCTGAACTCTTTTTTCACTATGAATGAGTCGTCTTTGATGGGATCGAGGAAACCCTTCGATGTTATCGAAGGTTCCTCGATTCCATCGAGAAACTTAGATAAAAAATCATATCTTTTTAGACAAATCTGAGTTACGTACTCGATTTCATCAAGTGTTCTTCGATGAGATTAAAACCCATTGACAGACCGTCAATGGGATCGAAGTCCACTCGAAAACTATTGTTTTCGGCATATGGTTCTACACCATCTTTGCACATATTATAGCCTTACTTATCATGTTCCAATTAGGGTCCTAAGGCTAAAAGATGATCAACATGGTTAACCTATTAGGTCATGATCATTTAGAGGTTACATGGGTTATTTTAGATCAATGGTTAGGGTCACCAAGGCACCACATTTACTTGTTCTTTGCTCTTTGATGCTCATGTCCGCATGTGTCTTCGGTCTTCAACTTCCAAGGGCTCAACCAACTACATGATACATGGACTCACGTGATTGACAAACAAGATGCACAAATCTGTGTACCGAAAGTCTTCTCATAAAGTCCAATCGAGCAAAAAATAGACTATTATATTTAACTACTTTTATCTCACCATGAATTCTAGTCGAGCAATGAACATGTAGTCAAATCACGACAACCTTACCCACGGAGTGAGGTTCCATGTGAAGAATGGATATCTGTTCCCCCGACCATCTTTTCATAGAGTAAGGATCTAAGTTGCGAAAATGGTGTCAGTCCATCAGCCTTCTCACCGCAAATGATGTCGTCGAGTGACAAATGATTGATCATCTAACCACGACTGACTTGCTCATGAAGCTTAACCGTGCACGGTAATAAATGGATTGTCATTTCTAACAATTGTCTAACTACGAAGCCTAACCATGCAATAAATGGATTGTCGAAGATCTGCCCACTGTTAGTCGTCTTGTCACGGAACTCAACCTATGTAATGAACAGGCACTGGTCACAATGACCACTTTACTATGAAGTCAGCTGAGGGACAAACATACAACCATCCTTCTCGAGAACAACGATTATCTCGCATAACAAAGCTTAGTTGTGCGACCAATAGATTGTCTTCTCCAACAACTACTTTGTCACAAAACCAATTGAGCAGGCGATTTTCATTCTCAACGACCTTTCTACCCACAAAGCTTAGTATTTTGCCAGATGACAAACGAATTATTGTTTATTATCATTTTTGCTTTTTCACTTTACTATTTATCAGCTAATTATACTTATTTTAGACATATTAATATTATCGACTTTGGCCTCATTTTAGTTTTTAGGCAATGTTGTGTTATCGTTGAATAATATAAGCTATAACACACCTAGTTGAAAGTCCTTTCGTCAAAGGCTAAAAGAACTCGTTAGAAGAATGAACCGTCCCTTCACCAATTGCCTAATTCTTCGCGGTCAGTGTGGCTGGATATATATGCAACTAATCTGCACATATATGATATTACTGGGTCTATTTCAGTGTTTGGGGTCATAAGGCATTCAGTTCTATTCAAGCAGCATTTAGTTCCGGCACGCCCAACACTTAAACATTACACAAATGATTAAATTTGTGCCAACTAGATTTGATCAAATTCATGTATTAATCCAAGCCCACTTCCATTGATCCGATGATAAAGATCATTCCATCAAGTGGACCCTTGTGATAATAGAGACATGTAATGCATTTTTCAAAATTGGGATTTTAGCAAACTACACTTTTCAAGGAGGTGGACATGCAATATTGAATTATCAGTTTTCCCTTAACCTACTGGGAATGCAAGTGGCCTACTTTTTGGAGATCCTGTCTGCTCTTATGGTGGGTCCCATGTTGATGGAAGGTACG
>JAJHSJ010000007.1:69402488-69455638 GCA_021015155.1 Magnolia officinalis
AATCTTTCTTAAACTGGACATGGGTTGCTGATGTATTAAGCTCGGCCTGGATGATAAGTTTGGCTTGATTAGGGGCACTAGTGAGCTCCTGTTCCAAGGAAGCAGTAGCCGCCCGATCCTTCAGTAGTTCTGAGTTCTTAAGCTCGACTATGGTAATATTATCAGCAATATCGGCCTTGGCTTTGCTCAACTTCAATTCTTCAATCTGCTTATGGGATTCAAGGCTGGTAATCTGTTCATTAATATACACTAGGGGTCTACTCAGAGATCTTCACTTGGTAGTGGAGTGAATCACTCTCCCTTCTATATCCAGAAATGACCATAGAGTTCCTGGATATCTTATCTTTGGGGAGTAATAATTCTCTTTGACGATGTAGTATCTTTGGAGTGATGATTACATTGCGAGTTGACTACAATTGTCGTAGTGAAGTGCATAATTGGATTAAAGAATCTGGCAATGCTGAGACATTAATTTTGGCCATCTTCGCAGAGATATCAAGAATGGCCATGTCATCACCAAGGAAGGGCCATTTCTCCTGGTCTTGGAACATGCAAGCCATGGGCGAAAGGGCATTCTTGACCAAGATAAGCTTATACAGAGGAATCTTCTCTAAGGAGAGAAGATTCGACATTGTTGTTGTCGAATTAGAGCCCGCAGAACAGCTAGAGGATAGAACAACTATGAGGAAGACAGAGAAAACAATAGTGTAAGAAAAGTGAAATGACAAAACGCTATCTAAAAAGGAAAGCTGCCAAATATAAGAATATATAAGTCATACCTATTGCAGGAGCTGATATTGAAGGAGCTGATGAAGCTGAGTCTCTTATATCATTAGGGGTAGATGAAGGGTCGGGCATCTCCGTGGCGATGGGTGTAACATTGAAAGACGACTCCCTGACCATGGTGCTTGAGTCAAGTGTCGCAGGAGTCGCTACTTCTGTAGGTTCTGGCAAGAAATAAATCTCGCGAACCACAACGGTTGAGGCAGTAGGAGGTGTGATCATGGCTTCATCTGTTTGAGCATGCTCTACGCCAATGATCGCCTCACCAGTGGTCGATGGGAAGACTGTCATGTCTTAGTCCACTTCCACACTGTGCGGAGAAATCAACACCTCTGTTATCGTTTGCACCGTCGGCTCAGAGAGGCGCTCCACTTCTCTCGATGAGGAGACTTACAAGATATGAGGAAGGATTTGAGGATCGGGCAATAGAATGTTGATTAGTGGGATAACCGGCATTTCGCGGGAGGAGGTGAATAGTTGGGGGAGCTAGTTCAATACCCCTCTCCGACGGGCTTGGGGTTGCAGCTGTGACAGACTGCTCACCCAACCTCCTCAGAACATCCAGAGGAGTCCCATAAGTAATCTATCCTTCTAGAGTATTGGCCGACTTTACTTGTTGAATGGACTCCTCTAGGGATATCTTCAGGCATACCTGACCGAGGGTAGGGGCATCATCTCTCTCTACTATATAGCCGATACCCTTTTTCGGCCTATAATTCTTCAATCGTGGAGGAGGCACCTAAATTGGGTAATTTACCGAATGGTAATGACGGACGAGAAAGAACTGATGCATCCACCATCGCGTCTAGCAATAGGACACGTGAACGGAATGGTTGTATACAGGGAGAACAAAATGGGAGCCTGTTTACACAATCAGTAATTGCTTCCATATGAGCACCTAATTATACAGGCCTACTTCGTAGATCCTCATTATGTGGGTTACTGTTCTGTAATCTTCTGGGACGTTTTTGTCATAACTAAATTGGTGTGCGGACCTACTAGGGTAATAGGGTTTGCGCCAAAACTCATTGCTCTCCTTCAATGGAAGACCAATTGACTGAATACAACTTAAAGATATGCGTTCACTTGGAGACAATGAGTTGTCATCCAAGGCATCCTTGTCCTCGGCTACGTTGGAGAGCGGGAATTGAAAGAAGTTGATAGAATCAGTCTTCTCGATTTTATCTACTACTTCGTCATATGTCTTTCTTATCATCTTCCGCTGTTGATAGTGCCAGAGAGGGAGACGATCTGGGTTTACTTATGACTTCTTGAGCTTTTCATAAGTCTAAGGGAAGTATAAAAAGGAGAGCTAGCGACATCCTAAAGGGAGGGGGGGGGGGGTGAATAGGACAATGCCAAGAATATATAAAGAATACAAAAATCTCAATCACCAGAGTATTGAAACATGGATTCTAAATGATTTGTATGACAACCTTCATCTAAAATATTAGGCATGACAAACTTATTTCACGAATGTCTTTAAAATCAATCTTTCAAACTAGCAAGATAATATAAAATGATTATAACATTCACCACAAGAATGAAAATAAATAACATCCACCACCAAAAGAATAAAATATTCACCACAAGGCACAATGAGTTATAGTGGTTCGATGCTTAAAACGATCACACTTACTCCACTCCCAAAATTATTATCCTCGTAATTTTGGCTTTCATTATAACAAGGTTTTCACAGGTTCACCTTAACAACCTAATACAGTTCCTTGTGATTTTCACGGACTATCACAACAAAAACCTTTTTTGTGATTTTAATGGACTATCACAAATAAAAATCCCTTTTGTGATTTTGACGGGCTCTTACAAATAAAAACCCACTGACATTTTCATAGGCTATCTCAGACAAACCTAAAATGAAATAAAGCAGTAAAATACTTATATTCAAATGTAGATTCGAAGACGTAGTAGAAGCTTGTAGTAGGAGAACTTCTTTCTTGAATGCAAAAGAGGCAGTATTCGCTCAAAAGAAAGAATATAGGGTTCTATAGATTTTTAGAAATGAAAAACCCAAACGCTACTTGATTCAATTTTCTTTAGATCTCAAAGAAAGTATAGAATACTCTTTAGAATAAGATTGAAATGATCTTGAGAAAAAAGGAATTGAATAAGCTAAAAATTAAATTATAAATACCACACAGATAGCTTACCGATGATTTGGGCTTCTCTCTCTTTTGTAGAAGGTTTAGAGTGATTTTTCATTGTTATTTAGAATAGGAGAAAGACTTTATTTATAGCCAAAGATATTGAAAATTCGGCTAGCCTAAGAATGGCTTTCGGTTAGCCAGATTCTACTGGATTTGTTCCAATGACTATCGGATCGCGCGGGATAAGATCTATCCAAAATTTGACTGGCCCAAGGTCAAATTCGGCTGGACGAATTCCCGCAAAAATCAAAAGTTTGTATTGCTTGAATTTGACCCGACCTTACTCGGGCTAGCCGAACCAAAACTTTGATTAGCTGAATTTTCAACAGAATTTATTATTTTGTTTGGGCTTAAAGTTAAGTTAGTTGAGGAAGTTAGGCTAGTCAAATCAGAAGTTAGGCTGGCCTAATTCCAGATAAAAAAACACAATTAAAACCCAAGTTTAATGACTTTTGAAAGATCCTAACCTAGGGTCTTTCTAGGGTTATACCGCCCGCGTTTTAGCAAATATATGGGACAACTTGTCTTGAACTTTGACTTAATCTAGTCTTGAAATCGAGCGATGACTACTTGAGAAGATATGTCGATCTTGAGTTGATCATAAGCTGATCTTCAAGCATGTAGTATAGTTGAGATGCCGTTGTGATTCCAAACTTGCAATCTTACTTGAAGCACTTTTGTCTTATGAAATTTGACAATCCATGTGCGCTAAACATAAAAGCACTTACAAAGTATATGCCTAGCCACCCCATGAAGTAGTACCAGGGTGGGTAGATTAAACTTTCTCCAACTGCCGGGCTCTTGCAATGTGTGGCCACATCGTCAAAACTGTGGTCTAGTGAACAAAGGATGGGTGGAGCCAAAGAGTATTTCCTGCCTTCTGCCATTGCTCCCGCGACCACAAACAAGGTTGGTTAGATGACATCAGCCCACTTAGAAGTGGTGAGTACTATAAGGCTAAGCCAATAAACTAAGAAATTAGCTAGCTAATAAGAGACATCATATTCAGTAGGGCCTTTGATATTTTGTTTAAGACCTCAAGCTCCTATGAATGGTTACCCGCAAAGCTACAAAAACTAAAAAGTGTAATGGAATTATTAAAGAAGGGATGATATGTAAAATTTTTTGAGCAAAATAAGGAGAGTCGGGAGATATACCGCATGTCTCTAGTAAAGTGCATGAAACAGGTAAGGTGTAGGACCTTTCATATATCAGGAAACTTCGCCATCTCCTTGAATAGTTCAATGGCAGTCTCTAAAACTATTGATTGACAGTTGGTGGGTGAGAAGTGTGCGAACTACTTGTTTGTGAGCACATACTCGTAAAAAAAAAGAGACCCGTTACGGGGAGGCCTGCCATTCGGTGAGGATCCCATAGGGTAATGCTGACTTTGCCCAGCGGGAGATGGAAGTAATTAGTTGTCGGGCACAAGTATTTTAGGAAACCGTTAAACACAGTCACATATTTGCAAAAGCAATATGACGTAACCTCTATGGCATTCAAAAGATCAATCTTGATCAAAATATTGGAATGCATTTTTATGATCGCCTTTACCTAGGCGTCGTAGCAGTTACAGGTGGATAGAAAGCCGCGTGTGCGAAACTCCTCATTGCCCCCATAGAGAGTCCTGAGTGCAGAAACATTATTGCATTGTTTTGAAAAAATGTATGAGGTAGAGAGTATGTGGGTTGTAGCATGCAGTAAAAACCTCATCTGAGAGATCCTATCAGTTTTCTGCTTTGAAACCCCTCTCCAACAGAAAGCCCTTCATAATATGTGGCTCCCTCATGTCCCAGTTAGTGGTATAGAAGACCCTATTGTGTGTCATCTAGTTGGTGGGCTTGCTATAAAGGATTGAAAGATGACAACGAATGTTCATGGGTATAATGATTATTTTTTCTCTGTAGGGGCTACTAAATTTGATTATTTCCTGGTGCACTTTTACGCAATCCTAGGTGTTTTGAAGACGCTTCTTGTTAAACTTTTTGATCTTCTCCTGGAATGGCTGCCCCTTACTTTTCGACTGTTTCTTCTTTCAGAAAGATGGATGAGGAGCTGATTCTCTGACGGACGGTCGGGAACTATCCGTCCGAAGATTTGTAGTGGCCTTCAGCTAGTTTTCCCAATCTGCCTCCGGACCTTCTCTCGAAGGCCTTTCTACATCGCCCAGGATTATAGCTTAGCAGATAGGACTGGACAGGAGGGCTATGCGATCACAGAAATTTACAATTGGAATATCGGGCTCCTTGAAAAAAAATGGATGTTTTGTGGTGGTCTTCACCCTCTTGTTAGGACGGGCCCCAACTTTGGGAAGGTTGAGAGTTATCGGGCTCGGGCCTTTGAGGAGGGGATGTATGCTCTTGGAAAGCACTAGATGTTCTTTTACTTATGGCCATTTGATTAAAGGAGCGAATGCGAAACGAGAAAAAAATTGGTAGAGTCTGGGTACTCAGAAGATTTCCACCAAAGTAGAGAGTATTGCGTAATCGCGCAATGTAAGATAGTTGCGTGGTAACACAAAAGGCAATCTATTGCGCGGTTGTGCAATGCAGAAAAATAACTCAAGAAAATGTAAGAAGCAAAGTGAAATGAGTGAACGGAGTGGTTGTTTATATAGATGATCAAGATCCGATACCCATCACATGGACTCGATTGCCCGACAAAGTTTGTGTGATCGAGCAACAAGAAAAGAATAATTTTTTTGGTGTAGAAAAAAGAAGAAGGTTTGATTCCCCATTTGATTCCACAAAATAAACCAAAAGAGAATTGATGGGGCATCTGTTGGAGCACAAAATTGCAACGATTCACATAAGATTGCCTTGTTGTGCGACCGTGCAACAGGGATGTGTTGTGCGGTCGCGCAACACAAAGAATGTTGCCCAGGGTATTGTTTCGGGGGTAGATTGCCCATATTAGGAGCAGATCCTGTTGCGCAACCATGCAATAAGGGTGTGATGTGCGACCACACAAATAACTTTGTTGTGTGATTTTGCAGTTCATTCATTTATTCACATGTGAGGGGCTTCAGAGAGATCAGAGGAATCTTTAAGAGTCTTCAAACGATCAGAGCTGCAACATTTCAGTTATCCCGTGGTGCGATGCGGAGGAAGGGGATGCAAGGAGCAGTGCGAGACTGCTTGCACGGCCACACAACAGGAGTCCCTGATATATGTATTTGGCAATTACGTCTTCCTGCAAGATGCATAATATCCCGTGATTCGATCTCTTATGCATATATGTTGTGTACATTGGTGTGAAGGTTTTGAACACGCGTAACCTTTTGTTGTTGTGATGGACGCTATATAAGCCAAGATGTTATCGAAATGTAGATATTCTAATCTCCAATACTTGTTTCTGGTCGAAACAACGCACTGCTCTACGAAGCACCACACTAATCTCAGCTAGGTTGGTGATCCCACTTTAGTGGTAAGTATTCGATTTTCTGCATTCATCTCTTGCATTATTTTAGCTCAATCACGTAACTGTTGCACTTTCAAAAGTCCTTCATTCCTAAGGAAAAAAAAAAAGAACTAATTTGAGTAGTATCCCCAACCTCCACAAATTGTCTAATAGTGCACTTGACGGTTGACTGAGTAGATAGTTGGTCGCACTCCCGACCAAGCTCAGTTCTATCTTAACACCAGGGTTGGTGGTTTTGGTTTGAATCCGATCCAATCAATTTTGGCACGCCCACAAATCCCACACACGTATATCACGTGACCGATTCCAAACTAATAGTTGACTTGTGCATTAGACTTGGCCTGACATGCATGTCCTAATCAAAATTTTGATTTAAGATTGGGCTCAAGTCATTTTTGCTACCCTGGCTTGTCCTGATCCAACTTAACATGCATGTCTTGTATACCACAAATATCATTCCAATTCCCGATTAGGCAACCCATGTAGCACGTACTTTTAGTGTAGATCAGTATTTTTGAGGATTGCGTCCTAACCCCTGCCTGTCTCCAGCCACGAATGGGCAGTTATGTGGGCAGGTCCACTGTAATTTTGAGGTAGAGCTTGGTTGGGTTTTTGTCCAATTAACTATTCATGGCTTGAAAATGTGCAGGGCCATGTCCGACATAAGTGGAGGTTGGGTGTAGGCCTTCACGGTCGAGCCTGACCGGTCCGGCTCCAACCCAACCCAACAAAACCCAACCCCACCCACACCCTCACTGCCAGCTGTACTTGTATATTCAACTGACAGTTCAAGAGATAAAAAAGTGATTTAAAAAAAGCTTTTCCAATTAATTAAAATAATAATCAATTTCAATGATTCTTAATTTAAATATTAATAAGGAAAAAGATTTTCCAATTTTCATTATTTAAATAAATACTATTATTTTTAACCTAACCCGATAATGCATCCAAACAGGCCCTTGAAAAAGAACAGACACGTGGGGTTTTGATGGAGACAGTACGGTAACGCTCTAGTAGCTGATGCACGCTACTCGGGTCCAGCGAGAAAAGTGATGTGTAGTACTGTAAGATCCGTATATGGTCAACCTATCTTTCCACCGTACATGTGGCAGAATGAATTACCAATCAGAACCATCCATTTAGTGGGTCTTATCATGGATTGAAAGTGGTTTTATAATTGAAACCGTTGGATATCATAGGCTTCGTAGTTTGTACCTCTTATTATCCACCGTAAATCGTTTGTGTTTTTCCCAAATAATTTAGATTGCATGATCGGATGGTTTGGATCATCTAATTGGTGTACGTTTGAATTATCTACCGTTCAGAAATTGAGCCACTAAATGGACGGTCCACATTCTTACCACGTGTACACTCGTTAGATGGCTCTACCATTACCATATTCTATTTCTAACGGCTCTGCCGTATAATTGCGCTGAAGGGCCCACCTGTTGAACGTCCGGCCGCGCGTGGGCTCCACGATGGCAACCGTTGAAGTGATTATTCGCGCGGGTGCTTGAAGAGACCATTCGAACCGCGTGTACGAGATCGGGCCGTTCATCAGGTGAGTCGCATGATGAAACATGGCCTGGCCAGTGAATGACCCATTCATCAGTTGGACCGTTGCTCGTGTATGAGAACAGTGGATGGTGGGATAGAAGGCGCTTGATTTTAAACATCTCCAAACGCGTCCCGCGATTACAATTTTAGTGCGGAGACATTTTCTCGTGGACCCCACCTGAGTGAAAGAGAGAGGGATTGCCTGTGCCGTTCCTGTGGTTGGAAGCTATGTAGGCTCACAGAGATGTCCATGAGAAATCCACTCCGTCCATTAGATTCTCAACCTCACAATAGGACAGGATTACAAAAAATCAAGTAGATCCAAAACTCAAGTGGGCCACGAAACAAGAAACGGCTTGGATTTAGAACGTTTACCATTGGAAACTTTTTGTGGACTAAGAAGTTTTGAATCAGGATATATCTGTGCTTACGGTTTATCCAGTGGTGACTTTGTGTTAGCCTCAGAAGTTTTCAACGGTTGACATTTCCGTTCTCACTGTTTCCCGTCGTGTGGCCCACATGAATTATGAATCTTCCTGATTTTTGAAGTTCTAACCTATTATGAGGTTTAGGAACTAATGGACGGAGTGGATTTCTCACGGGCATCTCCGTGGCCCCACGTAGCATCCGAACACAGTAACTTGCTGTGGCCGGGCAGCATTGGCAATCGGACCTGCATAAGATAAGCCTCATATGCCACTGACACGTGTACGGTGGAGTATTAAGATAAAGATACAGGACGCAGGCTCGATACAGATTACAAATTCTGAGGAATTGGGCCATTGGATCGATAACCCGTGCCACTGGTCTTCTTTTCAACACTGTGGATTTGTGGCCCACAATGAAAAAAGAGAGGAATAGAGCGGTTGAGATTCAACACAAAAAGGTCCTAGCATCCAAGATCTCCATCCAGTATCGAAGTAAATATACCAACGGTCTGGATTAGTGTAGATGGGGTCCACTTGGCAGATTGGAAAACCCGTGTGTGCACTGCAAAGATGCGTGCTAACGTACCATAAAAATTCGTCGTTTCCGAAACAGCAATTAGTGCCTTCAGAAGAGAATGATTGCACTTTCCCGATTTGCCCTTCCGGATCAGTTGGCGGTTTCGATCCTTGCTTCCCGATTAAGTGGGCCAATCACGAGACAGAAATGAAGAAGCGGACTGCCTACCCAGCAATCGCGCACTGAGTAAACTCTGTGGGCCCCACCATGATGTATGTGTCTTATCCACGCCGTCCATACGATTTACCATCTTGTTTTAGGGGATGATCCCAGAGATGAAGCATATCCAAAGATCAAGTGGACCACATCACAGGAAAGGGTGGGAATTGAACACCTACGGTTGAGAACTTCTTTGGGGACACAGAAGTTTTTAGATGAAAATGATATTTGTACTTTCCATTCATCTGTGTCGGTGTGACCTTACGAAGAGGTTGAATAACAAATAAATATAGCTAAGAGCACTAGGAAGGTTTCAACGGAGGATGTTATTATCTCCATTGATTTATGTGGTATGGTCCACTTAAAGCTTTGGATATCTTCAATTCTGGGCTCTTAACCTAAAACGAGTCCGTAAAACGGATGGACGGCGTTGATAAGACCAGTACATTACGGTGGGCCCGCAGAGTTTACAGAGTACGCTATAGCTTACTGAGTTAGTACGCAATCCACTTTGCGCTAGTGCGACGGATTGCGTGGTGATGCTAACGTGGTGTGAAGACTCTGTGTGGCCCATCGTGATGTATGTGTTTTATCTGCGCCGTCCATTCATTTTCTAAGATTATTTTAAGATATTAGCCCAAAATTAAAGAATATTCAAAGCTAAAGTGGACCACACTACAGGAAATAAAGGGATAATGATGGAAAAAATGAATTTCATCTTGATAGAAAACTTATGTGGCCTCCACAGAGATTCCAAGGGTAGCATTTAATCCCAACTGTTTCCTGTGTGTGGTATTAGAGCCTATGGAGCGGGATTCTGGTAGGATGGTGTTGGCACAGATCATTTAGTAGCTCGTGGACGGTCAATGACTCATAAGTACAACGATCAGATAATCCTAGCCGTCTCATTGGTGGCCTTCAAATGGACATGGAAATTTCGCCACGATAGGTACTCTTAACCCTTGACCTAGTGTTGAAACTCGTTTTTAGTTGTGAGAGTCCACTTGAGATTTATATCTGCTTTATTTTTTGGACTATGCCTAAAATAAATTAGCAAAATTGGTGGACCACATGGATATACAACAAATATATTAAGGTTGGTCCAACGTTCAAGGTGGCCCTGACCTTGCTGGATCCAGGGTCCAACTAATCCACGTATGATTCTCCGACATGAGCTAATCTATATAAGGTCAACTAGATGGATGGCTCAGATCTAATTTCTGGGGAAGTGACTAAGCTGCCACCGGAAAAGAGCAATCCATGTAGGACCTTAATCATGGGGACGACCTCAGTGTATGCATTGTATAGCCTTGCTGTCCTTGGTCCTAAAAGAAAATTAAAAAAAGAAGAGAAGCAGATACAAATTTCAGATGGACCATGCTATCAACAGTCGATCATTAAATGTCCAGCATTAAAAGCTTCCTTAGCCCACTGTTACTTATTGTATGGTCCACCTAAATTTTTAGGTAGACTCTCAGGAGTTTCAACTCCCGGTCAAGGGTTAGAGTAAACTCCACCAGCGTGAGTGTGTGGGGTGTGTATGTGCGTGTGTAAAAAAAATAAAAAATAAAAAAGATGAACGGCGTGTACATGCAATGCATACACCCACGTATACCCTTCCAGGTTCTGCATACACCCACGTATACCCTTCCGGGTTCTGCGTGCGGTACCATTGCCGTTCACGAGATATCCTGCAAGTATTGGGAGCGGATTGCCTGTGACCTGGGGCACAGAGATATACCATTGCCCGGTGCTGTGTGGAATCCAGAGAGTTGTCTGTGACAAATCCACTCCGTCCATCTGTTTTAAAAGACCAGGATTAGAAAAATCAGAGAGATTCAAATCTCAGCGGGCTACATCACATGAAACAACAGGGATAATAACCCTATGAACGGTTTGGATGGCATATAAATATTATGTTCATCTCTAGGAAGGTTTCAACGGTGGATGTTTCCATTCCCATTGCTTTGTTTGGTGTATCCGATCTAAGTGTTGGATCTATTTGATTTTTCGAATACTGTCCTATTATGGTCTTTCAAAACAGATGGAGAGAGTAGATTTATCAAAGATAACTCTGTGGACCCCACACAGCCCCGGCCACAGGTATATATCTGTGCCCGGGGTCACAGGCAATCCGCTCCCGCAAGGATAAGGGCATTTCCGGTAATTCTGACACGCAGTCACTTGCCGGTTCTTACCACGTGTCAGAATCTAACCACTTCAAAGCTCTCCATCCCTGGATGACGGCCACGTATATTAACTGTAGTGGCCGATAAACATGCCACATAGGACGCCACGTCGACACCTCTGTCCTAGTCAGCAACACAGACCCCGCTCTCTTCTTTTAAAACCCGTCCGGCCCTCTGCATTCCCAACAAAACCGAGCTCTCGTTCATGTCTACCAACGGGCACTCCAACCGTCGCCGGGAAGCTTCCATCCGTTGCCGGAGAAATGATCGAACAGACGGAAAATGAAGATTCCGACAGGCTCTCCCTCCCGATCCTGCCGTAATCTACCCGGAGAATCCCTTGCTTTAGCCGATTCTGTAAATCCCAAGGAAAAGCGACTTGCTTTAGCAGAGCTTTGAAGTTATTCCATGCTTGCGACGCAGAATCCGTACTAGAAAGATATAAGAACCGCTGGAGCAAGGTACCTGAGGCTCGAATTCCGGCGCCTTTCACAAATTTCCGACGGGTTTTTGTAGTTTTCCGGCGGAAATCGGCGGGCTTTTGTATGATCGGACCGTTCTGGTTCCTGTTAGGTTTCTTGCGACGAAAGATGATGATCGGAGATATTAATCGTTGACTTCAGTCTTTGAAGATTTATAGTTGGGATTTTGTATGGGAATTTTCGTGTACGTTAGCATAGGCGCTGCAAATGAGGAGAACTAGGAAAGGCTTGAATTTTTCTGTGATTTCGTGCCTTTCCCCTTTTGATCTTATGAAAATGGAGAATCGGAGATAGAAGAGGGGATTTTTATCTTTTAATCGAGTAATTCATACCTTTTCCGATGAAGATTCAGCCGATTGATTCAGCTGTCTTGGAACAATCGATGCGGGCCGATCCGGCCAAACCTGCTGCGAAATCACGGCTCAAACGGCTCTTTGAGCGGCAATTCCCGAGCGTTTTGAGGATTTCTACAGCAGAAAGGTTTGCGGCGGAGCAGCATTGCAGCAAGGATGCAGGCGATCTGGAGCCGAGCTCTGTTGCTCTGGCGAAAATGGTGCAGAACTTCTTAGAAGAGAGCAGCGAGAAGCAAGTAGAGGTGAGGTGTGGCAGAAGCCGATGCAATTGTTTCAACGGGAACTGCAGCGAGGGTTCCGAAGACGAATTCGAATTCTCTAGTGGCAGCAGCAGCGAGGCTCTGATTGCTGCACTGTCCGGCGATGCATGCGAAATTCTCAAGGTACTGATCTAGATCGTTGAAATCCTCGAATCCTATTATCCATCGATTTACGGTACAACAAGAAATTGAAAACTTTTTTGAATTTCCCTCTTGATCTTGCAGAGCTTGGTTCCTTGCACGAGCGTTTCAGAGCGGAATCTTCTAGCTGATGCTGCGAAGATCATCGAGAAGAACAAGATCTGCAAGCGGAAAGACGATTGCAGAAGGATCGTCACCAACGGTCTTTTAGCTCTCGGATATGACGCTTCCATCTGTAAATCTCGCTGGGAGAAATCTCCTTCGTTTCCAGCAGGTCTCTCTCTCTCTCTCTCTCTCTCTCTCTCTCTCTCTCTCTCTCTCTCTCTCTCTCTCTCTCTCTCTCAATATATCGTCCGATACATGAACGATACGTCTGTATCGGCCCGATACAGGGGCAATACGTGGCTGTATCGGTGGTGAACAATACGATATTCGATACACCGATTTCTCTCGCGGAAGAAGTAGAAAAAAAAAAAACGGATTTTAACTGTATTTTCGTCTTTTTAGGGGAATACGAATACGTAGACGCGATCGTAGAAGGGGAGCGGTTGCTGATCGACGTGGATTTCAGATCGGAGTTCGAAATCGCACGGTCGACGGGGAACTACAAAGCGGTTCTCCAATCACTGCCGTCCATCTTCGTGGGGAAACCCGATCGCCTCCAGCAGATCGTGGCCGTTGTTTCGGAAGCCGCGAAGCAGAGTCTGAAGAAGAAGGGTCTACATTTCCCTCCGTGGAGGAAACCAGAATACATGAGGGCGAAATGGCTCTCTCCCTACCAACGCCAGAAACCGATCGAAGAAAGCACGCCGTGTCAGATCACTACTCGGAATTTCTCCGGCGAGTTTGAGCTTATCTTCGAGGAGAAGAACGCGCCGGTGGGTAAGGATTCCGGCGATGGTTTGTCATATCCGGCCAGTGAGGGAGGAGAGAAGATAACGGTTGTGGTTTCACCCTGGAAGCCACCGGCGGTCAAACCGAAGGTCGTGCAGGAAGGAGCGAAGATCGTCACCGGCTTAGCTTCCGTTCTAAGAGAAAAGCCTTAAATTCCTTTTTTTTTTTTTTTTTTTTTTCTTTTTTTTTTTTAGAAAATTAAAATTACGTATAGAGAAATGCTCTGGTGCTCCTGGTTGCATCGGTTCACTTGGACAGTCCATTCAATCGATCAAAACCGTCCATCAAGTCAAGGTCGGATGATCCGATCCTGAGTATTTTCTACGGCAATCCATTTTTGTAGCCATGGATTAGAAGGTTACAATCCATTATTTAGAATCATAAGCGATGGATATAGGCCCTAACAAATAGATGGACCAGATCGTTAATTGGACTTATTTTTGCGTAAGTTATCTTGACCGTCCATATTAAAGACCGTTGATGAAATGATTGATGTTTGTCATGGAAAGCCAATGAAATGTGATAATGAACGGTCTAGATCAATGGATTGGACTGTCCAAGTGTCCCAATGCAACTAGGAGCCTGATGGCTTACAGTGCTCCGAGAGCGCTCGAGCATCTATGTTACATATATGACTTTCTTTTTTAAAAAGAAAAAATAAAAATAAAAATTTCTATACCCTTTTTTGTACGCAGGGGTCTGTTAGAAACAAATATATAATAATAAGAAATAGGAATTCCGTTTTTTTCTTATCTGACGGAGAAGGAAACGCCGAAGAGCGGATTGGCTGGAGTACCACAGAATTGGCTGATGTGTTGACGTTACTCAGTTTTGTGGGTCCATCATGAGGTATATGTTATATCCAAACCGTCCGTCCATTTGGAGAGTTCGTCGCAATGCTTGAACTGAAAAATAAGACAGATCCAAAGATCAAGTGGACCACTCGGTAAAAAGCAGTGGGGGATTGAATATCTACCATTGAAACCCTTTTGATGGTCAAAAGAGGTTTTGGATATGATATTTGTTTTTCCTCTTCATCAAGGTCTGTGTAACCTTCTGAATAGATTGGATGGAAAATAAATATTATAATGGCCCCACGGATGTTTTAATGGTGAGAATTATTATCCCTCTGCTATTTTTGGTAGGGTGTACTTGAGCTTTGGATACAACTCATTTTTGAGTTCATGCTCTAAAATGATATGGCCAAATGGATGAACGGTTTTGGACATAATAAATACATTATTGTGGGGCATGTAACTTTGATATCCTTTTTGCGGTTCTGTTTCGTTAGAAAGGTGATAACTGCAGTATTCTGAACCCACTCCGTACATAGGTTTCATCTGTTCATTTAGGGCTTGTTTGATCTATGGGATTATTATAACCCGGGATTGTTATATGGGGTCTGTTTGGCTAGGATTAAACCTTTCAATCCCTTTCAATCCCTCAAACCAACAATGTCCCAGTCAATTTTGAAGGGATTAGGGTGGATTGGATGGGATTTCAAGGCAATGATGGTGATGTCAGTGGATTATCTTAAGATCTATGGAATTGCTGTATCCCGGATCAGATCTGGTGTCTGTTTGGCACGCCTGCCCAATCTGGGATCTATCTTCTACTCCCTTTCAATCCTTTCCAAACTGCCTGGCCAAATAGGCCCTTAGGTTGTGAGGTACAGAAAGAGGTAGACCCAAAATTCAAGTGGGCCACACCACAGGAAACAGTAGAGATGGAAATGCCTGCCACTTAAATCTTTGTGGGACACATATGATGTTTATATCCTATCCAATCTGTTGAAGTACACAAATATCGGCTGATCCAAAACTTTTATAAGCTTTAGGGCCTCTTTGGTGCATAGATTTCAATGGGATTAAATGGGATGGAATTACATAAAAGTCGTCATTGCTGCATGTCAGGGTTGACGTGGATTTGTTGTAAACATGGTCTTGCAGAAGCCATGCTTGAATGGCAGCAGCGAATTCAGAGTTCCATTGGAATTGTGCATGGTCATGTTTGGATGGCTAGTGGCATGTGGGAGTGCTTGGAAGGACTTCAAAAACTGGGATTGAGTTGAGATTTTCCAAGTGAAGAAGTTTGTATACTTTGTGTTAAGGTGGATGGGTACAGTGGATCCTTCTTTCTCCACCATGGAATGCGTCTCACCCCCACTGTCTCCAACTGCGAACCGGCAGGGGCTCCGAATGTCCACCACGATGTATGAGTTTTATCCACACCATAGATCCATTTCGCGGTGGCATTTCACATGGTAGGAGCACAATTTAGGCAGATCCAATCTTCAATTGGACCACACCAGTGGAAAAAAGCAATTAATCTATGCACATTGTTGAAACTTTCGTAGGGATTGTTTGGCGTTTAGTTGTTATCCATCAAATTCCTAAAGTTGCGTGGACCTTGATAAATAAAAACAACAGATATCAGGCTGATAAGATTGCTCCGTGGCTCCCCACTAAGCTTCCTTTAGCAAGAGTTTAATTGCCATTGTGTGGTCCAGCTGTGTGTTGGATTTTCCTCTTTTTTGGTATTATATCCTGAAATGTGACTGAAAAAATGAAGAACTGTGAGGATAAAACCCATACATACATCATTGAGGATCATAAATTTCTTTATTCAAACCGCTTGCAACAAACCATGTATTCATGTTACGATCGTGTTATGCCTTCTTTAGTCAAACAGCTTGCAGCAAACCACAAATTCCTTACCAGACAGTAAAACAAATCTGTGATGGTGCAGCTGCAACCCACCAATAGGCAAAGCTAACAATGATATTACATTTGGACTTTTTTTCTTTTTTTAAAAAAAAATTATTTATTTTGTAATATACTGAAAGAAAAAATGTAAATGGCTTTCCTAACCACGAATACGCCCACTCAACCAACCAAAGCACATTAATGCCATCTCTTCATATAAACAAAAATTTCCTGCAATTCGAAGACAATGAACAGATTTATGAGATGCTTTGAAAAAAAATTGATCTGTCTACAAGATGGAAAGAGTACTAAAAGCCCTTCATTGGGGTGGGCACTATGTTATACCTACTTTATATGCATGCCACAAGAAATGGCCTTGTCTGAATTTTTTATTTTATTTTATTTTTTTTCTACAACTACAGACATTGGACCTACTAATCCAATCTATGGGGTCCTGAATTCCAAGTATTCAATCCCTGCAATTCATTTTTAAGTACTCTCTGGTAGACTAGTCCAATGCATTTCCCACCTTTGCATTGATTTCATATGAGAGGTTAGGGTACACTTTTTAACTTACAAAACAATACCATTTGCCAAAAGGAATCGATCCAAGTAATTCACAGATGAAGAAACAACTCAAGAGATTAAAACTGTAATAGGTATGAACCCGTTTAACCAAATGGATTAATATCAATGACAAGTAAAAATTAAATTAGAAATGATTCATGTCCTTTAAAACATCATAATCAGGCAAAAAAAAAAAAAAAAAAAAAAAAAAAAAACCAATGAAAAAGACATAAGAATTCCAAAAGCTTCAAGCCAATGCACCCAAACCCATGAATCTCGACAGTTTTTTCACATGTAAATTTATAGATAGAAGTAATTCAATTTTCTCCATCTTCAGTACTAAATATAAGCAAGTGTGATAGAAAAGGTAAGGAATGAAATGCTCACCTTACTACAAATAATAAAAGCAAACAATATGATAAGGTCAAAAGGAACCGATCCAGGTAATTCAGTGTCGATGTAGGATGTAAATGGTACAAAACTGTAATAGGCATGAACCTGTTCAACCCAATGCATTAAATTCAATGGGAGATAATATAAATTAAAAGTAGAAAGAATTAACAACCATTAAAAAATCAAAATCAACCAGCAGAAAAGGAAATAAAACCTAACAAATGAAAGAATGATGTTTTCAGCGGGTGTTGAATCACAAATTACCTTTAATTACCTTTAAAAATGATAAACATAGTTTGAATCATGTGAGATAATTAACGGATCATCAGTTCATGTCAGAACGTTATGTAGGACCCTTACATCTGAAGCAGAACCTTCCCAACCAGCTAAAACGTATAAAATTTTCATATCAAATGAACAAACAGTATGTATATTTCGAGATAAATCTTTTTTCTGTTGCATAAGCACTCATGGTGAGATGCTTGTACGTGAGGAGGAATGTGTGTCTTGTCAATTGCACCAACACAATCCTGTATGGATTTGATCCAATTTGATTTGTAAGTCAATATGAATACAAGTATACCAACAACCATATATAAAAAGAGCCTTGCATTGAAAATGATACTTGAAAGTATGTAGCTCAATACATATTTGATCGAATCTCAACAAGGGTTTCTTGCTCGGCCTATTTAACATACTTAGGGTAAAGAGAGATAATTGAATCTAGAACTAAGTAAAAGTGACGGTTAACAGTTTCACCTGAACGTGTGAACATGTGTCTTATTACCTAATTACGCACTTTATGTCCCACTGTGTGTAGAAAAATTATCAGTCGTTCTTTCAGACTAACGTTATGACTATTGCACAGATGTGTCTTCTCCCGTACTTCATTAAATATTTGAAAACATGCTTCTCGATTCATTCTCAGTTAAGTAAAATAATACATGTTGACACTGGTTCGAATGATAAAGTTGATGAACCTCACCCGCTTATCATTGTTTTTACGTGTCGGTTGTTTAAACATGTAAACCCGACAATATTCTCCAACTGCAACTACGCAAGCTATCATTGTGAGAACAACGATAGACCTCGCCATCTCTTACTCATCTTCATTTTCCATCACCTATCTATTACATACACTTTGGGAAGAAAAAGACTTTAATTTATGGCAACGACATATTTCCTTCTATAGGTGGGGTATAAAGACTACCATGTAGAGTTTGCAACCTCTATTCTCATTGAATATTATTTGTTATGTAAAATGAGAAGTAAATACGAGTTCATTAAAGAAGATGACGATAATTCATTGAAAATTCAATTTACTGTAGGAATATTACATGGAAATAATTAGCTAAAAGTCATCACAGTTTTTTCTTTGACGCTCCTTTTGAATCAGATTTCACTGTCTTTTGAAATTGGCAAAAACATAAACAAAACTGAAAAATAAATAAATTATTGAACATAAATTTTAAGCAATCTTCAAGGCATGAAGACCAATTAAGCAATAGAAAATTTTGGGTGAATCTGGGGTCTCACCTAATCCACTCTTAACTACTATAGTTGGTAATGTCAAAAGATCTGGTAGAGTTGCTTGAATGTAAATAAGGTATAAAAGCCATTAATGCATGACATATGGCATAACAAAAATCACGTTTAACTTTTTTTTAAAAAAGAAGCAATTTTAGTTGCAATTTGCCCTCTTATGGTTGTTGATGACTCCAACACGTAGAGATGCAACAGGATTTGATTAGGCCACGTACCTGGAAAGATGAGCCACGCCAAGTACATACTCATCCTAACAACTTTGAAACATGGTTTATAAAATGATACTCTATTGATTAAAATCCAACTGACTACTTGAGATTAGTTCACTCCAATGAAAAAAATATATGTAATAGCTTAGAAGGCTACTTGCCCCTTTCTGTTGGGTGGCTTGTGTTTAAAAAACGTAAACTCACATATTAGAATATCCAAACATCATTTTTTACTAATGAAATACGAAGGTTCGACTGTTAATAATTTTTGTTTGCTACCATTACGTTGATATGCATGAAGGTGTTTAAACATAACAACAGAAGGGATTACAGCTATATGTATTAATTTGAATAGAAAAATGCATCTAGAAGGTGGATGTGACATTATTTGCTCAAATGCTCGGATAATTTATTTTAAGATCATCATTGTTATTGTCATGCCTAGGGTTTCTACTTTATGTGGTAAAGAAACTTTTTGGCGTGAAATCCAGTAAGGTTTACAAGATTAATCACAATATTTATATATTATTAGCTTATTAATTTTAAACTAACTTTCCTAGCAATAGAAGAATCTCTCTAAATTTACAAGTTTTCTTTCTTAAAAAGTAACTTACACAATGTATTGGTTAATTGTATAAGGATTTTGACCAAATCAAACCTTATATACATTATACTGGTGTTTGCAACTACTCCCTACCTCGGCTTTTATATCCATATTCTTCTATGTATAACCTTAACTGTTAATTGGATTAGGGCCCACTATATTCATGGTTGAGATTGATCAACCAAGATAAATAAAAAACATTAAGTTTATAAAATGTATGTGAATATTTTGTGAATCAATTGTTAAAGCAAAACATTTTACGAAAACAAGTTTGATAAGTCATGTTGTTTAATCATTCAACTGCTCTATATATAACCATTTTTTTTTATTCAATTTAAATAAAAAAATATTACTAAAGATAAAATATATTAGAATTGGATAAGGAAGAAATTGCTACACATCATTGTGAATGCCAAGAAGAATCATAAACAGATTGTTCTTATCATGCACACTTAATCCCAGATTCAATTGTATGTGCGGTTGAACATCTTATACTATTAAGATGGACCATATAGTTATAATATCATACTCAGAAAATCAAACAGAAGAAGAACTTACCTGATACTCACAGACAGATAGAATAAAGAGGGACGCTTCTGGCAAAGATGCTCTACAAGGAATCTGCAGATAAACTGATATTATGAGTTAATAGAAAATACAAGACACCCAAGACGACAAATTTACTTTCTTCAGAATCTAGATTATGTTACAAGATAAAGATTGCAATTGGATCTAAGCCTACATCCTTATCCAATAGCTGTAATCCCAATAACATAATGAAAAATAGCAATTTCATAGGTTTAAACCCATACACCGTTGGAAAAATTGATGGGAAATGAGAAAGTGATTGGAAATAAAATCAATTGGATCTTTTGTAAGACGGCATATCGAAAACCATATGCGATATCAGATGGATCAGGGAGTACCACCCCATCATTCATTGCAGTCAAGTGCAAAAAATCCCTATCTGTAATGCCTTGTGTAATAGGAAATTTTTGTAATAGGGCATGTTGAAAAGCAGATTGCGATTTGAGATAGAGATGTTCATCACATCCCACTTTTCATTGCATGTCTGTATTGAAAATCAACAAATATCAAGCTATGGCCTGAGACATTCTGTGTATTTTTGTTAGAGGTGGGAAAAATACCCTCAAATGAAAATTGATTTCCTTTAGAGGCCATGCATAGGATGTATAATGATCGAGAAGGGAGCTCACCGATGAGGAGAGATCTTACGAAATATGAGAAGATCGCTACAACCGAAATTTCTTCAAAGCGACAAAATCGTAGGCCACATGCAAAACACTTGAAAGAGGAAAATTGAAGAAAATGAAACAAAAGGGATCGATATCGTCCACCTGCTCGCCTACAACGAAGAAGACAACCTGAATCCCCCATTGTGACCTCTTTCTTGTAGTGAGAGGAGCCTTCGTTCATCCCTATATACCAAACTCGCTACCATCTTCCTGCTAAGAAATGAAGATGGTGGATCGTTGACTCAACTCAACGTCAATCCCACATCCGTAAAAGGGATTAGTTGTGGAAGAGAGATGGATTAGGCTCTCTGTCAAATCCCTCTTTTGAATCCAGGGATGGGCTCGAGGAATGCAACAGCGTCGGGCAGACTTTTCGATACGGGATTTCGAGAATCCTGTAGAACATGGTTAGTTTAAATGTGATTGATGGCAGGTTGATCCAAATGCTGCTCATGGATTGAACGGTGGATATCACAATCTCATCCCACCTCGAGCCCATCTACTACCATGCGTTAAACACCCCCTTAAGAAGGTTTCAAAGCTAGTTGATCAATCCATATGTTTATGTGAGGTTTCCCACTTGAGTTTTGGATCTAGTTCTAAAATGAGAAAGAGAAACAATTGGATGGAGTGAAAATCACACGAACATCGAAGTGGACCAAACAAAGCTTTTGGGTTGCGAGAGCTCTGTGTGGCCCCCATAAACTCAATAGGCAAGACTGAGGTATAGATTTATTTTTTTATACTCTTTTTCCAAATGTTTCAATTTTTATTTTTATTTATTTATTCTTTTTTCCCCATTTGGAACTAGATCCACTAAGGGTTTGTTTGGGAGCATGGATTTAAACCCCCTGAATTTGAAATCCTCCCATTGTGTTTGACACCATGGATTTATAATCCCTGTAATCCAAAAGTAGCTATGCATAGTATATTACATAATGGTTGAAATAAGTTCGTTGAAATATATATTTTACTCGAAAATGATGAAATTCCAAGTCTTGGATGGGCCACAAGCATAGGATCACATTCAAGTGACTAACCAACAATTTTTAACCATTTATTTACATGGACAATGTTTGGACAACACAAATTATCCTGTTTGGGAGCTTGGATTTGGAACCCCTTGGATTCAGAACCCCCTGGGATTTGAAATCCTTCTATTGTGTTTGGCACCCTAGATTGAGAATCAACTTTAATCCAAAAGTAGCCATGCATGGTATATTTATAGGGGTTTGAATTTAATTACTAAATTAACTTTAATATATCTAATTAGTGACGTATGTAATGTTTGACACAATAGTTGAAATAAGCCCATTGAAATATATGTTTTGCCTGAAAATGATGAAATTCCAAGTCTCGGATGGGCCGCAAGCATAAGATCATGTCCGAGTGACTAACCAATGATTTTTAACCGTTGATTTACATGGACAATGTTTGGACGGTGCTTATCATCATGTTAAAGTAATTATAGTGATTCAATTGATAATCAAATTATTTTGGGATATCATTAGTGGGCCATGTGCCTAGTAGAATAATAGTATGGTGACACACATGTTACACATGCAACTCTTGGAAGGATAATAATGTAATCCAAGCTCTCATTGTGGATTTCAAACCCTCTCTTTGAGGGGATTTGAAACCACCAATTACTTTAGGGCCTGTTTGGGAGCATGGATCTGAAACCCCTTGGATTCGGAACCCCCTGGATTTGAAATCCTCTTGCAGTGTTTGGCACCCTAGATTGAGAATCAACTTTAATCCAAAAGAAGCTATTCATAGCATATTTACGGGGGTATTTAATTACTAAATCAACTTTAATATCTCTAATTAGTGAATGTATGTAATTTTTGACACGATGGTTGTAATAAGCCCGCTGAAATATATACTTTGCTAGAAAATGATGAAATTCCAAGTCTTGGATGGGCCACAAGCACAAGATCACATTGAGTGACTAACCAAAAATTTTTAACCATTTATTTACATGGACAATGTTTGGACGGTACTAATCATCGAATTGAAGTAATTATAATGATGCAATTGATAATCTAATTATTTTAGGATATCATTTGTGGGTTGTGTGTCAAATAGATTAATAGTCTAGTGACACACATGTTACACATTCAACTCTTGGAAGGATTTTAGATGTAATCCAAGCGCTCACCATGGACTCCAAACGGCCTTATTGAGGCGATTTGAAACCCACTGGATTTGAAACCCCTAGTTACTTTATGGTGCCAAACAACCCAGGGCATTTAAAATCCCCTCAAATCCCCCTACATCCATGGTGCCAAACAACTAGGAGATTTGAAATCCCCTTAAATCTCTCCAAATCCATGGTTCCAAATGACCCCGTGGCTTAGTGACACACATGTTACACATGCAATTCTTGGAAGGAGATGTAATCCAAGCATCCACCTTCGATTTCAAACCCCCTTAATCCCCTTAATTTGAAAACCCCAATTACTTTATGGTGCCAAACATACAAGAGGATTTGAAATCCCCTCAAATCCATTATGCCAAACGACCCTAAGCTCAGCCTAATATGAGCTGTGTGGGGACCACAATCGTGTCTCAAGACATCAAGTCCATCCATCATGTATGCTTCTCGGTTTCTCCTTTTCCCTTGAAGTCAAGTGTCCATACCACACCACCGGTGACAGTTGAGATTAGGGTGCACACCAGAAACTTTTTTAATTGTGTTGGACAACCAAACTTTTTTTTTTTTGAACATGCTGTCCATTTCCTATAAGGGAACCCAGACTCACCCAACACAGTGCTGCCCTTACATGGCCCACCTTGATGTATGTATTCAGTATTAACACTGTCCATAAGCCCTTACATGGCCCACCTTGATGTATGTATTCAGTATTAACACTGTCCATGCTTTTTTTAAGATCATTTCAGGCCAATATCCCAAAAATGAAGTGGACCCAATTATCAGGTGGACCATATCAGTTGAAACAATGGTGATTAAATGCCCTACCATTTAAAACTCCTTAAGGTGCACCTTATTATTTATGCAGTGTTTATTTGCCATCCAATCTGTTGATAGGGTCCCACAAGCTTGGATGAAGGGAAAAAAAAAAAAAACAAATATAAGCTTGATCCAAAACTTTTGTGGCTAATTAATGGTCAATCACCACTGTTTCCCATGGTGTAGTCCACCTGATAATTGTATTTGTTTCATTTTTGGGATAATGTCCAAAATGACCTGAAAATACAAATGGATGGCTTGGATATAAAATACATACATCAAGGTGGACCCGCGGTAAGTGCTGCACCGTCATGGGTGAGGCTAGGTCTCACCTAATCCCAATTCCCAAGCTCCTGCCTTTCGAAAACTTAAGTTGGCCAAGCAGCGTTCTTTTAGATGTTTTAAGTATGGTTTTACAAGGTGTTGTACACCTAAGTTTTTAATCAGCCTGAATTTTGGGAGAATCAATTAGAAAATGAATGGACACATGATGGACGGATTAGATGTCATGCACACATCACAGTGGATCCTACACATCATGTTTGTAGTTTAAGCTTAAGCTACACATGCTTGTAGTATATCCGTTCTCATTTTTCACGCAACATGATCATCATTTGGTGCATGAAAAATCAAGAAGATAACTTACCAGATTTCTCACACAGCTACAGTGAATCGTACGATCAGCTGTTCCATGATTTTGACATGTGCACCGTTTGGTGAGCAATGGGCTGATTTTTATACAAGCTCATCATCATGGTTTGGCCCATCTTTTGGACGGTTTCTCGAATTGAAACAGCCCTTTTCATAAAGGTGGGCCCTGATTTACGAGTATACTGAACATGGATCAAGATAAATATTGGTCCACTGATAGGCAGGTCAAGAGTATGATGTGTTGTTGCTCTGCTTTCGGGTGTATGCATGCGGGCGTGCTGGAATTGAATTTACGGCTTAATTTAAATCGAACAGCTATGACCCCGAGCGTTAAGATAGACAGATATATAGTATATGATTGATATATGATGAGATTGGTTGCTTATTCAACGCTCAATGTGTAAATAAGATTAGATAATATTTAGAGAGTAGGCTTCGTCTTCTAAGGATGAGTTTAAGGTTGTACATGAACCGAGTTAGCTCGGTTAGCTCGCTTGAGTCGACTCGAAAAGGCTCAATTCAACTCGGTTCAAAACTGAGTTCGAGATGAGTCGAGCTGATTTTTTTAGTTCGAAAAAATTTCAAACTGACTTCGTACTTGCCCGAGCTCGACTCAACTCGGATCGAACCTAACTCGAATCAAACTCGGAACGAACCAGTTCGGTAACTTGATTTCTTTGATATTGATTTTGCTCACCGAGTGTTTGATGAAATGACTCAACGAAGTGCGGCTGGTGGCAAGGAAGGTATGTATATGAAACAAATATCTTTTTTTTTTTTTTCTTGATTTTTATATTGCTTACAAGGTGTTTGTTGAAATACCCATAAAATCACTGCTGCTGTTTGACATAAAGTGAGATTTTGAAGGTGTAGTCCATGTGTTTGTGAAAATGCTGCACACACAAACTCGCCCGATTGGCTGACTGAACTAAGCTGAGCTGGCCAGTTAAGCTAGAGAGTTGGAGCTAGGGTCAGCAAGTTGCCAAGCCGAGTCCAGCTGTGCCAAGCTCGACTTGGTTCGACTGGTGTACACCTCTAGATGAATTACACATTTGTCTAGCATATGAAAGAAATGATGATAATAGGGATGAACACGAGGAAAACGGCCGTTGGGGAGACGTCCGGGTGGTTGGGAAAGAAATCCAACGGTCAAAATATAATGTACGTTGTAGAGTTAATTACAAAATGTGGGTCATTACTTGATGAATGGCCTGAATCTCCAACACGTGTGCTTGGTCATGAAGAAATCATAATGCGGGGACCGCTTTGTATCAAGCAGGAGGAGCGAAAGAAGCTCTACCTGGAGTTTTGTAGGGTAGATGCAAGGTGGGCGTGGCTTTATTGCAACCCTTGTCTGCTGGGAAGCTTCGTAAGGCCAATGAAATGTCTGTGACATTCACACCATTTATCAGTTTTACATGAAACTATAAATGAAGGCGTGGGGACTGAACATCCACCGTTGAAAGCTTCTTCAGACCACATGAATAACCTTTACAACAAAAGCTCTGTGGGCCCCACTATGATGTATGTATTTTATCTGCATCGTTCATCCATTTTTCTAATCATTTCATAACATGAGCCCAAAAATAAGTTAGATCCGTATATCAAGTGATTACATGAGAGTTTATACCCTAAGACGAGCTTGAAAAATTAATGGATGGTGTGGATAAGACACATACATCATGGTTGGGCCCACAAATCTTTTCCAGCACCAAGCAAGCTCAGTACTGGAGGGGTCACTACCGAAAGGTCCTTTAATGTGGTGTGGTCATATTGAGTTTAATTTGGATCTGGCTCGTTTGGGGCTCCTGCGATATCAACATTGAGGTGGACCCCACATAGCTTCCTCTATAAGCAGGCCCACAGGGACGCAGATTGGCTACTCGCTCCGTGGGCCCACCATGATGTATGTGTTTCATCCATCCGTCCATCTATTTTTCTAGATCATTTGAGGGTATGAGACCAAAAATGAGGTATATCCCAATCTCAAGTGGACCACATGACAGGAAATATTGTTGAATGAACATCTACCGTTAAAAATGTTTCAGGGGCCATAAAAGTTTTGTATCAAGCTGATATATATATATATATATATATATTTTCTCTTCATCTAGGTCTGTATGACCTAATCAACATATTGGATATCAAATAAACCGTACAGTGGGCCTAAGGAGGATTTTAATGGTGGATATCCAATCACTATTGTTTTCCTGTGGTGTGGTCCACCTAAGATTTGTATCCCTCTCGTTTTTGGTATTAAGCCCTAAAATGATCCGTAAAAATGGATGAACGGCATGGATGGAACACATACATCATGGTGGGCCCCACAGAGCACCGACCATCAGCCACCGGGCTAGTGGCAGGGGGAGTAGCCAATCCGTTTCCGGCCCACAGGGATTCTAAGAAAGTCGTGTCCCACGTACAACCCTGCTTGTACGTGTTGAAAAACTTGGACGGCTAGGATAGCTTGATGAATGACGAGCGTTCCCCAAGAGATTGGGTACTTGGAACCCAAGTAATTCAAAATTTCAAACTGTCATTTGAAAAAAGTAAAAAACACATTCGAACTAAAATGTAATAATTACGGTTATTTGATGATCTGTGGTGGACCATTATTGGACGGTTAAAAATAAAACATACAGTGGTCCTATTTCAACAGATGTGTCCACGAATTAGAGTTAGGATTGTTCAACCAATTTTCTTTTGGGACTGTGACTTAACCTGTCCTATTGTGTCAGGCGCACAATTTCTGAGTGCCTGCGTATGAAATAGCTTCCCTGTCCGTGTAGATATCCGGAATTATCAGGGCTGAAATCCTCTCCGACGCCAGTTTTCTGCAGTGGCTAGAATCCTCTAGTCTGTGGGGCCCCATGTTGTATATGTAAAATCCACTCCGTCTATTAGGTTCTATCCTCGATTTTAGGATTTGATGCCAAAAATCAGCTAGATAAACTCATCTGGTAGGCCACACCATATTGAATAATCTGGATAGGATGGCTTATCTTCTGCATGGACAGTCAAAATAACGTTTCTCAGCTGATGGACGGAGTGGATTTTACATAGAGAACATGGTGGACCCCACAAAGCCTCGTGTTTTGCGTGGATTACACATTGACTGTGGGACCTGCTTCTGGTCGGTGATCTACAGGGACCACGCCATGATGTATGTATTTTATCCAATCTGTCCTTCCATTTTTTAAAATCATCTTAGAGCATGAGCCTAAAAATGAAGCAAATCCAAATCTCAGGTGGATCACACAACAGGAAAACAGTAGTGATTGAAAGCCCACCATTAAAAATTTCTATGGCCCACTGTAATTTTTATTTTCCATCCAACCTGTCGATCAGGTAACAAAGACCTAGATGAAGGGAATACAAAAATATCAGCTTGATCCAAAACTTTTGTAGTCCCTAATAAGTTTTAAACGGTGGATATTCAATCACCAGTTCCCTGTCTGGTCCATTTGTTACACGCTAGTTGGATGGGTGGGACTGTTCCATCCGACTTTTCACATATGGTGGGCCATCACATTTCAACCGAACGGTGGACCCCACCCACCTTTGTACTTTGTATATGGGACCACACTGGTTTGCTAGAAAGAGAAGCAAGCTGGTCCCCTTCTTAAAAATTGTACTGTTGTGTCTGGTAGGGTTCCATGCATCCTCAGCCACTTGTACGAGACAGGTCATGGTTCAGTGGTCCACGTCTTTAGTTAGGTGGACCATCGTGTGGATGGATAATTCCCCGACAATTTCCTCAACTTACCATCTTATATTTTTTTAGTTGGAAGTGGACAGTACGTATAGATTCTCAATTGGTCTATTTATAAGTCAACAGTCACGACACATAGCTTTGTACCTTTTCAGGGTATGGTCGATCCATAAATCGTGATAAATATTAGGGGAGTTTACAATAAGCTACTGATTAATTTATTGGTGACTTTTCCAAAATATTTTAAAAAAGTTACCCCATTAATTAATGTAATTATTATTTGAGTGCACAAACATTTGGGTACCATTTATGCTTGATCTAACTACATTAGATCTAGCGACATAAATAATGTCATGTGGCAATGAAATTTTAATAAAAAAATAAAAATAAATGAAATATTCTTTTCAGTTGCTTTGACGGCCAAATTTAATCAAAATTTAAGAAGTTATAAGTAGCTCAATACAAATAAGTTCAGTTAACTACTTTTATAGGACATATGTCACATATTTCACTCACGTGATAAAGTTGACTACTCATCATGTAAGCCTCGTGGATGATAATGAGTAACGACCAAAATAGGTCGGATTTAGTTGACGCGCTACATCATTATACAAAGAAACCTTTTATAGCTGGAACTATAGGGGACTATAAAATGATATAACAAAGATGCCAAGTTAGCTGATTTTCACAACACAATATACATGCAAGTGGAAGAAATGATAACAATTGTCTACATGTGGCGTCTTACGAAAAACTCTCACCCTGGTAGTGGATTGAAGACATGCGTGTAACCAATGGCAACCCACACCAATCGACCGATATAGTGGCATTGCATAATAGGCCATGACCAATTAAGGGCCCAAACAATTATTTTCATGTCACCAAACGTGAACTGTGACCATAAAGATCTCTCTTCGGATACCACTTAGAAATTCTATAAATAAAGGAAGATCGAATAGCTCCAGCCCTGTCAATCCAACATAACACAACTTATAACGCAACACTGCTTATCTTAGTTTAGTTCCTAGACTGGCTTAACTTAGCTCTTCTAATCTAGCATGTTTATGTTGCTACATTGGAGTGGCTTTAGCTTAGGGAGTAGTGTAATCCAATCCATCTACATTGTTACAATGGTGTTTTGCTCAAAAATTGGTTATTGGTATGCGTGTATTGTGCCGAGCGTGCCAAAACCTCTTACAACTCAATCCAAATTGAACACCTGTGACCCCAAGCACCAAAATAGACAGAGAGACCATGGGTGGTCATTTATGGAAAAAATAAAGTAGTTAGGTCATCTATTCAACCACTTGTATGCATAATCTAACATTTATGAAGGGGACAGTCCTTTTAATGAGTTTCTTTTGCCTTTCAGACGAAATGATTTTGTAACACTCCATTTTTTTTTTTTTTTTCAACAGTGGGTTCCACTATTACCTATGGTGTGACCCACATGAGCTTTGGATGGCCCTCATTTTTTAGTACATGCCTTAACTTTAACGGGCAAAACTGATAAATGATGTAGATTTGTCATATCATTCATGTGGGGCCCACTCTTAAAAAAAAAAGCAAAAACAAAACAAAAGTGATGTGCTGACGCACGTCACCCCATAAACCAAATCTCTTCTCCACGACTCTCTCTCTCTCTCTCTCTCTCTCTCTCTCCTTCCTTCTTCTCCACGGTACAGTTGCGGACGTGAACCCATCCACCATGCATGGCATCATCGTGGTGGGACCCACTCCCCAATCAAACCGTCCAATGAACCTAGACCCTCAATTAACCCTAGTCCTTGAAATCGTTTGCCTAAAAACATTTTATGTGGCTCACCTTGAAGGTTGATTTGAACTTTTTTTTTTTTTTTTAAAAGCACCGGGACCTGTGGAACCTGATTTCTCTCGGCCATTATGGTGGACCCTACATCACCACCCACTCCTCACTGTTACAACAATCGAAAGTAGAAATCTGCCTTGTGCACGAAGTCACGCTCGAACATGTTCCTTCATCTCTCAGACTCTTTCATATACAAATTTCCTCTCTTACAATCGTGGAGATTTGTAACATCCCAGATTTTTGCCAGCCTGGAATTAGACGTCCTTAGGCAATGGGTCGATCCTAACACCTTATTAAATTGTCAGAACTCAAGCCCATAGTCTAAAATCGCTTGTTAACCCTTTTCCTTCACAAATCCCAGCCTTCACCACCTTGTTCTTTCAATTTTTCTAAGTACTTTTACCCCTAGACACTATCTTAAACTAGCTAAGTATTATAACTTGGATCACTTTATATACAAACTATAAAGGCCCAGGTACCACCTCAGACAGAAATTATACAGGACTAAATCCTTTAGAAATTAGGTAAGAATTAGGTAGTGTTAAACTAGAGTTCCTGTGAAATTAGCACCAATCGCTTTAAATACGATCTGCAAGACTCAAAACTTATAGAACCGTTGACACTGCATTACTCTAAAATCTAGGATCAATCTCATTACCCGGCTACTCTCGGGAGCATCTCGAAACTCCGTATCAGATCTGGATCGCACGTCGGAAGTCCGATTAACACGAAGTTAAGGAATTAGGACCGCCTTGCTGGGCTTGACAACCATCTCGGAAATCAAATCCAGATAGTGTCCCAGTGCTATTCGCTTGAGCCCGGAGCGAGGAGTGTGAGAAAGGTGAAATTAATTAAAAATAAAATATAAATTTAAGTAATCTGGCATGTTTCGCTTGCGGATCAGTTATAAGGATTCCGACCGTCAGAATCTGACCAGATTACACCCTCGGATCAGGGATATTTCCCCAAACATATCCATGTACTCGGAATCTTCGATCGAGATCCACTGACCGTTGAACTGAAACTGGTCCGCCATTTGCGATCTGGAATCCCGACTGAAACGAAAACTTTGCCATACCTAGATCCAGTGTTAGTGAGCTTAAGTCCGACCGCACACAGAAAATGGGCCGTTAGAAGTGCTCCGTTGAGACGGAACGGACCGTATTTGGACATAACCTAAGTATACTTTGTTCCTGAGTCTAGTTTGGTGAGTTTTGGGCCTATATAAGGACCTTAAACTCTCTCATTTTCAGCCCATACGAATTTAAGAAAACCCTAGGAGAGAGAGAGAAAAGAGAGAGAAAGTGTGAGAGTTGTGGGAGGTTTCTTCCTGCCCTTTTTCTCTGCCGCTACACGAGCTTAACCACTTTCTTCTAATCGCTTTCCCGGTGATTCCGACGTCATTTCTAGGTAAGAAACCCTAACCCTAATCTGATCTAGGGTTGTAAACATTGCAAATGATGAAATAGCTAATCTATCTCATTCTCTAGGTCACCAAATCATCGTAGGTGAAAGCCTAGCAAATCTATCGAGTTTACTATGCTCCTACAACGTAAGGTGAGGACTTTAGATGTACAGGTTATGGTTTCCAACGCTTTCAATGTCAAATAATGATAGATTCATGATCTGTATGCTATTGCACATGTACAAACTGCTGTCTGTTTTCCGTTTTGATTAAATACGAAGAATATGAAATTTTATGTATTCTAGGTATTTGTAGAAAATACCATATCCGTATAAATTTTGCTAATATGATTGCCATGGGTATTTGCCGTGTATATATGCTAGTTATGGATGTATGACCTGTTTGGCGAAAGGATTCGCCCTAGTACACATTTTGGCCAACATAGCTTATGTAGGCTAATGTGTGTAGTCCAAGTGTTTGTTGAAATGACTAAATAAATATGGATTTATGATTTATGCCTGTCATATGTATTGAATGTAAGAGCATGATTGTTGTGTATGAGACAACTCCTCGATATAAGGATTTGTCATATTCTATGTTAAATTCAACATACGTCATGTATGTTGAAGATGTGTAGTATAAGTGTTTGATAAAATGCCTATCTGAGAAATTGTGTGACGAACTAAATTTAATAGTGGTGTTGAGATAGGATTCTCAACTACCTTAGTGATGTGTATGATTTCCTTCATGTAAGTTGTTTAGTTTAATCACTTACTGGTTTATTAAACGTAAGCGTTTGGATTTCCTGTTTGCATTGTGTTTTATAACATGCTTGTTAATATATTTGATACATCACATGTTTAAGTTGTATTCCGTAAAAGCCGTTAAGGGTGATGGGGGAGTAGTGTAACAATTCCGTGCAATAACCCTGGCAGCCCTAAGCGGATAATATCAGATTTTGATTGTATGATTTGAATCTTGATCCATTACTGCTTTAACTATCTGCAATTGAATGTGATTGGAGCTATGTTATAGTCTAGGCAATCGGTAATAGATTTGAGCTCGTGGTTGACCTCTATTCGCCAAGCAAGACGTGTTTGACGAACACGAGTCGTGCGTTGCTTGTCGGGAGTGGTTAGGCCACACGAAGTGCTTATGCACTTCATGTCGTACAACTCAACGAGCGCTCGTGCTAGTCGAGCTCATCAAGTAACCCGATCTATCTAATGTATGTTCACCATGTTTGGACGCTACTGCTTGAACCTAGGGTACCAAACTTACCAGTAAAATCCCGTTAGCCATGGTACCTTGATCCGCTAAGACTTATGAGCCAGACATGGTAGTATGGGATACCGTGGTCGAGCTGTTGGCCTATACTGGGGTTTCGTGGTGTTGCAAGTGCGTCAGCCTGAGCCTCCCCGTAATGTCCATTGAGCAACCAGACTCGTGAGCCGATTATGGTGGTATGGGATACTATACTTGTACTGTCGGCCTACATTGATAAGGTGATGGGGGAGTGATGCAACGATTGCGAGTAACAGCCCTGACAACCTTTTGTAGTGACCTCGAGCATACTCTGAATTTGCGGTGAGGCGACGAGTTTTGCCGCGGTGAATAGAGTATGAACTAGGCCTGTATCAATTTAGTGATGAACCATTAAAAAGGTGATGGGGGAGTGGTGTAACGATTGCGTGTAACAGCCTTGACAGCCTTTGCAACGCCCTAGAACCACATTATCGTATGAGATTATCTAGGTTTGACGACCCTAGAATGGATCATGTTTGAGAATGATACAAGGGAGGTACCTTAGTTTCCCAATACTGTTGTTTGAAATGGACTAATAACAACTCGGTAATCATGCTCATCATCGCATTGCATGTGCCTGGAAGATTTGGAGCACTGAGGAATGAACGCATACCGCAGACGTAAGATGATGTCGCATGAGGGAGTATGTCAGTGAGGGCATGCATCATGACTGCATTTCATACTTGCATTAATAAGAGTAGTTAGGATTGTTCGATTGTACTGCTTTATCATTACTGCTTGACTATTTTGATAACATGTTAACTTATGCTTTATTGTTCCACTGAGTTGATCACTCACTCCCACGTTACGGGACGGTGTTTGCAACACCAACCAGACTGTCTTAGCTGCAGGTGATGGTGATGCTTATGAAGCAGAGCCGGACTACTACTATGATGTTGAGGAGGAGTTCTCCTACATGTAACTCTTTGACGGGTCTATGAAGATCTGGAATTACATTGACGAGGCTATGGTATTTGGGATAGAAGACATTGCACTTCCTCAATTTGGTATATTTTGGAATTATACTTATAAATAGTTAACCTGGTAACATTATCACACTCTAGAGACTCACCACAGTTTATATAGTTTATATACCTATCACAGTCTTCCGCTTGCTATCTCACTTGTCACTGGAGTATGATAAGCTGTTTTGGCTTAATCTCACTCATGTTCAATGCACTAATACAGACAACAATCAATCATCATTCATTATGTTGCATAAGTGATACATTGGAACTCGGGAGTTGAGTTTATGCTCGACCCCCGATTTTCAGGGCGTTACAAGATTCTCCTTAGTGATTCCAGCCTGCTCACTCATCAATTCACAACCGCTGAAAGGCCTACTATTGGGATCTCTAAAAATTTTCTTCTTCCTACTTCTCAATTTCATGCAACTAGCAGCTGCACGTTCCAATTTCAGAATCGACCTACAAAATCAATCCAAAGCTTCAATCTGTGGAGCCCACAAGCTTTGTACGACCCGTAAGAACCATTCACAATTGTCAGTGTCGCAAAATGCATCAATCCAGATTTTGACATGATCGTCTTCTTCATCTACACCACCACCATCTGATCTATGTAAACTAGCATTATGGTAAGTAAATCTTTCCATGAGGCCTATTAAAAATCAATTTAACTATTAATTAATATTCAGGGTCTTAGTATGTATATTTACATCCTTTAATAGGTAAGTTGTTTCCCAGATAGTTAATCTGAAAGCAATGTATAATATAGTTGTAATATAAGCCAACTCACTGAGTGAATCATCTTGTAATTATTCATTTATTTCCATAAGTTGTTGTACAGATAAAAACCCTAATTGTGAGAATTGTATTGGAACCATAGGTAAATCTTATCTGATCGGACCAATTCTAACATACAAATCGAATTTTGTTCGTGATCGTTACATCGAATTAGATTTGTAACAGACTTTGTTATCCAAAGAATAATCTTACAAAAATTCATATCTATATCAGAGTGTTTTATCATCACAATAGGTAGGTGATCATTCCCTATTGAAAACTTTATAAATAATTGCCTTATATGAGCTAAACATTGAGATATTCTTGATTTGATTAAACCGATGCAAATATTATTTTTTTCCCATTTAATATTATCTATTGGTGATAATGAATATTAATTATGTGAACATCACTATATCTGTCATATTTCTTTGTAAGTCTGAGTTAAATACATTTTATGTGAACTATTTCAATTTAATGTAAAGATTTAATAATTCTTACGAGTGCTCTACCCAAGGTCATTCCCGAAAAGATTGGCACGATACGAGTGCTCTGCCCAGGGTCATTCCTAAAAGGATCGTCACGGGTGCTCTGCCTTGGGTGATTTCCTAAAAGGATCAGTACACATGGGTGCAATGCCTTGGGCTTTTGTCCCTAAAAGGTTATAATGGTGCTCTGCCGAGGGTCATACCCTAAAAGGATCAACACCGGTGCTCTACCGTGAGTCATCCCCTAAAAGGATCAACACACATGAGTGTTTTGCTCACTCAAAATCTTAGTATTTTAGGAAATATTAAAACAATTTATTCATTTCATATTCATAAATGATAAATTATTAATTATGATTTTAAATCCAATGTTCACCTTATTTTGATTAATATGTCGAGATTAAATTTGGTAATAATTGTGAAGCTTTCGACTCGGGATTAATGTAATCATATTGAGTTGTCAACTAATTATGTTTTAACCATTTCAGGTTATGAATATTTTGAAGATGCAAGATACTACTTTAGTAGTGGAACATTGAATGTGGTTGGATGCATGTGATATGTCATTCTACATAAGATTAATTTAATTTAATTTTAGAATTATGAATGTAGTAAAGCTTTGACTTGATTTTCTTACTTCAAGTTAAATAATTATGCATCGATGTAGTAATAGATTATGTAATTAATTATCTTAGCATGTGGTTTGGATTTTAAAATTTGTGGACTATGGTGGGAGGAAATGAAATGCATATTTATTTCTCATACTTTATTTATTTATTTTTATTTTTTTTCTTCATAGGTAACGGGTCTGGAATTCGTGTCATAGACACCTTATTCAGGTACTCAAATTTTGGGGCGTGACAAAGTTGGTATCAAAGACAGGTTGATCCTAAACGTAGGACCTAAAATAGAGATTTAGCTCTAAGTTTTCCTAAACGGCCTTAACTAAGAGATGAGAAATTTTGAATACAAATGTAGGACATTTTCATCTATTGTGATATAATATTTAGATCCCATTTAGGCTGTATGTTAACACACAAACTCAAATATGGACGTTAGGAATTTTCTGAGATTTGTTTTGAACTATTTCTAAGGTTGGGCAGCAATAGTCAATATAAAATTTCTGACTTTGAAAAATCATAACTATTTAAGAAAAATTCTGATTAAGGTGATTCAAAAACTAAATTGAAGCTTGATAAGTATAATTTTATAAAAAAATAGGTAAAAAATAAAAATACTGACCCTTCATGTATATATTTGAGGTTAAGAAAAACCTGTTTAGAAATCATTCTAATCTGGACAGCGTGTACTCTCCGAATTTTTAAAAATTTTCTAGGCTTCAAAATATTTTAAAATTTTACAGGGGTATAGTAGACTTATAGATATATTTATATAAAATTTTTTAAGTTAAAATAACATATGTAAATATCATACCAATTATAATAACACCCTTAGAATAACCTTATGACCAAAATTTCTGCACATAGTTCTAAACTACATCTTAGTTTAACTTCTTTTAGATCTTCATGTATGCCTACATCGAACCATCTGAGTTTCTTATAATCTTAAAATTATTTAGTAAAATTTATAATTCCTTTTACCTATCCTAGGCTATGACGGATCCGAGTACGAACCATGGGGCCGCATTGGAGACTCAGGTACTCGATGCAACCAGACAAGGAACAATTATTGACAAGGTCATCCAGGCGATGGAGGGATTTGCCTCATTTATGGGAACACAAGTGCTTATAACTCAATCTCAGAAGTAGACTCAAATTGCACTTATAGCCCCTGAAGGGATGAGGTCCTTGTTGGAAAAGTTTAAGAGGCAGAGACCACCTACGTTTAAAGGCGGGCCTAACCCAAGTAAAGCTAAGGGTTGGAAGAGGCAGATGGAGAAGATTTTCTTTACTATGAGATGTAACAAGCAACAAAAAGGTAAATTAGCAGTATATATGTTGGAAGGAGAAGTCGATCATTAGTTGGAATTTACGGCCAGGGAGAACCCGAGAATCGAAAAGTTTGACGATAAATACTTTCTAACTTATGTGCGTGCTCAAAAGTTACAGAATTCACGAAATTAGAACAAGGAGATATGACGGTGCGTCAATATGATGTAAAGTTTACAGCGATTTGTGACATTTTTCATACCAAATGAGCTTCGTAAAGCGCAAAAATTTGTTGAGGGACTGAAACCTTCTATATATACTAGACTGACGCCATTTCTTATTAAAATGTATGTAGAAGCACTGGAACGCGTCAACGCAATAGAAAAAGACTATGACGAGCATTAGAAGAACCACAAGTCGAGGAATGACATGAGGAGTGGAGCCAGGACCACGCCCCATATATCTCTCGCACAACATGAAGCAACTAAGCGGCAGAAGATGATGCCAACATCAGTACCCAGGCATGCCACTACGCAACTTTTAACGCAATTCACTGAGATTTTCCATAACTGCGGAAATGTGGGCTATCCTGCCCGCCATTGTCATCTACCACCTCGTCATCAATATCCATGGAATCAAGGACCACCACGATCGTTTTACAGGCCACCTGCTCATTATGCACCGTATACTTTGTATCAACAACCTCCGCCGCCCCCTCAGATGATTCAACCAGCTGCGAGACCATCACTACCTTATCCTCAGAGGCCTGCACAACTACATCCACGATTTCAGCAACCTGGACCCTCTCAAGCTTATTCGAGACCACCTCAACAATCGTAACAACAGGTTAAGCTTCCCCAATATCAGCAACAGAGGCTAGAAAGTCAGGTACCCCGACCCTAAGCTCAAGGACGTATTTATGCTCTATCATCATTCACAAATGATCCATCCCAACTTCGGAAGTATGCACCTTAGGAGTATGAGGATCCAAACCGAAGCTATGATGATCCAACACCACCTTAGGATGCTGCTGCACAGATGTATGACACCACTGATCTTGCATATGAGGACCCAACACAACCTGCAGATATCGCCCCTCAACATAGTGTTGAAGCTACTAATGATGTGGTGGAAGGTATTATCTTGACTTATGCCTCTTTTATTAGAGCATTATTCGATTCAGGAGCTATACATTCATTTATATCTTATTTCTTCGTATGCTCACTTGGTATATTACCTGCACGATTAGATAAGAAAATTATCGTAGCAACCCCTCTCGGTAAGTCAATAGATTTAGAATAAATATGCGAAAAATGCCCCATCATGATTGAAAATGAAATACTACCAGCAAATCTCATAATTATGCCTATGAGGGAATATGATGTCATCTTAGGAATGAATTAGTTGTCCCCGTACTGTGCCAAGATAGATTGTTTTAGGAAGATGATTACGCTGAACATAGAAGGACGACCTCCAATGAAATTTTGTGGGACACGAAGAAGGAAAGCGTCAATTGGTTTGTCAACTATTGTGGAAGTTGAGTAATCAGAAGGTGGGATTGAACAAATACCCATGGTTAAGGAGTTTCTGGAAGTCTTTCAGGACATTCCAAGGTTACCTCTAAAGAGAGATGTGGACTTCGGTATCGATCTAATGCCCAGAATTGCACCTATCTCTAAAGCACCTTATCGCATGGCTCCGGTAGAATTAAAAGATCAGATCCAACAGTTGTTAGATCAGAGTTTCATTAGAGCCAGCACGTCGCCATGGGGGCCACTGGTCTTATTTGTAAGGAAGAAGGATGAAACTATGATATTATGTATCGATTATCGTCAGTTGAATAAAGTAATAATCAAGAACAAATATCCTCTTCTTAGGATTGATGATTTATTTGACCAGCTTAAGGGAGCAAGATTCTTTTCTAAAATAGATTTAAGGTCAGGTTACCACCAGTTGAGAATAAAGAATGAAGACGTGCACAAGACGGCTTTTAGGACTTGTTACGGGCACTATGAGTTCTTGGTAATGCCATTTAGATTGACAAATGTTTCAGTGGTATTTATGGATCTTACGAACTGGGTATTTAAACCTTATTTAGATTGATTCGTTATTGTGTTCATCGATGACATTCTTATATACTCCAAGACTCATTAGGAGCATGAGGAACATGTCTGGATTGCTCTACAAATGTTAAAGGCAAATCAATTGTATGCCAAGTTGTCAAAATGTGACTTCCGGAAGCATGAAGTAAAATTCTTAGGGCATGTGGTGTTAGAAAAAGGGATATTTGTGGACCAGCTAAAATTGAAGTAATATTAGAATGAGAGCAGCCCTCGAATGTGTCAGAAGTACGAAGTTTTCTCGGCCTTGCTTATTACTATCGAAGATTTATAGAAGAATTTTCTAATATATCAAGACCCCTAACTAATCTAACTAAGAAGAATACGAACTTTAAGTGGGATCAAGATTGTGAGCAGGCATTTACCGAACTGAAGAATCAGTTGACATCAACCCCAGTTCTGGCATTACCAACTGAAGGAGAAAGATTTGTAGTTTACACACCGATGCGTCCTATTAGGGATTAGGATGTGTTCGTATGTAAAGAGGCAAAGCTATCGCATTCGTGTCATGACAGCTAAAGTCTCACGAGCAAAATTACCTGACGCATGATCTGGAGTTAGCAACAGTGGTTTTTGCTTTGAAATTTTAGAGGCACTACTTGTATAGAGAACAATTTGACTTATATTTAGATCATAAGAGCTTAAAGTATCTCTTTAATTGGAGTGAATTGAATATCTGTCAGAGAAGATGAAAGAAATTTTTGAAGGACTACCATTTCGATATTTCATATCACTTAGGAAAAGCAAACGTTGTGGCCGATGCCTTATGAAGAAAGACACGAAGAATTGTGGCCAGCCTAATGATCAAAGAGTGGGAGATGTTAAATGTCATCAAGGATTTGGATCTACACTTCATCTTGAAGAACCTTAGGCACATCTAAGTAACCTAGTAGCACAGCTTTCCCTGGTGTGTAATTTTTATTTTTATTTTCTTAGTTGAATAGCTAAATTTAGCTCTTTAATCTTTAGAATTGAGATTAGATCATGATAAATTTTCTCTTAGGTTCGGCGTATTCTAGAAGCTTAGAAAGAAGACGTTTCGCTATAAGAAAAAGGAACAGAAAGAATATAAAAGGAGAATGCAGAATGGCGAATCGGCACTAATGAATAGATTAGGTTTCGTGGAAGGCTATGTGTTCCAAACAAACTTGATTTGAAGTAAGAGATTTTGGACGAGGCTCATAGATCCATCTAAGGGAGACCAAAATGTACCACGATGTTAAGTGCCAATACTGGTGGAACAACATGAAGCGGGAAATTGCCTAGTACGTATCTAAAAGTGCGACATGTCAACAAGTGAAGACAGACCATCGAAGACTACCATGACTCTTGTAGCTATTACCGGTCCCCAAGTGAAAATGTGAGCATATATCCATGGATTTCGTTGTTGGATTCCCGAAGACCAGTGCATATTATGCGCCGAGGAGATACCCAAGCCAAAAGATGTGGGCCCGCGTTCAGTTCGAGGAAAACGTCTCGCATTTACAAACTCAAGACAATCTTTCAAATTAATCACATCACATCCCATCAATCAAGTACCACATCACCTCACATGTCAAGTACATGCCCCATCCCCAAGCAACCCCAAAGTCAACTCTCTCTCTCTCCACCCATCACTCCCCATCACTCACCCATCACTCACCTATCTCTCTCTCTTACAACCCTCTCTCTCTCATCTCTCTCCCTCATTCTCCAAGCAACCCATGTCCAACATTTACATGGGAGAGAGGAGAAGCTAGTGTGGCCCACCTCCCTACCACTCAATCCCACCATCCAAAGACCATCTCCAACGTTGAAATGCATCCCTTGGAGCTCTAGGATGCGTTGATGGAAGAAGAAGTCCAAGAAGATCAAAGGTGGGTGTTCATAATACCTCTTCTTTTGATTTAGGGCCCACATATGGTGGGACCCACTTGGTGTATGTATTATATAAAGGGGCCCATAGTGGCGGGGTCCCTCCATTATTCCGATCTCTCTCTCTCTCTCTCTCTCTCTCTCTCTCTCTCCCTTTTGGTGATGGAGTGTGGCCCACCTGAACCAGACCATTTGATCATGAGGCTCACCTTGCTACTGGATTTCGGCAGGCCCTGAATGAAGGGAATCACAAATATCAGCTTGATTTGTGGACCCCACGCGATGTACATGTGAAATCCACACCATCCAGGCCTTGAGGCCATGTGATGTATGTGTTTTACCCACGCTGGTCATCATCCGTGGGGTCCGCCTTGATGATATGTGGTGTCCACGTGTGTGGACCCACCCAATTTGCACCATCCATCTGTTACTGCCAAGCAGCAATAACTGCTATACTAATGCAGCAGGTTCTGTAGGACCCCTCGATGTATGTGTTACCTCCATCCATTGTAGCATATGGGACCCAACCCACACGTGTTGCACGTGTTGGATGGGACCCACCTTGATTTTGTGTTTTATCTACCTATCCACCTGGACGGTGTGTGACCCACTAGGATGTATGTATGGGTTTCATCCTCACCGTCCAGTTGTTGGATGGTGGGACCCCACCTCAATGCGTGTGATCTATAGCCACAGTCTGTCCATTTGATGGATGTGGGACCCACCCACAAGTGTTGTACGTGGTGGGGTGGGGCCCACCTTGATGATGTGTATTTTATCTAAACCGTCCAGTAGCGTCCAGCTGCTATATCATTGTCAGCAAGCTCCGTGGCACATGATGTATGTTATTTTACGGCCACCCATGTGGGGGCCACCTTGAGGTATCCGCTATACACCGTGGACCCCACGCTGATTTATGTATTTTTATCCTGCACCACCAGAGCCTGGACGGTGCTGCTGTGAGGACCACCGTGATGTATTTATCCACAACCGTTCGTCTGGACAGTGTGTTGTGGGCTACCATGATGCATGTTGTGTATCACGCCGCCCATCTATTGATGGAGTGGGCCCACCCCACACGTGTGACATGTGTGGCAGGTGGGGCCCACCTTGATTTTTATATATTATATATTATATCCACACCGTCCCTGGTGAGGGATGTGGATCCCACCCTGTTGTATAATGTTTTATTCATGCTATCCATCTGTGATGGAGTGGGGCCCCGCCCCACACGTGTGACACTTGTTGGTAGGTGGGACCCACCTAGATTTATGTATTCTGTAACCATGCCACCCGTCCTGGACAATGATGGTGGGGTCCTCCACGGTGTATGTATTTCATACATGTTGTCCATCTGTTTTGTATGGTGGGCCCACCCCACACGTGTGACACGTGTGGGCAGGTGGGACCCACCTTAATCTATATGTTTTATTCACATTATCCGTCTGGATGTGTGGAGTGTGGCCACACTTGACGTATGTAAATCCAGCCACGTCGTCCACCCTGTTTGCTGGACGGGTGTGGCCCACCATGATTTATGCAATGTGATCTCACCGTCCTGATGGTGGGACCCGCCTTGATGAACATTGCAGCCAAGCCGTCCACATGTCTTGGCTGCCAACGTGAAGCCCACCTTGTGAGGTATTATATATTCATGCCGCCCATCTATGTGGTCCCCACATGATGTATATGTTGAGCCAAGCTGTCCATTTTGGTGGGGCCTATGTGGGACGTGCAGGGCCCACCTTAACATGGTGTTTATGTGGCCTGATTGCTGAGGCCCAAAGTGATGTATGTAAGGACTATTGTGTTGCATTTTGTAGCCCATATAAGAGGCCTAATGAGATGTTCATATGGCCCATATGTGCAGCCCAATGAGACGTTGTACGGCCCATATGTGCTGCCCAATTTGATGTTTATATGGTCCATATGTACGACCCAAATGAAATGTTTGTGTAGCCCACGTGATAAGGCCCAACTTGATGTATATGAGGCCCATGGTGCGACCCACTTGATGTATATATAAGGCCCATGTGAGCAGCCCATAGTGATGCGTGTTGGGCTCATGTGAACGGCCCATAGTGGTATGTATTAGGCCCATGTGAGCTGTCCATAGTGATGTGTGTTGGGCCCATGTGAGCGGCCCATAGTGATGTGTATTAGGCCCATGTGAGCTGCCCATAGTGATGTGTGTTAGGCCCATGAGAGCGGCCCATAGTGATGTGTGTTAGGCCCATGTGAGCGGCCAATAGTGATGTGTATCAGGCCCATGTGAGCAGCCCATAGGGATGTGTATTAGGCCCATATAAGCGGCCCATAGTGATGTGTGTTAGGCCCGTGTGAGCGGCCCATAGTGATGTGTTTTAGGCTCATGTGAGCGACCCATAGTGATGTGTATTAGGCACATATGATGCGGCCCACTTGATGTATGAGACCTTTGTATAAGGTCATTTGAGATGGTATGTGGCCCATTGAGATTGTTTGTGGCCCATTGTAATTGTATGTGGCCATTGTAATGTAATTCCGGCCAATTTGGTAAGGCCCATTGTGATGTATTTTCGGCCTATTTGGTAAGGCCCATTGAGACGTATTTTCGGCCCATGTGTCGTGGGCCATTGTGATGTATATTTGGCCCATGTAATGAGGCCCGATGTGGTGTATATGTGGCCCTTGAGTGAGGGCCATTGCGATGTATATTACCCCTTTATATGAGACCATGGGCCCACTATATGTTTGACACTATGTGGGCCACTCCTTGGGAGTAATGTTGGTTAAATGTCTACATTGATGGGCAATGATGGTTAAATGTCCACATTGTGACCTTCCCTTAGGCCGATTTCCAAGGCCGAATATCGAGGCAGGCCGATTATCGAGGCCGATTGTCGAAGCCGATTCCGATTACCGAGGCCAATTGTAGAGGCCGATTCTGATTGTCAAGGTCGATTCCGATTGTTAAGGCTGAGTATCGAGGCTGATTCCAATTGTTAAAGTCGATTCCGATTGTTAAGGCTGATTATCGAGGCTGATTCCAATTGTCGAAGTCGATTCTGATTGTTGAGGCCGATTATCGAGGCCGATTTCGATTGTCGAGGACGATTCTGATTGTCAAGGCCAATTCGATTGTCGAGGCTAATTCCGATTGTCGAGGCCAATTATAATTGTCGAGACCAATTTTGATTGTCAAGGCTGATTGTCGAGGCCGATTGTCAAGGCCGATTCTAATTGTCGAGGCTGATTCCGACTATCAGGGCCAATTCCTATTACCGAGGCCGATTGTCGAGGCCGATTCCGATTGTTGAGGCCGATTATCGAGGCCAATTCCGATTGTCGAGGTCGATTCCAATGTTAAAGCCGATTATCGAGGTCGATTCGGATTGTCGAGGCTGATTCCGATTGTTGAGGCCGATTGTATAGGTCGATTATCGATGCCGATCATCGGTGTCGGTTGTCGATACCGATTATGAGTATGTGACAACATAGCATAATGATACATACCAATATGCATCATCTGTATGTTTGTTATGAGATGTGGTTGACCATTGTATATGTCATTGGGCAGGTTGTTATGAGACTCCCTGATAGGCGGAGATTGCCCCACATGAGCGCGCGGTATGCGCAAGTTTGATGCATGACTAGATGGTATGACTCATACATCTCGCATTTTTGTAATAAGACCACCAAACGCCCTAGTGACATCAAGGCTGTAGCCTCCACAGATATATCGTGGATGGCCAGATGGGATACCAAAAATCTGTTCTAAATGGGGTGCTATAGATATCCCTAGGTGAAATTTTCTAAACTCTCTTGGTTTCAGAGGTTGTTCCAACGTCTAGACCGAGTGGATGCATGAGCGCATGAGGGTCGTATACCGTTAGGCCATGTCTCTCACTGTGTCGTGGTCGGTTGGAAGGGGGTGCGGCCTTACCTGCCCGAGAGGAGGGGCAAAGCTAAGTTGAGTTTGACCAGCTCGAGGAATGGATCTGTTATCGACGAGCCGGGCCCGATATTGGCAAGCGGATAGTGAGGTCTCTTCTACTCAACTTGTTGCACGCGATGGGCAGCAATCTGGTTTGGAGTGTAATAGACCCCGATGATTTTTCAGAGAGGACCGTACTGATATGTGGACTTTTGAGCAGGAGTTGCATACTCATTCATTCATTCACTATCCACTCGGGCTGGTGGTGCGTAACTATTTGTTTCGTATTCTTCATAATGGCCAGAATTTCGATTGGGGTGTGCGACTAACCTGAGATAAGGAGTTTACCACATTGAGTCTAACTATCCAAATTTAGGTATGGGACTGGTTTGGTAGAAGTCCTTGTGATGGACCCCGTAGCCTGTGATACTACATACTATCATCCCGACTTCACACTCTAGCTTGGTCATTTCATTCACATCGCATATTACATTGCATCCTCAACACATATTATTTGGCTTACTGTCTCTGCATTGTATAGTTGATCTACATTACTTCCTCAGTATATGATATTGGTTATTATATTTTTGCATCGCATAGCCTGGATAAGGCTGATGGTATTTATGGGCCTATCAACATGTTTTCGCATTATTCTGATATTGTATGATTTATGGGCTTGTCAGTATTTCCGCTTACTCTGATTATTTTGATATTGCTTACTTGACACTTACCTTATGCACACACTTTCACTACCCACTAAGCTTTGTATAAGCTTATACACGATAGATGAGTGCAGGTGGCATTAGTTGCAGCAACGTTAAGCTTAGAGCATACAACGGACCTCCGGAGCTTTAATTTTTGATATATGTATTTTCCTTTCAGCATTGTATTCAAATGATTATATTAGTAGATATGTGATGATGATGTTGCCTTTATGATTTGGGTAAACTTGTGGTTATGCTTCTTACGAGATAAATGTACGTTGGAAAATCCTCCTTGTAGGATCCCATGATCGGAATCTGGTGTATGGGCACCGGGTACCGAGAATGGGGTACTACGGAGGCTGTCGGCACCGGATTTGGCAATCGGGATTCCTGTGAGTCCGATCTTCAGGTTTGGGGCGTGACATCTCCAACCGAGATCCTAGGTTTAAATCACGGTTTCGGGCAAGTCTAAAGGAAGCTTTTGGAACTACTCTTGATTGCAGCACAACATTTCACCCACAGACTGATGGACAAACAGAAAGGACGAAACAGATTTTAGAAGACATGTTATACAGTTGCATTCTTGACTTCAAGGGTAATTGGGACAATCATTTGCCGCTAGTGGAATTCGCCTATAATAATAGCTACCAAGCCAGCATTAGTATGACATGATTTGAAGCCTTATATGGAAGACCCTGCAGATCACCAAGCTGCTAGACCGAAGTAGGAGAAAGGACATTGTTGGGACCAGAACTTATTCAAGAGACCTTCAAGAAGATTGACATTATTCAGGAACATATGCGCGCCACCCAGAGTCACCAAAAGAGCTATGCAGATAATCGACGTAGAGACTTAGAATTTTGTGTGGGAGATAATGTGTTCATAAAAGTTTCTCCAATGAAATGAGTTATGCATTTTGGAAAGAAAGGGAAGCTTGCGCCACGTTTTATCGGATCCTTCGAGATCTTACAAAGAGTAGGAGTTGTAGCATACAAGCTTCCTCTACCACCTCAATTATCCAATATCCACAATGTATTTCACGTCTCCATGCTTCGAAAGTACAAACTGGACACTTCTTATGTCACCGAATGGGAGCCACTAGAGATTCAAGAAAATGTCACATATGAAGAATAACCTGTGCGCATTCTCGATCGTAAGGAGCAAGTACTTCGGACGAAGGTTATATCACTTGTGAAGGTACAGTGGAGTCATCACAACGAGGAAGAAGTATCATGGGAGCGAGAACAAGAAATTCGAGAAAAATATCCCAACCTCTTTTAGGTATATAAATTTCGAGGATGACATTTTGTTAAGGTGGGTACAATGTAACACTCCATTTTTTTTTAAAAAATAATGGGTTCCACTGTTACCTATGGTGTGGCCCACATGAGCTTTGGATGGCCCTCATTTTTGGGCACTTGCTTTAACTTTGATGGGCAAAACTAATAAACGGTGGGGATTTGTCATGTCATTCCTATGGGGCCCACTCTCTAAAAAAATAAAAACAAAACAAAAACAAAACAAAAGTGACGTGACGGCGCACGTCACCCCACAAACCAAATCTCTTCTTCATGACTCTCTCTCTCTCTCTCTCTCTCTCCTTCTTCTCTGCGGTTCAGTTGCGGACGTGAACCCATCCACCATGCATGCCATCATCGTGGTGGGACCCACTCCCCCATCTAAATCGTCTAATGAACCCTGACCCTCAATTAACCCTAGCCCTTGAAATCATTTGCCTAAAAACATTTTATGTGGCTCATCTTGAAGCTTGATTTGAACTAATTTTTTTTTTAAAGCACCAGGACCTATGGAACCTGATTAACTACCTGATTTCTCTCGGCCATTATGGTGGACCCTACATCACCACCCACTCCTTACGGTTACAACAATCGAAAGTAGAAATCTGCCTTGTGCACGAAGTCACTCTCGAACACGTTCCTTCCTCTCTCAGGCTCTTTCATATACAAATCTCCTCTCCTCAGTGATTCTAGCCTGCTCACTCATCAATTCACAACTGTTGAAAGGCCTACCATTAGGATCTTTAAAAATCTTCTTCTTCTTACTTCTCAGTTTCCTGCAACTAGCAGCTGCACCTTCCAACTTCAGAATCGACCAACAAAATCAATCCAAAGCTTCAATCTGTGCAGCCCACAAGCTTTGTACGGCCCGTAAGAACCATCCACAACTGTCAGTGTCGCAAAATGCATAAATCCAGATTTTGACATGATCGTCTTCTTTATCTACACCACCACTGTCTGATCTATGTGAACCAACATTATGGTAAGTAAATCTTTCCATGAGGCCTGTTAAAAATCAATTTGACCATTAATTAATATCCAGAGGCTTAGTATGCACATTTACATCCTGTAACAGGTAAGTTGTTTCCCAGATAGTTAATCTGAAAGCAATGTATAGTATAGTTGTAATATAAGCCGACTCACTGAGTCAATCATCTTGTAATTATTCATTTATTTCCATAAGTTGTTGTACAGATAAAAACCTTAATTGTGAGAATTGTATTCGAACGGGTTCTCTGCCTTGGGTGATTCCCTAAAGGGATCTGCACGGGTGCTCTGCCTTGGGTGATTTCCTGAAAGGATCAGTATACATGGGTGCACTGTCCTGGTCTTTTGTCCCTAAAAGGTTATACTGGTGCTCTGCAGAGGGTCATACCCTGAAAGGATCAACACCGATGCTCTGTCGTGGGTCATCCCCTAAAATGATCAGCACACATGAGTGTTTTGCCCACTCCAAATCTTAGTATTTTAGGAAAGCTATGTTAAAACAATTTATTCATTTCATATTCATGAATGACAAATTATTAATTATGATTTTAAATCCATTGTTCGCCTTATTTTAATTAATATGTCGATGTTAAATTTGGTAATAATTGTGAAGCTTTCAACTCCGGATTGATGTGACCTATTGAGTTGTCAACTCATTATGTTTTAAGCATTTCAGGTTATGAATATTTTGAAGATGCAGGATACTACTATTAGTAGTGGAGCATTGAATGTGGTTGGATGCACGTGATATGTCATTCTACATAGGATCAATTTAATTTAATTTTAGAATTATGAATGTAATAAAGCTTTGACTTGATTTTCTTACTTCAAGTTAAGTTAAATATTATGCATCGATGTATTAATAGATTATGTAATTAATTATCTTAGCATGTGGTTTGGATTTTAAAATTTATGGACTATGGTGGGAGGAAATGAAATGCATATTTATTTGTCATACTTTATTTATTTATTTTTCTCATAGGTCACAGGTTTGGAATTCAGGTCCTAGACACCCTATTCGGGTATCCAAATTTTGGGGCATGACAAATTTATTCTTACCATGATTTCAAAGATAATCTGATTAACATAATGTGAGAGTAGAACTCAATTGCATTAATTGAAATAAAAGTAAAAAACTTAAAAAGTATTCATCAGCTATTCAATATCTATGGCATAGATGGCAAGTCTTAAATCTAAATCTTCATTAGTCTAACGACTTGGGAGTAGATGAAAGAAAGAGACCTTTATTGCGATCCAGCTATTAGCATAGATGGAAGGGAATTATACTATTCCTAGTCTAGGTCAGTCCAGCACAACAACTAATATGGACGAGATTACACTACTCCTATCCTAAAGTCATTCCAACGCAACAACATAAATATGTTGTCTCGTGCTAAGATAATAGATAGGCAGCGTTATATTATAAATTTAATTTGATATGTATTGGGTTGGCAAGGGATTAGAGCTCTTTGATCTTCCTCCTATTTATAGTACTTTAGGATGGTCGCATGGAGAGAGATAATTGTAGCCACTTTTACTGTCTACTGATATGGAAATAATCGTCTGGATCGAAAGACAGTTGTGGCCTATCAGATAATACTAGTATTGAAACATCCCGAATTTTTGCTATTTATATTTTAAAAATCCTTGGATTTTTTTTCATTATAATTATCTTATGTTGTCATTTACAAACTCTCAACACTAGATGTTAGCTTATACGTGGGTGTTACCTATAAAGAAACATACAAATCTTGTTAATTAACCATAGGAAGCTAATGAATCTGACTGATCAGTTAAACATCGAGTCTAACCTCGTGTTTATTCATCTAGAGCCCCAAGTCTAGAAGACCTATCACTGACTAATTGAGACAGTCATAACTAAATAAAGACCTATCAAAAGCTGAAATAAGTAGGAGTTAAATCTTAATTAACAAACCAAACTGACCTAGTTAATCATTTAGCCTAAGAACCAACAGCTTAGGGTGATTAAGATCGAATCCTCATTTCTACTAATTGTAAATAGGTCACACTATGAACTCAGTTAATCCAACCCTTAATCACCCGGCACAAGAAATCTCGCTATCCAATTCATTCTAAAAATATCTCGATTTTCTAAACAAGCTCTAAACCTCTCATTAGTGGGTCATTAAGCCGAGACTATAGAAAGACGTTCGTCTTAGTGAGCTTGATGTCCATTGCGAGATATCGAGCCGAGATTGCATATCAAATCAGTCAACTTGGATTCACAAGGGCAATGCATGAAATGTATGAATATTTTTAAAATTAATTAGGAACTTAAGTTAATTGTCTGTATTCGGTCTTTACCAAAGTTGTGGCTTTCAGATTGTTCAACGATGACTAAATTTAGGGCACCAATCGAGATTATTACCTTACTCATATCCTTATAGTCACGGCCTTGATCGACCATCAATGACCGTCGAACTGACTTTTGATCATAACTGTTGAGTGTGACTGATATCTAGGGCAATCGAAGCTTTGCATAGATCTTCACTTGGAGAAACTATATTACACCCTAGATCGACTCGTACATCTCATAGTGGGCCTTAATAGCTAGAAACAACTTTTCATAGGGTTATATGACTAAAAACATAGTCCTTAGGGCCAAAAGTTCAACTTCTTGCACTTAAATACATCCCATTTGGGCTCCCCTCCTTCAAATCCGAATTTGCTAAGGTTTGAGAGAAAGAGAAAGATAAAAGAGAATAAGAGAAAGAGTGGGGTGGAGAGTCTTATGAGAGTTGGATTTGTGATTCATTGTTCTTATGGATTGCTAGTGCTTCAACCAAGCCATAGGAGTCGACGATCTGTTCGTTGGATCTACTCCTTTTGGAGTCGGAGATAAGAAATGAATCATACTTCCTAATTTTAATCCCTTTAGTGTTAGAATTTTATGAATCTTACCTTAGGTCTCTCGATTTGATTTAGGAATTGGTGATTTCCTCAAAAAAAAAAAAAAAAAAATCCTAACCCTAAGCATGATTAGATCGTGTGAATCCCTATAAGGCGCAGATCATTATCTCTAGGTTATCTTTTATCAACCCTTGAGGGTCTCATTCAATGATTAGTTGCTTGTAGATGAATTTATACATGCTAATATGTTCACATTTTGATTTATCTATATTTTATGTTATTAGTTGGATATGGATGCTCACATGTTTGATGAAATGTTTAAGTGGTGAAATGTGTTGCTTTGTCGATGCTCACATACTTGATTTAATGCTTAAATGATTGTATTGCTCTATGCATGCTCACATGTTTGATTTAATGCTTTAGTGAACATATTACCCTATGGATTCTTACATATTCAACAAAATGCTTATGTGGTTGTGTAGTGAAACCTATGTTATGATTGCGTGACATAGTATGTAATCCATAGTGATAGTTAAGATTTCTATGATGTTAGGTCAGTTGGCTAACCACCAGAACTAAAGGGGTGGCCTGAGTTAGGTCGGCCACCCCAAACTTCTTCGGTTGACCCGGGTTGAATATGGACGATCGACGGTAGCTGGGTTACATGGGATGCTCGCACTCAATGTCGGTCGAACCGGAGTTTCCCAAGTCAATCGAATTAGCCTAAGAGTCGACTGACTGCTTATGTTTGTGATGTATGACAATAACAAATGGAATCTAAGATACCACGTTTCCATGAATGAGTCTAATTATAACCATTAGTGGTACGATCCACAAGACTCATGAGCCAAGTATGGTGGTATGGGACACTGTGTCCGAGCTACCAGCTTACACCTGCGCTTAATTATGTTGATAATATGTGTAACTTAGAAAAATATAATACTGTGTTGATCACTTACTTCCCACTTCCACATGTGACGGTGTTTTAAAACACCAATCAGATAATATCGTCGATACATGAAAATTTATTAATTTATTAAAAATTTATCGAAAAATCAATCAACACCTATTTAACACTTCAGTGCAACAATTAATACCTATTGCATTTTAAGGGACTCATTAACTAGAATTTATTTTAAAATTAGCCTAATATTACATTTTACTTTTTAAAAATTCATATACATAAATGATTTAATGAAATGTGTTTTTGTCGAAATTATGGTGAAAATATTGTGGCCCCACAATGATGTGTTGATGACATTTACACCAGGCCTCATTTAGCCTTGGGCCAAATATTATCCCATCAAAAAAGCTAGTGGACCACAACACAAGAAATACTCGAGGGAAGCAGATTGCGTACTTAGGCTCTATCGCACCAAGTAAACTCCATCAAGCCTGGCCTAACCATGTCCTTCATATTTTTTTTTAAACCTCTCCTTTTATGGGTAGAGACTAAAATTGAAACATATCCAAAATGCAAGTGGACTACACAATGGAAACATAATACGAATCAAGAAATCCACTGTCAAAACTTTGCTAGGGCTAATAATTTACCATATTCATAATGATACAAAGGTTAAAAAGACATGGATGAAGGAAAAACACAAATATCAGCATCGGTGGCCCATGAGAAGATTTCAACGGTGGGTGTTCAATTCACACTCTCCTGTAGTGTGGTCCACTTGAGCTATGGGTATGCTTCAATTTTGGGTCATGCTAAATATAAGCTCGTGAAATAGATGGACTGCGTGGATAAGACACATAATTCATGGTGGGCCCACATAGTTTAATCCGGTTCCAATTTTCATAGGGAACAACGGTCCTTATTTAGTAGAGGGGCCCTCATGATGTGTTATATGCCATCTAGCCCATTCGTATGAAACCACAACCCCACATGAATGGCTACAATAAAAGTCAGGCTATTCTTAACTAAGGTGGGCCCCGGCGCATATAAATGGCGGGTATTCAATCTCAACTTGTTCCTGTTGGTGTGAACGTGTCTGACGGTCAAAGTGAATATTATTATTACATCACGGTGGGGCCTATGGTGAATCACAGAAAATCATTTTCCCCGTAATTTCAGTAAAAATGTTTTCTGCCCTTGATTTAGTGGGGCAACCATCATCCATGCATATATGTCATCTGGCCCATTCATATGAAACATGAACCCTACATGTAGGGCTATAATAGATATCAGGCTATTCTAAAACTAAGGTAGCCCCAACTAATATCAACCGTGGGTATATATCTCAAGAACCGTGGAACCAGTAAACCAGACTGGAGCCAATCAGACCGTACGGTTTGGTCCGGTTTTAAGCGCACCGTTTCAGTTCCAGTTTTAAAAATTGAAGAACGGTTCTTCGGTTCGGTCCTCGGTTTGGAGTTCTATAGAGCTGAACCGAACTCAAACCGGATGGTAGAACCAAACCTTGGATCGAACTTGGAACTGAATTCCGTTTATAAATATTTAAATTTAATTTTTTTAAAAAATATATAAAAAGTTATTAAAAAAATAAAAAAAGCAAAAGAAATATAATCTTTCTTTATTCCTCCTCCTCTTTCGTTGCCTCTCTGTCTCCCAAGAACCTTGCAATTCGATTGGATTATAAAAAAAATCATATAATTAGGCTGGATTATAAAACAAACCATGTATATGGACTTAATTATAAAAAGCTTAGAACGGTAGAACTGAATCAGATTTTTACAGACAAGTTCCAAT
>JAJHSJ010000007.1:69455738-69543775 GCA_021015155.1 Magnolia officinalis
TTGTGCCAAAACTCATTGCTCTCCTTCAATGGAAGACCGATTGACTGAATACAGCTTAAAGATATGCGTTCACTTGGAGACAATGAGTTTTCCATCCAATGCATCCTTGTCCTCGGCTACGTGGAGAGCGGGAACTGAAAGAAGTTGATAGAATCAGTCTTCTCGATTTTATCTACTACCTATCGTCATATGTCTTCTTATCATCTTCCGCTGTTATAGTGTCAGAGAGGGAGACGATCTAGGTTTACTTATGACTTCTCGAGCTTTTCATAAGTCTAAGGGAAGTATAAAAAGGAGAGCTAGCGACGTCCTAAAGGGAGGGGGGGGGTGAATAGGACAATGCCAAATAATCGAAATAAATACAGAATATATAAAGAATACAAAAATCTCAATCGCCAGAGTATTGAACATTGGATTCTAAATGATTGTACGACAACCTTCATCTAAAATATTAGGCATGACAACTTATTTCACGAATGTCTTTAAAATCAATCTTTCAAACTAGCAAGATAATATAAAATGATTATAACATTCACCACAAGAATGAATAATAAATAACATCCATCACACCAAAGAATAAAACATTCACCACAAGGCACAATGAGTTATAGTGGTTCGGTGCTTAAAACGACCACACTTACTCCACTCCCAAAATTATTATCCTCGTAATTTTGGCTTTTATTATAACAAGGTTTTCACAGGTTCACCTTAACAACCTAATACAGTTCCTTGTTGATTTTCCGGATTATCACACAAAAAACCTTTTTTGTGATTTTAATGGACTATCACAGATAAAATCCCTTTTGTGATTTTGACGGGCTATCACAAATAAAAACCCACTGACATTTCATAGGCTATCTCTCAGACAAACCTAAATGAAATAAAGCAGTAAAATACTTATATTCAAATGTAGATTCGAAGACGTAGTAGAAGCTTGTAGTAGGAGAACTTCTTTCTTGAATACAAAGGAGGCAGTATTCGCTCAAAAAAAGAATATAGGGTTCTATAGATTTTTAGAATGAAAAACCTAAACGCTACTTGATTCAATTTTCTTTAGATCTCAAAGAAAGTATAGAATACTCTTTAGAATAAGATTGAAATGATCTTGAGAAAAAGGAATTGAATAAGCTAAAAATTTAAATTATAAATACCACACAGATAGCTTACCGATGATTTGGGCTTCTCTCTCTTTTGCAGAAGGTTTATAGTGATTTTTCATTGTTATTTAGAATAGAGAAAGACTTTATTTATAGCCAAAGATATTGAAAATTCGGCTAGCCTAAGAAAGGCTTTCGGTTAGCCAGATTCTACTGGATTTGTTCTAATGACTATCGGATCGCGCGGATAAGATCTATCCAAAATTCGACTGGCCTAAGGTCAAATTCGGCTGGACGAATTCCTACAAAAATTAAAAGTTTGTATTGCTTGAATTGACCCGACCTTACTCGGGCTAGCCGAATTTCAAGCTTAGGCTAGCCGAACCAAAACTTTGATTAGCTGAATTTTCAACAGAATTTATTATTTTGTTTGGGCTTAAAGTTAAGTTAGTTGAGGAAGTTAGGCTAGTCAAATCAGAAGTTAGGCTGGCCTAATTCCAGATAAAAAAACACAATTAAAACCCAAGTTTAATGACTTTTGAAAGATCCTAACCTAGGGTCTTTCTAGGGTATACCGCCCCGCGTTTTATCAAATATATGGGACAACTTGTCTTGAACTTTGACTTAATCTAGTCTTGAAATCGAGCGACGACTACTTGAGAAGATATGTCGATCTTGAGTTGATCATAAGCTGATCTTCAAGCATGTAGTATAGTTGAGATGTCGTTGTGATTCCAAACTTGCAATCTTACTTGAAGCACTTTTGTCTTATGAAATTTGACAATCCATGTATGCTAAACATAAAAGCACTTACAAAGTATATGCCTAGCCAACCCATGAAGTAGTACCAGGGTGGGTAGGTTAAACTTTTCTCCAACTTCTCCAACTGCCGGGCTCTTGCAATGTGTGGCCACATCGTCAAAACTGTGGTCTAGTGAACAAAGGATGGGTGGAGCCAAAGAGTATTTCCGCCTGCCTTCTGCCATTGCTCCCGTGACCACAAACAAGGTTGGTTGATGACATTAGCCCACTTAGAAGTGGTGAGTACTATAAGGCTAAGCCAATAAACTAAGAAATCAACTAGCTAATAAGAGACATCATATTCAGCAGGGCCTTTGATATTTTGTTTAAGACCTCAAGCTCCTATGAATGGTTACCCGCAAAGCTACAAAAACTAGAAAGTGTAATCAAATTATTAAAGAATGGATGATATGTAAAAATTTTTGAGCAAAATAAGGAGAGTCGGGAGATATACCGCATGTCTCTAGTAAAGTGCATGAAACAGGTAAGGTGCAGGACCTTTCAGATATCAGGAAACTTCGCCATCTCCTTGAATAGTTCAATGGCAGTCTCTAAAACTATTGGTTGACAGTTGGTGGGTGAGAAGTGTGTGAACTACTTGTTTGTGAGCACATACTCGTAAAAAAAAAGAGGCCCGTTACGGGGAGGCCTACCATTCGGTGAGGATCCCATAGGGTAATGCTGACTTTGCCCAGCGGGAGATGGAAGTAATTAGTTGTCGGGCACAAGTATTTTAGGAAAACTGTTAAACACAGTCACATATTTGCAAAAGCAATTTGACGTAACCTCTATGGGCATTCAAAAAGATCAATCTTGATCAAAATATTGAATGCATTTTTATTATCGCCTTTACTAGCGTCGTAGCAGTTACAGGTGGATAGAAAGCCGCGTGTGCGAAACTCCTCATTGCCCCCATAGAGAGTCCTGAGTGCAGAAACATTATTGCATTGTTTCGAAAAAATGTATGAGGTAGAGAGTATGTGGGTTGTAGCATGCAGTACAAACCTCATCTGAGAGATCCTATCAGTTTTCTGCTTTGAACCCCCTCTCTAATAGAAAGCCCTTCATAATATGTGGCTCCCTCATGTCCCAGTTAGTGGTATAGAAGACCCTATTGTGTGTCATCTAGTTGGTAGGCTTGCTATAAAGGATTGAAAGATGACAACGAATGTTCATGGGTATAATGATTATCTTGTCTCTGTAGGGACTACTAAATTTGATTATTTCCTGGTGCACTTTTACGCAATCCTAGGTGTTTTGAAGACGCTTCTTGTTAAACTTTTTGATCTTCTCCTGGAATGGTTGCCCCTTACTTTTCGACTGTTTCTTCTTTCAGAAAGATGGATGAGGAGCTGATTCTCTGACGGATGGTCGGGAACTATCCGTCCGAAGATTTGTAGTGGCCTTCAGCTAGTTTCCCAATCTGCCTCCGGACCTTCTCTCGGAGGCCTTTCTACATCGCCCATGATTATAGCTTAGTGGATAGGACTAGACAGGAGGGCTATGCGATCACAGAAATTTACAATTGGAATATCGGGCTCCTTGAAAAAAAATGGATGTTTTGTTGGTGGTCTTCACCCTCTTGTTAGGACGGGCCCCAACTTTGGAAGGTTGAGAGTTATCGGGCTCGGGCCTTTGAGGAGGGGATGTATGCTCTTGGAAAGCACTAGATGTTCTTTTACTTATGGCCATTTGATTAAAGGAGCGAATGTGAAACGAGAAAAAAATTGGTAGAGTCTGGGTACTCAGAAGATTTCCACCAAAGTAGAGAGTATTGCGTAATCGCGCAATGCAAGATAGTTGCGTGGTAACACAAAAGCCAATCTATTGCGCGGTTGTGCAATGCAGAAAAATAACTCAAGAAAATGTAAGAAGCAAAGTGAAATGAGTGAACGGAGTGGTTGTTTATATAGATGATCAAGATCCGATACCCATCACACAGACTCGATTGCCCAACAAAGTTTGCGTGATCGAGCACAAGAAAAGAATAATTTTTTTGGTGTAGAAAAAAGAAGAAGGTTTGATTCCCCATTTGATTCCACAAAATAAACCAAAGGAGAATTGATGGGGCATCTGTTGAAGCACAAAATTGCAACGATTCACATAAGATTGCCTTGTTGTGCGACCGTGCAACAGGGATGTGTTGTGTGGTCGCGCAACACAAAGAATGTTGCCCAGGGTATTGTTTCTGGGGTAGATTGCCCATATCAGGAGCGGATCCTGTTGCGCAACCATGCAATAAGGGTGTGATGTGCGACCACACAAATAACTTTGTCATGTGATTTTGCAGTTCATTCATTTATTCACAAGTGAGGGGCTTCAGAGAGATCAGAGGAATCTTCAAGAGTCTTCAAACGATCAGAGCTCCAACATTTCAGTTATCCCGTGGTGCGGCGAGGAGGAAGGGGATGCAAGGAGCAGTGCGAGACTGTAACGACCCGTAAATTTCTATACTTTGGCTCGAGTACCATCTCGACCAGAAATCAATTAGGATTAAATCCTTTAGAAATTTAACAAAGTTAACTAAGTGCAAAACTCGATTAGCCATGAAATCCGTTGGGATCGCTTTAAATATGATCTGCAAGATCCAAAACTTGCAAAATCAGTGACTCTAGGTTACCCTAAAGTTTAGAACCAAACTCATTACCCGGCTGCTCCCGGGAATGAAATGAAGTTTCGTATTAGGTCTAGATCGTGCATCGGAAGTCCGATTAACACGAACTTAAGGATCTAGGACCGCCTCACTGGGCTTGACAATCATCTCAAAAATCAGGTCCAGCCGATGTCCCACGGCCATTCGTTTGGATTCGGAGCGAGGGAGTGTGAAAAACACTATTCCCTTTACAAAATAAATATCTGGAATAGTGATCTGGCACCATTCGCTTGCGCATCAGTATTAAGCAACCAGACCGTCAGAATCAGACCAAATTACACCCTCGGATTAGGAAAAATTTCAGGAACATTTACATGTACTTGGAATTTCGGATCGTGGCCCACTGACCGTTGAACTGAAACTGTTCTGCCGTTTGCGATCTGGGTTTCTGACTGGAATGAAAACTCAGGGGATCGTATATCCGGTGATTGTGAGCTTAAGTCCGACCACACGTGGAAAAGGGGCCACCAGAAGTACCCTGTTTAAAACGGAACTGGCCCGTTTTGGATATAACCTAAGTATACCTTGACTTAAGGTCTATTTCGGTTATGTTCTAACCTATATAAGGACCTTAAACCCTCCCCTATTCAGCCCATACGATTTTGGGAGAAAACCCTAGCAAGGAGAGAGAGAAAAGAGAGAGAAAGTGAGAGAGAAGTGGGAGATCTTCCCTGCCCTTTTTCCCTGCCATTCTACAAGTCACACCGCCCTATTCTAGGCGCTTTTCCGGCGTTCCCGACGTCACTTATAGGTAAGAAAAACCCTAACCCTAACTGATCTAAAGTCGGGAGAGTTCCAAGTGATGAAATAGCTAACCTATTTCCTTCCCTAGGTTTCCTAGTTGCGGTACATGGAAGCTAGACAAATCTAGCGAGTTCCTTACGCTCCACGGCTTAAAGGTGAGGACTTAGGTGTATAGGTTATGGTTTTCAAGGCTTTCAATGCCGGTTAATGATTTATTCATGACATGGGTGCTATTTCACATGCAAATAGTGTCGTCTATTTTCCGTTTCAGTTAGAGATGAACTATATAGGATTTCGCCTAATCTATGTGTATGTTAAAATATTTGAAAATGTTTGGAATTTGGAATTGTGCTTAACATGTTTATTTTGTCGTAAATATATGCCTAATACATGTGTAACAACTCCTTAGCGAAAGGACTTGCCCTAAATCACTCCATGGCAAAACCACTATATGTGCTAAAAGTGTGTAGCCTAAGTGTTTGTGAAAATGTTTCAATGTACATGGAACTTGTATCCATGCATGCCATGATCATTCATTATGGGTACAAGTACACGGTAGACGAGGCAGCCCTCTAGTGGAAGGATTGGTCTAATGGTCTACACATGTACGATGTATCATACATCACGTGATATGATGTATGTAATCTATGTGTTTGTAAAGATGGTTGAATGTGCTAGTGAGCATCTAGCACACTTGTATGTGGATCGAGATACAAATCTCGATCACTTTAATGGTGTGAATGATTTCCTACATGTATGCTTCCTTGTAAATCCAGTTTAATTATGCATGAATTGTGTTATGAAATCATGTTTGTATGGAAATATGCTTGACTTTAGATTTCTGTTTCATAACATGCTTAGGTGCTTGAAATTCTTATATTATGGAATTCATTATAGTGTGATGTCTCATATGATTACATGATTCAATTGCTTGGGATTGGGGCTATGAGTTAGTCCAGGCAGTCGGTAATGGAATGGAATTCGTGGTTGAGATTCTTTCACCACGTAGGACGTGTTAGGCGAACCCGAGTCGTGCATCGGTTGGCGGCAATGGTTAGGCCACGCGAAGCACTTGCGCTTCATGTCGTTTAATGGATCGTGCGCTCGAGCTAGCCGAGCTCGTCAAGTAACCCGATCTGTCTTATGTATATTCACCATGTTTGGTCGCCTCTGTTTGAACCTAGGGTACCAAACTTACCAATGGAATCCCGTTAACCATGGTACCTCGATCCACTAAGACTCATGAGCCGGGCATGGGGGTATGGGACACCGTGGTCGAGCTGTCGGCCTACGCTGGGGTTTCGTGGTGTTGCGATTGCGTCAGCCCGAGCCTCCCCGTAGTGACCATTGAGCAAATAGACTCGTGAGCTGATTATGGTGGTATGGGACACTATATTCGAGCTGTCGGCCTACATTGATAAGGTGATGGGGGAGCGGTGCAACGATTGCGAGTAACAGCCCTGACAGCCCTTTGTAGTGACCTCGAGCGTACTCTGAGTCTACGTGGAGGAGACGACCCTTCCGTAGCGACAGGAGTACATACTAGGCCTGTATCAGCTTAGTGATGAACCGTTAAAAAGGTGATGGGGGAGCGGTGTAACGATTGCGCGTAACAGCCCTGACAACCTTTGCAGCGACCTAGAACTACATTTCGTATGAGATTACCTAGGATTGACGACCCTAGAATGGATCATGTTTGGGAATAATACAAGGGAGGTACCTTAGTTTTCCAATCCTGCTGTTTGAAATGGACTAATAACAACTCGGTAATCATGTTCATCATCGCACTGCATGTGCCTGGAAGATGTGGAGTACTGAGGAATGTATGCATGCAGCGGACGTAAGATGGTGTCGTATGAGGGAGAACGTCGGTGAGGGCATGCACGCATAACTGCATTTCATACTTGCATTAATAAAAGTATTTAGGATTGTTTGTTTGTATTGCTTTATCATTACTGCTTGACTGAATTGATAACATGTTAACCCATGATCTATTGTTCCACTGAGTTAGCTACTCACTCCCACGTTACGGGACGGTGTTCTGGACACCCATCAGACCTGGACCTAGATGCAGGTATAGACGGGTCGACGGAGACTGAGCCTGATTTCGAGGATGATCAGGAGGAGTACTCATACATGCAGTACGCTGGTGGCTTCTTATAGGCTGGCCAGTGATCGCGGGACTTCAGGATCGATGTTTCCAGTTGTATATTTTGATATTTTATTTTAGAAACAACACATGTATATGCATACTCAGTTAGTGTTCATACTCTGGAGGTTGAGATGGTTGTTATACCTTACATACATTATATATGCATTTTCAGTCTTCCGCTTGCCTTTTTAAAATTGTTCTGGAGTATGAATTACTGTTTTGGATTAATCTCATTCATGTTTATTGTACTAACACAGCCAACATTCAATCATACTCATTTATGTTGCATAAGTGATGTTTTGGAACTGGGGAGTTGAATTATGCTCGACCCCCGATTTTCAGGGCGTTACAGAGACTGCTTGCACGGCCACACAATAGGAGACCCCGATATATATATTTGGCAATTACGTCTTCCTGCAAGATGCATAATATCCCGTGATTCGATCTCTTATGCATATATGTTGTGTACATTGGTGTGAAGGTTTTGAACACGCGTAACCTTTTGTTGTTGTGATGGACGCTATACAAGCCAAGATGTTATTGAAATGTAGATATTCTAATCTCCAATACTTGTTTCTGGTCGAAACAACGCACTGCTCTACGAAGCACCACACTAATCTCAGCTAAGTTGGTGATCCCACTTTAGTGGTAAGTATTCGATTTTCCGCATTCATCTCTTGCATTATTTTAGCTGAATCACGTAACTGTTGCACTTTCAAAAGTCCTTCATTTCGAAGGAAAAAAAAAAAAAAAAGAACTAATTTGAGTAGTATCCCCAACCTCCACAAATTGTCTAAGGCCCTGTTTGGGCAACGGAATTAGAAGGGATTAGGTGGGATTGGATTCATCTGGTTCCGTGCCAATTCCACTCCATGTTGGCAAAGCTTGGAATTAGAAAGGATGGAGTTACATTGGGTCCTGTGCCAATTTCACTCAATGCTAGCAAGTTGTGTAGGTCCCACCCTGATGTGTGAGCTATATCCACACCGTCCACCCATTTTTTGAGATTATTTTAGAGCATGGGCCAAAAATCAGGCAATTTTAAGCTCAAGTGGACCCACCACTGAAAGCAATGGGGATTGAATACTTACCGTTGAAAACTTCTTTGGGGCCACATAAGTTTTGGGATCTACCTCATTTTTCGGCCCATACCATAAAATGAGGTTACAAACAAATGAACGGTTTTAGATAATAATACTATGTGTTATTCCGATAATTTCAAATGATGGTGGGTATATCCATTCAATGTACCACCGTATTACCAACAAAGCAGAGCATTAATCTAATCCCATGGAATCAGGGGACAACCCCTGCCATGGGTAATAATGATGTTTTTTTGAATACAATCCCACCTAATCCCTTCTAATACAGCTGCCCAAACAGGGCCTAATAGTGCACTTGACGGTTGACCGAGTAGATAGTTGGTCGCACTCCCGACCAAGCTCAGTTCTATCTCAACACCAGGGTTGGTGGTTTTGGTTTGAATCCGATCCAATCAATTTTGGCACGCCCACAAATCCCACACACGTATATCACGTGACCGATTCCAAACTAATAGTTGACTTGTGCATTAGACTTGGCCTGACATGCATGTCCTAATCAAAATTTTGATTTAAGATTGGGCTCAAGTCATTTTTGCTACCCTGGCTTGTCCTGATCCAACTTAACATGCATGTCTTGTATACCACAAATATCATTCCAATTCCCGATTAGGCAACCCCATGTAGCACGTACTTTTAGTGTAGATCAGTATTTTTGAGGATTGCGTCCTAACCCCTGCCTGTCCCAGCCACGAATGGGCAGTTATGTGGGCAGGTCCACTGTAATTTTGAGGTAGAGCTTGGTTTGGGTTTTTGTCCATTAACTATTCATGGCTTGAAAATGTGCAGGGCCATGTCCGACATAAGTGGAGGTTGGTGTAGGCCTTCACGGTCGAGCCTGACCGGTCCGGCTCCAACCCAACCCAACAAACCCAACCCCACCCACACCCTCACTGCCAGCTGTACTTGTATATTCAACTGACAGTTCAAGAGATAAAAAGTGATTTAAAAAAAGCTTTTCCAATTAATTAAAATAATAATCAATTTCAATGATTCTTAATTTAAATATTAATAAGGAAAAATTTTCCAATTTTCATTATTTAAATAATACTATTATTTTTAACCTAACCCGATAATGCATCCAACAGGCCCTTGAAAAAGAACAGACACGTGGGTTTTTGATGGAGACAGTACGGTAACGCTCTAGTAGCTGATGCACGCTACTCGGGTCCAGCGAGAAAAGTGATGTGTAGTACTGTAAGATCCGTATATGGTCAACCTATCTTTCCACCGTACATGTGGCAGAATGAATTACCAATCAGAACCATCCATTTAGTGGGTCTTATCATGGATTGAAAGTGGTTTTATAATTGAAACCGTTGGATATCATAGGCTTCGTAGTTTGTACCTCTTATTATCCACCGTAAATCGTTTGTGTTTTTCCCAAATTTTAGATTGCATGATCGGATGGTTTGGATCATCTAATTGGTGTACGTTTGAATTATCTACCGTTCAGAAATTGAGCCACTAAATGGACGGTCCACATTCTTACCACGTGTACACTCGTTAGATGGCTCTACCATTACCATATTCTATTTCTAACGGCTCTGCCGTATAATTGCGCTGAAGGGCCCACCTGTTGAACGTCCGGCCGCGCGTGGGCTCCACGATGGCAACCGTTGAAGTGATTATTCGCGCGGGTGCTTGAAGAGACCATTCGAACCGCGTGTACGAGATCGGGCCCGTTCATCAGGTGAGTCGCATGATGAAACATGGCCTGGCCAGTGAATGACCCATTCATCAGTTGGACCGTTGCTCGTGTATGAGAACAGTGGATGGTGGGATAGAAGGCGCTTGATTTTAAACATCTCCAAACGCGTCCCGCGATTACAATTTTAGTGCGGAGACATTTTCTCGTGGACCCCACCTGAGTGAAAGAGAGAGGGATTGCCTGTGCCGTTCCTGTGGTTGGAAGCTATGTAGGCTCACAGAGATGTCCATGAGAAATCCACTCCGTCCATTAGATTCTCAACCTCACAATAGGACAGGATTACAAAAAATCAAGTAGATCCAAAACTCAAGTGGGCCACGAAACAAGAAACGGCTTGGATTTAGAACGTTTACCATTGGAAACTTTTTGTGGACTAAGAAGTTTTGAATCAGGATATATCTGTGCTTACGGTTTATCCAGTGGTGACTTTGTGTTAGCCTCAGAAGTTTTCAACGGTTGACATTTCCGTTCTCACTGTTTCCCGTCGTGTGGCCCACATGAATTATGAATCTTCCTGATTTTTGAAGTTCTAACCTATTATGAGGTTTAGGAACTAATGGACGGAGTGGATTTCTCACGGGCATCTCCGTGGCCCCACGTAGCATCCGAACACAGTAACTTGCTGTGGCCGGGCAGCATTGGCAATCGGACCTGCATAAGATAAGCCTCATATGCCACTGACACGTGTACGGTGGAGTATTAAGATAAAGATACAGGACGCAGGCTCGATACAGATTACAAATTCTGAGGAGATTGGGCCATTGGATCGATACCCGTGCCACTGGTCTTCTTTTCAACACTGTGGATTTGTGGCCCACAATGAAAAAAAGAGGAATAGAGCGGTTGAGATTCAACACAAAAAGGTCCTAGCATCCAAGATCTCCATCCAGTATCGAAGTAAATATACCAACGGTCTGGATTAGTGTAGATGGGGTCCACTTGGCAGATTGGAAAACCCGTGTGTGCACTGCAAAGATGCGTGCTAACGTACCATAAAAATTCGTCGTTTCCGAAACAGCAATTAGTGCCTTCAGAAGAGAATGATTGCACTTTCCCGATTTGCCCTTCCGGATCAGTTGGGCGGTTTCGATCCTTGCTTCCCGATTAAGTGGGCCAATCACGAGACAGAAATGAAGAAGCGGACTGCCTACCCAGCAATCGCGCACTGAGTAAACTCTGTGGGCCCCACCATGATGTATGTGTCTTATCCACGCCGTCCATACGATTTACCATCTTGTTTTAGGGGATGATCCCAGAGATGAAGCATATCCAAAGATCAAGTGGACCACATCACAGGAAAGGGTGGGAATTGAACACCTACGGTTGAGAACTTCTTTGGGGACACAGAAGTTTTTAGATGAAAATGATATTTGTACTTTCCATTCATCTGTGTCGGTGTGACCTTACGAAGAGGTTGAATAACAAATAATATAGCTAAGAGCACTAGGAAGGTTTCAACGGGGATGTTATTATCTCCATTGATTTATGTGGTATGGTCCACTTAAAGCTTTGGATATCTTCAATTCTGGGCTCTTAACCTAAAACGAGTCCGTAAAACGGATGGACGGCGTTGATAAGACCAGTACATTACGGTGGGCCCGCAGAGTTTACAGAGTACGCTATAGCTTACTGAGTTAGTACGCAATCCACTTTGCGCTAGTGCGACGGATTGCGTGGTGATGCTAACGTGGTGTGAAGACTCTGTGTGGCCCATCGTGATGTATGTGTTTTATCTGCGCCGTCCATTCATTTTCTAAGATTATTTTAGGATATTAGCCCAAATTAAATAATATTCAAAGCTCAAGTGGACCACCCTACAGGAAATAAAGTGATAATGATGGAAAAGATGAATTTCATCTTGATACAAAACTTACGTGGCCTCCACAGAGATTCCAAGGGTAGCATTTAATCCCAACGGTTTCCTGTGTGTGGTATTAGAGCCTATGGAGCGGGATTCTGGTAGGATGATGTTGGCACAGATCATTTAGTAGCTCGTGGACGGTCAATGACTCATAAGTACAACGATCAGATAATCCTAGCCGTCTCATTGGTGGCCTTCAAATGGACATGGAAATTTCGCGCCACGATAGGTACTCTTAACCCTTGACCTAGTGTTGAAACTCGTTTTTAGTTGTGAGAGTCCACTTGAGATTTATATCTGCTTTATTTTTTGGACTATGCCTAAAATAAAATTAGCAAAATTGGTGGACCACATGGATATACAACAAATATATTAAGGTTGGTCCAACGTTCAAGGTGGCCCTGACCTTGCTGGATCCAGGGTCCAACTAATCCACGTATGATTCTCCGACATGAGCTAATCTATATAAGGTCAACTAGATGGATGGCTCAGATCTAATTTCTGGGGAAGTGACTAAGCTGCCACCGGAAAAGAGCAATCCATGTAGGACCTTAATCATGGGGACGACCTCAGTGTATGCATTGTATAGCCTTGCTGTCCTTGGTCCTAAAAGAAAATTAAAAAAAGAAGAAGCAGATACAAATTTCAGATGGACCATGCTATCAACAGTCGATCATTAAATGTCCAGCATTAAAAGCTTCCTTAGCCCACTGTTACTTATTGTATGGTCCACCTAAATTTTTAGGTAGACTCTCAGGAGTTTCAACTCCCGTCAAGGGTTAGAGTAAACTCCACCAGCGTGAGTGTGTGGGGGTGTGTGTGCGTGTGTAAAAAAAATAAAAATAAAAAATGAACGGCGTGTACATGCAATGCATACACCCACGTATACCCTTCCGGGTTCTGCATACACCCACGTATACCCTTCCGGGTTCTGCGTGCGGTACCATTGCCGTTCACGAGATATCCTGCAAGTATTGGGAGCGGATTGCCTGTGACCTGGGGCACAGAGATATACCATTGCCCGGTGCTGTGTGGAATCCAGAGAGTTGTCTGTGACAAATCTACTCCGTCCATCTGTTTTAAAAGACCAGGATTAGAAAAATCAGACAGATTCAAATCTCAGCGGGCTACATCACATGAAACAACAGGGATAATAACCCTATGAACGGTTTGGATGGCATATAAATATTATGTTCATCTCTAGGAAGGTTTCAACGGTGGATGTTTCCATTCCCATTGCTTTGTTTGGTGTATCCGATCTAAGTGTTGGATCTATTTAGTTTTTCGCATACTGTCCTATTATGGTCTTTCAAAACAGATGGACAGATTAGATTTATCAAAGATAACTCTGTGGACCCCACACAGCTCCGGCCACAGGTATATATCTGTGCCCGGGGTCACAGGCAATCCGCTCCCGCAAGGATAAGGGCATTTCCGGTAATTCTGACACGCAGTCACTTGCCGGTTCTTACCACGTGTCAGAATCTAACCACTTCAAAGCTCTCCATCCCTGGATGACGGCCACGTATATTAACTGTAGTGGCCGATAAACATGCCACATAGGACGCCACGTCGACACCTCTGTCCTAGTCAGCAACACAGACCCCGCTCTCTTCTTTTAAAACCCGTCCGGCCCTCTGCATTCCCAACAAAACCGAGCTCTCGTTCATGTCTACCAACGGGCACTCCAACCGTCGCCGGGAAGCTTCCATCCGTTGCCGGAGAGAAATGATCGAACAGACGGAAAATGAAGATTCCACAGGCTCTCCCTCCCGATCCTGCCGTAATCTACCCGGAGAATCCCTTGCTTTAGCCGATTCTGTAAATCCCAAGGAAAAGCGACTTGCTTTAGCAGAGCTTTGAAGTTATTCCATGCTTGCGACGCAGAATCCGTACTAGAAAGATATAAGAACCGCTGGAGCAAGGTACCTGAGGCTCGAATTCCGGCGCCTTTCACAAATTTCCGACGGGTTTTGTAGTTTTCCGGCGGAAATCGGCGGGCTTTTGTATGATCGGACCGTTCTGGTTCCTGTTAGGTTTCTTGCGACGAAAGATGATGATCGGAGATATTAATCGTTGACTTCAGTCTTTGAAGATTTATAGTTGGGATTTTGTATGGGAATTTTCGTGTACGTTAGCATAGGCGCTGCAAATGAGGAGAACTAGGAAAGGCTTGAATTTTTCTGTGATTTCGTGCCTTTCCCCTTTTGATCTTATGAAAATGGAGAATCGGAGATAGAAGAGGGGATTTTTATCTTTTAATCGAGTAATTCATACCTTTTCCGATGAAGATTCAGCCGATTGATTCAGCTGTCTTGGAACAATCGATGCGGGCCGATCCGGCCAAACCTGCTGCGAAATCACGGCTCAAACGGCTCTTTGAGCGGCAATTCCCGAGCGTTTTGAGGATTTCTACAGCAGAAAGGTTTGCGGCGGAGCAGCATTGCAGCAAGGATGCAGGCGATCTGGAGCCGAGCTCTGTTGCTCTGGCGAAAATGGTGCAGAACTTCTTAGAAGAGAGCAGCGAGAAGCAAGTAGAGGTGAGGTGTGGCAGAAGCCGATGCAATTGTTTCAACGGGAACTGCAGCGAGGGTTCCGAAGACGAATTCGAATTCTCTAGTGGCAGCAGCAGCGAGGCTCTGATTGCTGCACTGTCCGGCGATGCATGCGAAATTCTCAAGGTACTGATCTAGATCGTTGAAATCGTCGAATCCTATTATCCATCGATTTACGGTACAACAAGAAATTGAAAACTTTTTTGAATTTCCCTCTTGATCTTGCAGAGCTTGGTTCCTTGCACGAGCGTTTCAGAGCGGAATCTTCTAGCTGATGCTGCGAAGATCATCGAGAAGAACAAGATCTGCAAGCGGAAAGACGATTGCAGAAGGATCGTCACCAACGGTCTTTTAGCTCTCGGATATGACGCTTCCATCTGTAAATCTCGCTGGGAGAAATCTCCTTCGTTTCCAGCAGGTCTCTCTCTCTCTCTCTCTCTCTCTCTCTCTCTCTCTCTCTCTGTCAATATATCGTCCGATACATGAACGATACGTCTGTATCGGCCCGATACAGGGGCAATACGTGGCTGTATCGGTGGTGAACAATACGATATTCGATACACCGATTTCTCTCGCGGTAGAAGTAGAAAAAAAAAAACGGATTTTAACTGTATTTTCGTCTTTTTAGGGGAATACGAATACGTAGACGCGATCGTAGAAGGGGAGCGGTTGCTGATCGACGTGGATTTCAGATCGGAGTTCGAAATCGCACGGTCGACGGGGAACTACAAAGCGGTTCTCCAATCACTGCCGTCCATCTTCGTGGGGAAACCCGATCGCCTCCAGCAGATCGTGGCCGTTGTTTCGGAAGCCGCGAAGCAGAGTCTGAAGAAGAAGGGTCTACATTTCCCTCCGTGGAGGAAACCAGAATACATGAGGGCGAAATGGCTCTCTCCCTACCAACGCCAGAAACCGATCGAAGAAAGCACGCCGTGTCAGATCACTACTCGGAATTTCTCCGGCGAGTTTGAGCTTATCTTCGAGGAGAAGAACGCGCCGGTGGGTAAGGATTCCGGCGATGGTTTGTCATATCCGGCCAGTGAGGGAGGAGAGAAGATAACGGTTGTGGTTTCACCCTGGAAGCCACCGGCGGTCAAACCGAAGGTCGTGCAGGAAGGAGCGAAGATCGTCACCGGCTTAGCTTCCGTTCTAAGAGAAAAGCCTTAAATTCCTTTTTTTTTTTTTTTTTTTTTTTTTTTTTTTTTTTTTTTTTTTTTTTTTTTTTTAGAAAATTAAATTACGTATAGAGAAATGCTCTGGTGCTCCTGGTTGCATCGGTTCACTTGGACAGTCCATTCAATCGATCAAAACCGTCCATCAAGTCAAGGTCGGATGATCCGATCCTGAGTATTTTCTACGGCAATCCATTTTTGTAGCCATGGATTAGAAGGTTACAATCCATTATTTAGAATCATAAGCGATGGATATAGGCCCTAACAAATAGATGGACCAGATCGTTAATTGGACTTATTTTTGCGTAAGTTATCTTGACCGTCCATATTAAAGACCGTTGATGAAATGATTGATGTTTGTCATGGAAAGCCAATGAAATGTGATAATGAACGGTCTAGATCAATGGATTGGACTGTCCAAGTGTCCCAATGCAACTAGGAGCCTGATGGCTTACAGTGCTCCGAGAGCGCTCGAGCATCTATGTTACATATATGACTTTCTTTTTTAAAAAAAAAAAAAAAAAAAAAAATTTCTATACCCTTTTTTGTACGCAGGGGTCTGTTAGAAACAAATATATAATAATAAGAAATAGGAATTCCGTTTTTTTCTTATCTGACGGAGAAGGAAACGCCGAAGAGCGGATTGGCTGGAGTACCACAGAATTGGCTGATGTGTTGACGTTACTCAGTTTTGTGGGTCCATCATGAGGTATATGTTATATCCAAACCGTCCGTCCATTTGGAGAGTTCGTCGCAATGCTTGAACTGAAAAATAAGACAGATCCAAGATCAAGTGGACCACTCGGTAAAAAGCAGTGGGGGATTGAATATCTACCATTGAAACCCTTTTGATGGTCAAAAGAGGTTTTGGATATGATATTTGTTTTTCCTCTTCATCAAGGTCTGTGTAACCTTCTGAATAGATTGGATGGAAAATAAATATTATAATGGCCCCACGGATGTTTTAATGGTGAGAATTATTATCCCTCTGCTATTTTTGGTAGGGTGTACTTGAGCTTTGGATACGACTCATTTTTGAGTTCATGCTCTAAAATGATATGGCCAAATGGATGAACGGTTTTGGACATGATAAATACATTATTGTGGGGCATGTAACTTTGATATCCTTTTTGCGGTTCTGTTTCGTTAGAAAGGTGATAACTGCAGTATTCTGAACCCACTCCGTACATAGGTTTCATCTGTTCATTAGGGCTTTTGATCTATGGGATTATTATAACCCGGGATTGCTGTATGGGGTCTGTTTGGCTAGGATTAAACCTTTCAATCCCTTTCAATCCCTCAAACCAACAATGTCCCAGTCAATTTTGAAGGGATTAGGGTGGATTGGATGGGATTTCAAGGCAATGATGGTGATGTCAGTGGATTATCTTAAGATCTATGGGATTGCTGTATCCCGGATCAGATCTCGTGTCTGTTTGGCACACCTGCCCAATCTGGGATCTATCTTCTACTCCCTTTCAATCCTTTCCAAACCTTAGGTTGTGAGGTACAGAAAGAGGTAGACCCAAAATTCAAGTGGGCCACACCACAGGAAACAGTAGAGATGGAAATGCCTGCCACTTAAATCTTTGTGGGACACATATGATGTTTATATCCTATCCAATCTGTTGAAGTACACAAATATCGGCTGATCCAAAACTTTTATAAGCTTTAGGGCCTCTTTGGTGCATAGATTTCAATGGGATTAAATGGGATGGAATTACATAAAAGTCGTCATTGTTGCATGTCAGGGTTGACGTGGATTTGTTGTAAACATGGTCTTGCAGAAGCCATGCTTGAATGGCAGCAGCGAATTCAGAGTTCCATTGGAATTGTGCATGGTCATGTTTGCATGGCTAGTGGGATTCATTGGAAAACATGGACAGCATGTGGGAGTGCTTGGAAGGACTTCAAAAACTGGGATTGAGTTGAGATTTTCCAAGTGAAGAAGTTTGTATACTTTGTGTTAAGGTGGATGGGTACAGTGGATCCTTCTTTCTCCACCATGGAATGCGTCTCACCCCCACTGTCTCCAACTGCGAACCGGCAGGGGCTCCGAATGTCCACCACGATGTATGAGTTTTATCCACACCATAGATCCATTTCGCGGTGGCATTTCACATGGTAGGAGCACAATTTAGGCAGATCCAATCTTCAATTGGACCACACCAGTGGAAAAAAGCAATTAATCTATGCACATTGTTGAAACTTTCGTAGGGATTGTTTGGCGTTTAGTTGTTATCCATCAAATTCCTAAAGTTGCGTGGACCTTGATAAATAAAAACAACAGATATCAGGCTGATAAGATTGCTCCGTGGCTCCCCACTAAGCTTCCTTTAGTAGAGTTTAATTGCCATTGTGTGGTCCAGCTGTGTGTTGGATTTTCCTCTTTTTTGGTATTATATCCTGAAATGTGACTGAAAAAATGAAGAACTGTGAGGATAAAACCCATACATACATCATTGAGGATCATAAATTTCTTTATTCAAACCGCTTGCAACAAACCATGTATTCATGTTACGATCGTGTTATGCCTTCTTTAGTCAAACAGCTTGCAGCAAACCACAAATTCCTTACCAGACAGTAAAACAAATCTGTGATGGTGCAGCTGCAACCCACCAATAGGCAAAGCTAACAATGATATTACATTTGGACTTTTTTTCTTTTTTTAAAAAAAAATTATTTATTTTGTAATATACTGAAAGAAAAAATGTAAATGGCTTTCCTAACCACGAATACGCCCTCTCAACCAACCAAAGCACATTAATGCCATCTCTTCATATAAACAAAATTTCCTGCAATTCGAAGACAATGAACAGATTTATGAGATGCTTTGAAAAAAAATTGATCTGTCTACAAGATGGAAAGAGTACTAAAAGCCCTTCATTGGGGTGGGCACTATGTTATACCTACTTTATATGCATGCCACAAGAAATGGCCTTGTCTGAATTTTTTATTTTATTTTATTTTTTTTCTACAACTACAGACATTGGACCTACTAATCCAATCTATGGGGTCCTGTGAATTCCAAGTATTCAATCCCTGCAATTCATTTTTAAGTACTCTCTGGTAGACTAGTCCAATGCATTTCCCACCTTTGCATTGATTTCATATGAGAGGTTAGGGTACACTTTTTAACTTACAAAACAATACCATTTGCCAAAAGGAATCGATCCAAGTAATTCACAGATGAAGAAACAACTCAAGAGATTAAAACTGTAATAGGTATGAACCCGTTTAACCAAATGGATTAATATCAATGACAAGTAAAAATTAAATTAGAAATGATTCATGTCCTTTAAAACATCATAATCAGGCAAAAAAAAAAAAAAAAAAAAAAAAAAAAAAAAACCAATGAAAAAGACATAAGAATTCCAAAAGCTTCAAGCCAATGCACCCAAACCCATGAATCTCGACAGTTTTTTCACATGTAAATTTATAGATAGAAGTAATTCAATTTTCTCCATCTTCAGTACTAAATATAAGCAAGTGTGATAGAAAAGGTAAGGAATGAAATGCTCACCTTACTACAAATAATAAAAGCAAACAATGTGATAAGGTCAAAAGGAATCGATCCAGGTAATTCAGTGTCGATGTAGGATGTAAATGGTACAAAACTGTAATAGGCATGAACCTGTTCAACCCAATGCATTAAATTCAATGGGAGATAATATAAATTAAAAGTAGAAAGAATTAACAACCATTAAAAAATCAAAATCAACCAGCAGAAAAGGAAATAAAACCTAACAAATGAAAGAATGATGTTTTCAGCGGGTGTTGAATCACAAATTACCTTTAATTACCTTTAAAAATGATAAACATAGTTTGAATCATGTGAGATAATTAACGGATCATCAGTTCATGTCAGAACGTTATGTAGGACCCTTACATCTGAAGCAGAACCTTCCCAACCAGCTAAAACGTATAAAATTTTCATATCAAATGAACAAACAGTATGTATATTTCGAGATAAAATCTTTTTTCTGTTGCATAAGCACTCATGGTGGGATGCTTGTACGTGAGGAGGAATGTGTGTCTTGTCAATTGCACCAACACAATCCTGTATGGATTTGATCCAATTTGATTTGTAAGTCAATATGAATACAAGTATACCAACAACCATATATAAAAAGAGCCTTGCATTGAAAATGATACTTGAAAGTATGTAGCTCAATACATATTTGATCGAATCTCAACAAGGGTTTCTTGCTCGGCCTATTTAACATACTTAGGGTAAAGAGAGATAATTGAATCTAGAACTAAGTAAAAGTGACGGTTAACAGTTTCACCTGAACGTGTGAACATGTGTCTTATTACCTAATTACGCACTTTATGTCCCACTATGTGTAGAAAAATTATCAGTCGTTCTTTCAGACTAACGTTATGACTATTGCACAGATGTGTCTTCTCCCGTACTTCATTAAATATTTGAAAACATGCTTCTCGATTCATTCTCAGTTAAGTAAAATAATACATGTTGACACTGGTACGAATGATAAAGTTGATGAACCTCACCCGCTTATCATTGTTTTTACGTGTCGGTTGTTTAAACATGTAAACCCGACAATATTCTCCAACTGCAACTACGCAAGCTATCATTGTGAGAACAACGATAGACCTCGCCATCTCTTACTCATCTTCATTTTCCATCACCTATCTATTACATACACTTTGGGAAGAAAAAGACTTTAATTTATGGCAACGACATATTTCCTTCTATAGGTGGGGTATAAAGACTACCATGTAGAGTTTGCAACCTCTATTCTCATTGAATATTATTTGTTATGTAAAATGAGAAGTAAATACGAGTTCATTAAAGAAGATGACGGTAATTCATTGAAAATTCAATTTACTGTAGGAATATTACATGGAAATAATTAGCTAAAAGTCATCACAGTTTTTTCTTTGACGCTCCTTTTGAATCAGATTTCACTGTCTTTTGAAATTGGCAAAAACATAAACAAACTGAAAAATAAATAAATTATTGAACATAAATTTTAAGCAATCTTCAAGGCATGAAGACCAATTAAGCAATAGAAAATTTTGGGTGAATCTGGGGTCTCACCTAATCCACTCTTAACTACTATAGTTGGTAATGTCAAAAGATCTGGTAGAGTTGCTTGAATGTAAATAAGGTATAAAAGCCATTAATGCATGACATATGGCATAACAAAAATCACGTTTAACTTTTTTTTAAAAAAGAAGCAATTTTAGTTGCAATTTGCCCTCTTATGGTTGGTGATGACTCCAACACGTAGAGATGCAACAGGATTTGATTAGGCCACGTACCTGGAAAGATGAGCCACGCCAAGTACATACTCATCCTAACAACTTTGAAACATGGTTTATAAAATGATACTCTATTGATTAAAATCCAACTGACTACTTGAGATTAGTTCACTCCAATGAAAAAAATATATGTAATAGCTTAGAAGGCTACTTGCCCCTTTCTGTTGGGTGGCTTGTGTTTAAAAAACGTAAACTCACATATTAGAATATCCAAACATCATTTTTTACTAATGAAATACGAAGGTTCGACTGTTAATAATTTTTGTTTGCTACCATTACGTTGATATGCATGAAGGTGTTTAAACATAACAACAGAAGGGATTACAGCTATATGTATTAATTTGAATAGAAAAATGCATCTAGAAGGTGGATGTGACATTATTTGCTCAAATGCTCGGATAATTTATTTTAAGATCATCATTGTTATTGTCATGCCTAGGGTTTCTACTTTATGTGGTAAAGAAACTTTTTGGCGTGAAATCCAGTAAGGTTTACAAGATTAATCACAATATTTATATATTATTAGCTTATTAATTTTAAACTAACTTTCCTAGCAATAGAAGAATCTCTCTAAATTTACAAGTTTTCTTTCTTAAAAAGTAACTTACACAATGTATTGGTTAATTGTATAAGGATTTTGACCAAATCAAACCTTATATACATTATACTGGTGTTTGCAACTACTCCCTACCTCGGCTTTTATATCCATATTCTTCTATGTATAACCTTAACTGTTAATTGGATTAGGGCCCACTATATTCATGGTTGAGATTGATCAACCAAGATAAATAAAAAACATTAAGTTTATAAAATGTATGTGAATATTTTGTGAATCAATTGTTAAAGCAAAACATTTTACGAAAACAAGTTTGATAAGTCATGTTGTTTAATCATTCAACTGCTCTATATATAACCATTTTTTTTTATTCAATTTAAATAAAAAAATATTACTAAAGATAAAATATATTAGAATTGGATAAGGAAGAAATTGCTACACATCATTGTGAATGCCAAGAAGAATCATAAACAGATTGTTCTTATCATGCACACTTAATCCCAGATTCAATTGTATGTGCAGTTGAACATCTTATACTATTAAGATGGACCATATAGTTATAATATCATACTCAGAAAATCAAACAGAAGAAGAACTTACCTGATACTCACAGACAGATAGAATAAAGAGGGACGCTTCTGGCAAAGATGCTCTACAAGGAATCTGCAGATAAACTGATATTATGAGTTAATAGAAAATACAAGACACCCAAGACGACAAATTTACTTTCTTCAGAATCTAGATTATGTTGCAAGATAAAGATTGCAATTGGATCTAAGCCTACATCCTTATCCAATAGCTGTAATCCCAATAACATAATGAAAAATAGCAATTTCATAGGTTTAAAACCCATACACCGTTGGAAAAATTGATGGGAAATGAGAAAGTGATTGGAAATAAAATCAATTGGATCTTTTGTAAGACGGCATATCGAAAACCATATGCGATATCAGATGGATCAGGGAGTACCACCCCATCATTCATTGCAGTCAAGTGCAAAAAATCCCTATCTGTAATGCCTTGTGTAATAGGAAATTTTTGTAATAGGGCATGTTGAAAAGCAGATTGCGATTTGAGATAGAGATGTTCATCACATCCCACTTTTCATTGCATGTCTGTATTGAAAATCAACAAATATCAAGCTATGGCCTGAGACATTCTGTGTATTTTTGTTCGAGGTGGGAAAAATACCCTCAAATGAAAATTGATTTCCTTTAGAGGCCATGCATAGGATGTATAATGATTGAGAAGGGAGCTCACCGATGAGGAGAGATCTTACGAAATATGAGAAGATCGCTACAACCGAAATTTCTTCAAAGCGACAAAATCGTAGGCCACATGCAAAACACTTGAAAGAGGAAAATTGAAGAAAATGAAACAAAAGGGATCGATATCGTTCACCTGCTCGCCTACAACGAAGAAGACAACCTGAATCCCCCATTGTGACCTCTTTCTTGTAGTGAGAGGAGCCTTCGTTCATCCCTATATACCAAACTCGCTACCATCTTCCTGCTAAGAAATGAAGATGGTGGATCGTTGACTCAACTCAACGTCAATCCCACATCCGTAAAAGGGATTAGTTGTGGAAGAGAGATGGATTAGGCTCTCTGTCAAATCCCTCTTTTGAATCCAGGGATGGGCTCGAGGAATGCAACAGCGTCGGGCAGACTTTTCGATACGGGATTTCGAGAATCCTGTAGAACATGGTTAGTTTAAATGTGATTGATGGCAGGTTGATCCAAATGCTGCTCATGGATTGAACGGTGGATATCACAATCTCATCCCACCTCGAGCCCATCTACTACCATGCGTTAAACGCCCCCTTAAGAAGGTTTCAAAGCTAGTTGATCAATCCATATGTTTATGTGAGGTTTCCCACTTGAGTTTTGGATCTAGTTCTAAAATGAGAAAGAGAAACAATTGGATGGAGTGAAAATCACACGAACATCGAAGTGGACCAAACAAAGCTTTTGGGTTGCGAGAGCTTTGTGTGGCCCCCATAAACTCAATAGGCAAGACTGAGGTATAGATTTATTTTTTTATACTCTTTTTCCAAATGTTTCAATTTTTATTTTTATTTATTTATTCTTTTTTCCCCATTTGGAACTGGATCCACTAAGGGTTTGTTTGGGAGCATGGATTTAAACCCCCTGAATTTGAAATCCTCCCATTGTATTTGACACCATGGATTTATAATCCCTGTAATCCAAAAGTAGCTATGCATAGTATATTACATAATGGTTGAAATAAGTTCGTTGAAATATATATTTGATGTAGAGCGGGTCGCGGACAATTACATGGCAAAGATGGATCAGAAAAGGCCCAGTCGGCGACAGAAGTGATCTGGACCATCATACCTTAAATCAGGCGTATCTCGCAATCCGGGATGAGTTAGCGGACGAAAAATATATGATTTTGGGGTAGAACGAGCTACTTTAGCCAACCAACCCCGCTATGCCGGGTTGCGACGCTCGGAATTGCGAGAAACCCCTGATTTCACGGTCGTTTCCCTGTTTCAATTTCGTTTTTACTATAAATAGTAAGTTTTAGTTTGCTTATAACTCTTTATCCGTCGGGCTTTAGGAGTTGCGCCCAACGTGAAAAGAGCTTAGAATAATTAGGAGAACAGGTTGGCGAAGCCAAATAGGACACTTACTATTTTTGGCCGAAAACCTTGCGCACTAGTAGACATCACGACCGTCTATAAATAGTAAGTTTACTATTTATAGTAAGTCGCGAATTCTAGGAGTCCTAGTTGTAGTTTGATTCTAATTTCTTTCTCATTGCTTAGTACCCTTATTTAAAGGGTTGTGAACTCGTTTTTATGGATTCATTAATCTATATCGAATTTATTTAGAATTTATTTCTATTTTCTGCTCTCTTTTCTCGTGGATTCGAGAAGTCTCTGTGAGGAGTCCAGAGAAGTTCCGTGGATTCGGAATATTTATCCTCTTGAGGAAGACGGTGCTCGACCTCACGTCCTCCCCTGCGTCAATATTTTACTCGAAAATGATGAAATTCCAAGTCTTGGATGGGCCACAAGCATAGGATCACATTCAAGTGACTAACCAACAATTTTTAACCATTTATTTACATGGACAATGTTTGGACAACACAAATTATCCTGTTTGGGAGCTTGGATTTGGAACCCCTTGGATTCAGAACCCCCTGGGATTTGAAATCCTTCTATTGTGTTTGGCACCCTAGATTGAGAATCAACTTTAATCCAAAAGTAGCCATGCATGGTATATTTATAGGGGTTTGAATTTAATTACTAAATTAACTTTAATATATCTAATTAGTGACGTATGTAATGTTTGACACAATAGTTGAAATAAGCCCATTGAAATATATGTTTTGCCTGAAAATGATGAAATTCCAAGTCTCGGATGGGCCGCAAGCATAAGATCATGTCCGAGTGACTAACCAATGATTTTTAACCGTTGATTTACATGGACAATGTTTGGACGGTGCTTATCATCATGTTAAAGTAATTATAGTGATTCAATTGATAATCAAATTATTTTGGGATATCATTAGTGGGCCATGTGCCTAGTAGAATAATAGTATGGTGACACACATGTTACACATGCAACTCTTGGAAGGATAATAATGTAATCCAAGCTCTCATTGTGGATTTCAAACCCTCTCTTTGAGGGGATTTGAAACCACCAATTACTTTAGGGCCTGTTTGGGAGCATGGATCTGAAACCCCTTGGATTCGGAACCCCCTGGATTTGAAATCCTCTTGCAGTGTTTGGCACCCTAGATTGAGAATCAACTTTAATCCAAAAGAAGCTATTCATAGCATATTTACGGGGGTATTTAATTACTAAATCAACTTTAATTACTAAATCAACGTATGTAATTTTTGACACGATGGTTGTAATAAGCCCGCTGAAATATATACTTTGCTAGAAAATGATGAAATTCCAAGTCTCGGATGGGCCACAAGCACAAGATCACATTGAGTGACTAACCAAAAATTTTTAACCATTTATTTACATGGACAATGTTTGGACGGTACTAATCATCGAATTGAAGTAATTATAATGATGCAATTGATAATCTAATTATTTTAGGATATCATTTGTGGGTTGTGTGTCAAATAGATTAATAGTCTAGTGACACACATGTTACACATTCAACTCTTGGAAGGATTTTAGATGTAATCCAAGCGCTCACCATGGACTCCAAACGGCCTTATTGAGGCGATTTGAAACCCACTGGATTTGAAACCCCTAGTTACTTTATGGTGCCAAACAACCCAGGGCATTTAAAATCCCCTCAAATCCCCCTACATCCATGGTGCCAAACAACTAGGAGATTTGAAATCCCCTTAAATCTCTCCAAATCCATGGTTCCAAATGACCCCGTGGCTTAGTGACACACATGTTACACATGCAATTCTTGGAAGGAGATGTAATCCAAGCATCCACCTTCGATTTCAAACCCCCTTAATCCCCTTAATTTGAAAACCCCAATTACTTTATGGTGCCAAACATACAAGAGGATTTGAAATCCCCTCAAATCCATTATGCCAAACGACCCTAAGCTCAGCCTAATATGAGCTGTGTGGGGACCACAATCGTGTCTCATGACATCAAGTCCATCCATCATGTATGCTTCTCGGTTTCTCCTTTTCCCTTGAACTCAAGTGTCCATACCACACCACCGGTGACAGTTGAGATTAGGGTGCACACCAGAAACTTTTTTAATTGTGTTGGACATCCAAACTTTTTTTTTTTTTTTGAACATGCTGTCCATTTCCTATAAGGGAACCCAGACTCACCCAACACAGTGCTGCCCTTACATGGCCCACTTTGATGTATGTAATCAGTATTAACACTGTCCATATTTTTTTAAAAGATCATTTCAGGCCAATATCCCAAAAATGAAGTGGACCCAATTATCAGGTGGACCATATCATTAGAAACAATGGTGATTAAATGCCCTACCATTTAAAACTCCTTAAGGTGCACCTTATTATTTATGCAGTGTTTATTTGCCATCCAATCTGTTGATAGGGTCCCATAAGCCTGGATGAAGGGAAAAAAACAAAAACAAATATAAGCTTGATCCAAAACTTTTGTGGCTCATTAATGGTCAATCACCACTGTTTCCCATGGTGTGGTCCACCTGATAATTGTATTTGTTTCATTTTTGGGATAATGTCCTAAAATGACCTGAAAATACAAATGGATGGCTTGGATATAAAATACATACATCAAGGTGGACCCCACGGTAAGTGCTGCACCGTCATGGGTTAGGCTAGGTCTCACCTAATCCCAATTCCCAAGCTCCTGCCTTTCGAAAACTTAAGTTGGCCAAGCAACGTTCTTTTAGATGTTTTAAGTATGGTTTTACAAGGTGTTGTACACCTAAGTTTTTAATCAGCCTGAATTTTGGGAGAATCAATTAGAAAATGAATGGACACATGATGGACGGATTAGATGTCATGCACACATCATAGTGGATCCTACACATCATGTTTGTAGTTTAAGCTTAAGCTACACATGCTTGTAGTATATCCGTTCTCATTTTTCACGCAACATGATCATCATTTGGTGCATGAAAAAATCAAGAAGATAACTTACCAGATTTCTCACGCAGCTACAGTGAATCGTACGATCAGCTGTTCCATGATTTTGACATGTGCACCGTTTGGTGAGCAATGGGCTGATTTTTATACAAGCTCATCATCATGGTTTGGCCCATCTTTTGGACGGTTTCTCAAATTGAAACAGCCCTTTTCATAAAGGTGGCCCCTGATTTACGAGTATACTGAACATGGATCAAGATAAATATTGGTCTACTGGTAGGCAGGTCAAGAGTATGATGTGTTGTTGCTCTGCTTTCGGGTGTATGCATGCGGGCGTGCTGGAATTGAATTTACGGCTTAATTTAAATCGAACAACTTTGACCCCGAGCGTTAAGATAGACAAATATATAGTATATGATCGATATATGATGAGATTGGTTGCTTATTCAACGCTCAATGTGTAAATAAGATTAGATAATATTTCGAGAGTAGGCTTCGTCTTCTAACGATGAGTTTAAGGTTGTACATGAACCGAGTTAGCTCGGTTAGCTCGCTTGAGTCGACTCGAAAAGGCTCAATTCAACTCGGTTCAAAACTGAGTTCGAGATGAGCCGAGCTGATTTTTTTAGCTCGAAAAAATTTCAAACTGACTTCGTACTTGCCCGAGCTCGACTCAACTCGGATCGAACCCAACTCGAATCAAACTCGGATCGAACCAGTTCGGTGACTTGATTTCTTTGATATTGATTTTGCTCACCAAGTGTTTGATGAAATAACTCAACGAAGTGCGGCTGGTGGCAAGGAAGGTATGTATATGAAACAAATATCTTTTTTTTTTTTCTTGATTTTTATATTGCTTACAAGGTGTTTGTTGAAATACTCATAAAACCACTGCTGCTGTTTGACATAAAGTGAGATTTTGAAGGTGTAACCCATGTGTTTGCGAAAATGCTGCACACACAAACTCGCCCGATTGGCTGACTGAACTAAGCTGAGCTGGCCAGTTAAGCTAGAGAGTTTGAGCTAGGGTCAGCAAGTTGCTGAGCCGAGTCGAGCTGTGCCAAGCTAGACTTGGTTCGACTCGTGTACACCTCTAGATGGATTTCACATTTGTCTAGCGTATGAAAGAAATGATGATAATAGGGATGAACACGAGGAAAACGGCCGTTGGGGAGACGTCCGGGTGGTTGGGAAAGAAATCCAACGGTCAAAATATAATGTACGTTGTAGAGTTAATTACCAAATGTGGGTCATTACTTGATGAATGGCCTGAATCTCCAACACGTGTGCTTGGTCATGAAGAAATCATAATGCGGGGACCGCTTTGTATCAAGCAGGAGGAGCGAAAGAGGCTCTACCTGGAGTTTTGTAGGGTAGATGCAAGGTGGGCGTGGCTTTATTGCAACCCTTGTCTGCTGGGAAGCTTCCTAAGGCCAATGAAATGTTTGTGACATTCACACCATTTATCAGTTTTACATGAAACTATAAAAGAAGGCGTGGGGACTGAACATCCACCGTTGAAAGCTTCTTCAGACCACATGAATAACCTTTACAACAAAAGCTCTGTGGGCCCCACTATGATGTATGTATTTTATCTGCATCGTTCATCCATTTTTCTAATCATTTCATAACATGAGCCCAAAATAAGTTAGATCCGTATATCAAGTGATTACATGAGAGTTTATACCCTAAGACGAGCTTGAAAAATTAATGGATGGTGTGGATAAGACATACATCATGGTTGGGCCCACAAATCTTTTCCAGCACAAAGCAAGCTCAGTACTGGAGGGGTCACTAGTGAAAGGTCCTTTAATGTGGTGTGGTCATCTTGAGTTTTGGATCTGGATCGTTTGGGGCTCCTGCGATATCAACATTGAGGTGGGCCCCACATAGCTTCCCCTATAAGCAGGCCCACAGGGACGCGGATTGGCTACTTCCTCTGTGGGCCCACCACGATGTATGTGTTTCATCCATGCCGTCCATCTATTTTTCTAGATCATTTTAGGGTATGAGACTAAAAATGAGGTATATACCAAAATCAAGTGGACCGCATTACAGGAAACATTGTTGAATGAACGTCGACCATTGAAAATGTTTCAGGGGCCATAAAAGTTTTGGATCAAGCCAATATTTGTTTTTTTCTCTTCATCTAGGTCTGTATGACCTAATCAACATATTGGATATCAAATAAACCGTACAGTAGGCCTTAGGAGGATTTTAATGGTGGATATTCAATCACTATTGTTTTCCTGTGGTGTGGTTCACCTAAGATTTATATCCCTCTCATTTTTTGTATTAAGCCCTGTAAAAATGGATGAACGGCATGGATGGAACACATACATCATGGTGGGGCCCACAGAGCACCGACCACCAACCACCGGGCTAGTAGCAGTAGGGGTGCACACGGGTCGGTTTGGTTCGATTTTGGGTTGAAACTGAAATCGAACCGTTCCTAACGGTTCTGGGATATTCGGAACCGGAACCGGACCGTTGGCACCCTAGAACCGAACCGTTAAAACCGGTTCGCTTCCAGATCGGTTCCACGGTTCTGGGCTTTTTATAATCCAGCCCAATTGCATGTTTAATTTTATTATCTAGCCCATGTCCATCCATGTTGTGGTCCATTTGATGAAGGGTTTAGATATTGTATAAAGTGTGCAAAAATACATTTATGAAAATAATTAAATGGTGCATTATAAACCATAAATCACGAGTTAAATATGGAAACAATCAAAGAGTTCTTGGTTCGGTTCCAAGTTCGGTTCCAGGTTCGGTTCCACGGTTCGGTTCTACGGATCGGATCCACGGTTTGGTTCTACGGATTGGTTCACAGTTCAGTTCGGTTCTACATACCCCCAAACCGAGAACCGAACCTATGTAACCGGTTCTTTGATTTTTTGAACCGGAACTGGAACCAGAACCGGTGCACTCTAGAACCGGACAAAACCGGATCGTTTGGTCGGTTCCGGTCCGGTTCCACGGTTCTACCGGTTCAATGTGCACCCCTAAGTAGCAGAGGAATAGCCAATCCGTTTCCGGCCCACAGAGATTCTAAGAAAGTCGTGTCCCACGTACAACCCTGCTTGTACATGTGTTGAAAAACTTGGACGGCTAGGATAGCTTGATGAATGATGAGCGGTCCCCAAGAGATTGGGTACTTGGAACCCAAGTAATTCAAAATTTCGAACTGTCATTTGAAAAAAGTAAAAACACAGTCGAACTAAAATGTAATAATTACGGTTATTTGATGATCTGTGGTGGACCATTATTGGACGGTTAAAAATAAAAACATACAGTGGTCCTATTTCAACAGATGTGTCCACGAACTAGAGTTAGGATTGTTCAACCAATTTTCTTTTGGGACTGTGACTTAACCTGTCCTATTGTGTCAGGCGCACAATTTCTGAGTGCCTGCGTATGAAATAACTTCCCTGTCCGTGTAGATATCCGGAGTTATCAGGGCTGAAATCCTCTCCGACGCCAGTTTTCTGCAGTGAGTAGAATCCTCTAGTTTGTGGGGCCCACCATGTTGTATATGTAAAATCCACTCCGTCTATTATGGTCTATCCTCGATTTTAGGAATTAATGCCAAAAATCAGCTAGATATACTTATCTGGTAGGCCACACCATATTGAATAATCTGGATAGGATGGCTTATCTTCTGCATGGACAGTCAAAATAACGTTTCTCAGCTGATGGACGGAGTGGATTTTACATAGAGAACATGGTGGACCCCACAAAGCCTCGTGTTTTGCGTGGATTACACATTGACTGTGGGTCCTGCTTCTGGTCGGTGATCTACAGGGACCACGCCATGATGTATGTATTTTATCCAATCTGTCCTTCCATTTTTCCTAATTATTTTAGAGCATGAGCCCAAAAATGAAGCAGATCCAAATCTCAGGTGGACCACACAACAGGAAAACAGTAGTGATTGAAAGCCCACCATTAAAAATTTCTATGGCGCACTGTAATTTTTATTTTCCATCCAACCTGTCGATCAGGTAACACAGACCTAGATGAAGGGAATACAAAAATATCAGCTTGATCCAAAACTTTTGTAGTCCCTAATAAAGTTATAAACGGTGGATATTCAATCACCAGTTCCCTGTCTGGTCCATTTGTTACACGCTAGTTGGATGGGTGGGACTGTTCCATCTGACTTTTCACATATGGTGGGCCATCACATTTCAACCGAACGGTGGACCCCACCCACCTTTGTACTTTGTATATGGGACCACACTGGTTTGCTAGAAAGAGAAGCAAGCTGGTCCCCTTCTTAAAAAATTGTACTGTTGTGTCTGGTAGGGTTCCATGCATCCTCAGCCACTTGTACGAGACAGGTCATGGTTCAGTGGTCCACGTCTTTAGTTAGGTGGACCATCGTGTGGATGGATAATTCCCCGACAATTTCCTCAACTTACCATCTTAATATTTTTTTAGTTGGAAGTGGACAGTACGTATAGATTCTCAATTGGTCTATTTATAAGTCAACAGTCACGACACATAGCTTTGTACCTTTTCAGGGTATGGTCGATCCATAAATCGTGATAAATATTAGGGGAGTTTACAATAAGCTACTGATTAATTTATTGGTGACTTTTCCAAAAATATTTTTAAAAAGTTACCTCATTAATTAATGTAATTATTATTTGAGTGCACAAACATTTGGGTACCATTTATGCTTGATCTAACTACATTAGATCTAGCGATATAAATAATGTCATGTGGCAATGAAATTTTAATTAAAAATAAATAAATGAAATATTTTTTTTTTTCAGTTGCTTTGATGGCCAAATTTAATCAGAATTTAAAAATTATAAGTAGCTCAATACAAATAATTTCAGTTAACTACTTTAGAAGGACATATGTCACATATTTCACTCACGTGATAAAGTTGACTACTCATCATGTAGGCCTCGTGGATGATAGTGAGTAACGACCAAAATAGGTCGGATTTAGTTGACGCGCTATATCATTATACAAAGAAACCTTTTATAGCCGGAACTATAGGGGACTATGAAATGATATAGCTGAAACGCCAAGTTAGCCGATTTTCACAAGACACAACATACATGCAAGTGGAAGAAATGATAACAATTGTCTACATGTGGCGTCTTACGAAAAACTCTCACCCGGGTAGTGGATTAAAGACATGCGTGTAACCAATGGCAACCCACACCAATTGACCGATATAGTGGCATTGCATAATAGGCCATGACTATTTAAGGGCACAAACAATTATTTTCATGTCACCAAACGTGAACTGTGACCATAAAGATCTCTCTTCAGATACCACTTAGAAATTCTATAAATAAAGGAAGATCGAATAGCTCGAGCCCCGTCAATCCAACATAACACAAACGCAACACTGCTTATCTTAGTTTAGTTCCTAGCCGGGCTTAACTTAGCTCTTAATCTAATCTAGTATGTTTATGTTGCTACATTGGAGTGGCTTTAGCTTAGGGAGTAGTGTAATCCAATTCGTCTACATTGTTACAATGGTGTTTTGCTCAAAAATTGGTTATTGGTATGCGTGTATTGTGCCGAGCGTGCCAAAGCCTCTTACAACTCAATCCAAATTGAACACCTATGACCCCAAGCACCAAGATAGACAGAGAGACCATGGGTGGTCATTTATGAAAAAAATAAAGTAGTTAGGTCATCTATTCAACCACTTGTATGCATAATCTAGCATTTATAAAGGGGACAGTCCTTTTAATGAGTTTCTTTTGCCTTTGGGACGAAATGATTTTCTAACACTCCGTTTTTTTTTTTAAATTTTTTAAACGGTGGGTTCCACTGTTACCTATGGTGTGATCCATATGAGCTTTGGATGGCCCTCATTTTTGAGCACATGCCCTAACTTTGACGGGCAAAACTGATAAATGATGTAGATTTGTCATGTCATTCATGTGGGGCCCACTCTCTTAAAAAAAAAGCAAAAACAAAACAAAAGTGACGTGCTGACGCACATCACCCCATAAACCAAATCTCTTCTCCACGACTCTCTCTCTCTCTCTCTCTCTCTCTCTCTCTCTCTCTCTCTCTCTCCTTCCTTCTTCTCCACGGTACAGTTGCAGACGTGAATCCATCTACCATGCATGCCATCATCGTGGTGGGACCCACTCCCCAATCTAAACCGTCCAATGAACCCAGACCCTTAATTAACCCTAGCCCTTGAAATCGTTTGCCTAAAAACATTTTATGTGGCTCAGCTTGAAGCTTAATTTGAACTAAATTTTATTTTATTTTATTTTATTTTATTTTATTTTTTTTAAGTACCAGGACCTGTGGAACCTGATTAATGACCTGATTTCTCTCGGCCATTATGGTAGACCCTACATCACCACCCACTCCTTACAGTTACAACAACTGAAAGTAGAAATCTGCCTTGTGCACGAAGTCATGCTCGAACACGTTCCTTCATCTCTCAGACTCTTTCATATACAAATCTCCTCTCTTACAATCGTGGAGATTCTCCTCAGTGATTCCAGTCTGCTCACTCATCAATTCACAACCGCTGAAAGGCCTACCATTGGGATCTCTAAAAATCTTCTTCTTCCTACTTCTCAATTTCATGCAACTAGCAGTTGCATGTTCTAATTTCAGAATCGACCAACAAAATCAATCCAAAGCTTTAATCTGTGGAGCCTACAAGCTTTGTACGGCCCGTAAGAACCATTCACAATTGTCAGTGTCGCAAAATGCATCAATCCAGATTTTGACATGATCGTCTTCTTCATCTACACCACCACCATCTGATCTATGTAAACCAGCATTACGGTAAGTAAATCTTTCCCTGAGGCCCATTAAAAATCAATTTAACCATTAATTAATATTCAGGGTCTTAGTATGTATATTTATATCCTGTAATAGGTAAGTTGTTTCCCAGATAGTTAATCTGAAAACAATGTATAATATAGTCGTAATATAAGCCAACTCACTGAGTGAATCATCTTGTAATTATTCATTTATTTCCATAAGTTTTTGTACAGATAAAAACCCTAATTGTGAGAATTGTATTGAAACCATAGGTAAATCTTATCCGATCGGACCAATTCTAGCATACAAATCCAATTTTGTTCGTGATCGTTACATCGAATTAGATTTGTAACAGACTTTGTTATCCAAAGAATAATCTTACAAAAATTCATATATATATCAGAGTGTTTTATCATCACAATAGGTAGGTGATCATTCCCTATTGAAAACTTTATAAATAATTGCCTTATATGAACTAAACATTGAGATATTCTTGATTTGATTAAACCGATGCAAATATTATTTTTTTCCCATTTAATATTATCTATTGGTGATAATGAATATTAATTACGTGAATATGGACACTATATCTGTCATATTTCCTTGTAAGTCTGAGTTAGATGCATTTTATGTGAACTATTTCAATTTAATGTAAAGATTTAATAATTCTTACGGGTGCTCTACCCAAGGTCATTCCCGAAAAGATTGACACGATACGAGTGCTCTGCCCAGGGTCATTCCCAAAAGGATCGGCATGGGTGCTCTGCCTTGGGTGATTTCTTAAAAGGATCAGTACACACGGGTGCAATGCCTTGGGCTTTTGTCCCTAAAAGGTTATAATGGTGCTCTGTCGAGGGTCATACCCTGAAAGGATCAACACCGGTGCTCTGCCGTAAGTCATCCCCTAAAAGGATTAACACACATGAGTGTTTTGCCCACTCCAAATCTTAGTATTTTAGGAAATTTATGTTAAAACAATTTATTCATTTCATATTCATAAATGATAAATTATTAATTATGATTTTAAATCCAATGTTCACCTTATTTTGATTAATATGTCGAGGTTAAATTTGGTAATAATTGTGAAGCTTTCGACTCGGGATTAATGTAATCATATTGAGTTGTCAACTCATTATGTTTTAACCATTTCAGGTTATGAATATTTTGAAGATGCAAGATACTATTTTAGTAGTGGAACATTGAACGTGGTTGGATGCATGTGATATGTCATTCTACATAAGATTAATTTAATTTAATTTTAGAATTATGAATGTAGTAAAGCTTTGACTTGATTTTCTTACTTCAAGTTAAGTTAAGTAATTATGCATCGATGTAATAATAGATTATGTAATTAATTATCTTAGCATGTGGTTTGGATTTTAAAATTTGTGGACTATGGTAGGAGGAAATGAAATACATATTTATTTGTCATACTTTATTTATTTATTTTTATTTTTTTCCTTCATAGGTCACGGGTCTGGAATTCGGGTCATAGACACCTTATTCAGGTACTCGAATTTTGGGGTGTGACAAAGTTGGTATCAAAGCCAGGTTGATCCTAAACGTGGGACCTAAAATAGAGATTTAGCTCTAAGTTTTCCTAAACGACTTTAACTAGGAGATGAGAAATTTGGAATACATATATAAGAAATTTTCATCTATTGTGATATAATATTTAGATCCCCTTTAGGCTGTATGTTAACACACAAACTCAAATCTGTACGTTAGAAATTTTCTAAGATTTGTTTTGAACTATTTCTTAGGTTAGGCAGCAATAGTCAATATAAAATTTATGAATTTGAGAAATCATAAGTATTTAAATAAAACTCCGATTAAGGTGATTCAAAAACTCAATTGAAGCTTGATAAGTATAATTTTATAAAAAAATAGGTAAAAAATAAAAATATTGACCCTTGGTTTATATATTTGAGGTTAAGAAAAACCTGTTTAGAAATCGTTCAAATCCGGACAGTGTGTACTCTCTGAATTTTTATTTTTATTTTTAAAAAATTAGGCTTCAAAATATTATAAAATTTTACAGGGGTATAGTAGACTTATAGATATATTTATATAAAAAATTTTAAGTTAAAATAACATATGTAAATATAATAAATACCAATTAGAATAACACCCTTATGACCAGAAATTTCTGCACATAGTTCTAAACTACATCTTAGTTTAACTTCTTTTAGATCTTCATGTATGCCTACGTTGAACCATCTGAGTTTCTCATAATCTTAAAATTATTTAGTAAAATTTATAATTCCCTGTACCTATCCTAGGCTACAACGGATTCAAGTATGAACCATGGGGCTGCATCGGAGACTCGGGTACTCGATGCAACCAGACAAGGAACAATTATTGACAAGATCATCCAGGCGATGGAGGGATTTACCTCATTTATGGGAACACAAGTGCTTATAACTCAATCTCAAAAGCAGACTCAAATTGCACCTGTAGCCCCTGAAGGGACGGGGTCCTTGTTGGAAAAGTTTAAGAGGTAGAGACCACCTATGTTTAAAGGCGGGCCTAACCAAAGTAAAGCCGAGGGTTGGAAGAGGCAGATGGAGAAGATTTTCTTTACTATGAGATGTAACAAGCAACAAAAAGGTAAATTAGCAATATATATGTTGGAAGGAGAAGTTGATCATTAGTTGGAATTTACGGCCAGGGAGAACCCGAGAATCGAAAAGTTTGACGATAAATACTTTCTAACTTATGTGCGTGCTCAAAAGGTTATAGAATTCACGAAATTAGAACAAGGAGATATGATGGTGCGTCAATATGATGTAAAGTTTACAACGATTTGTGACATTTTTCATACCGAATGAGCTTCGTAAAGCATAAAAGTTTGTTGAGGGACTGAAACCTTCTATTTATACTAGACTGACGCCATTTCTTATTAAAATGTATGTAGAAGCACTGGAACGCGCCAACACAATAGAAAAAGACTATGACGAGCATTAGAAGAACTATAAGTCGAGGAAGGACATGAGGAGTGGAGCCAGGACCACGCCCCATATATCTCTCACACAACATGAAGCAACTAAGTGGCAGAAGATGATGCCAACATCAGTACCCAGGCATGCCACTACGCAACTTTCAACGCAATTCACTGGGATTTTCCATAACTGCGGAAATGTGGGCTATCCTGCCCGCCATTGTCATCTACCACCTTGTCATCAATATCCATGGAATCAAGGACCACCACGATCGTTTTACAGGCCACCTGCTCATTATGCACCATATACTTCGTATCAACAACCTCCGCTGCCCCCTCAGATGATTCAACCACCTGCGAGACCATCACTACCTTATCCTCAGATGCCTGTACAACTACATCCATGATCTCAGCAACCTGGACCCTCTCAAGCTTATTCGAGACCACCTCAACAATCGTAACAACAAGTTAAGCTTCCCCAATATCAGCAGCAGAGGCTAGAAAGTCAGGTACCCCGACCCTAAGCTCAAGGACGTATTTATGCTCTATCATCATTCACAAATGATCCAGCCCAACTTCGGAAGTATGCACCTCAGGAGTATGAGGATCCAAACCGAAGCTATGATGATCCAACACCACCTCAGGATGCTGCTGCACAGATGTATGACACCACCGATCTTGCATATGAGGACCCAACACAACCTGCAGATATCACCCCTTAACATGGTGCTGAAGCTACTAATAATGTGGTGGAAGGTACTATCTTGACTTATGCCTCTTTTATCAGAGCATTATTTGATTCAGGAGCTATACATTTATTTATATTTTATTTCTTCGTATGCTCACTTGGTATATCACCTGCACGATTAGATAAGAAAATTATCGTAGCAACCCCTCTCGGTAAGTCAATAGATTTAGAATAAATATGCGAAGAATGCCCCATCAATACTACCAGTAAATCTTATAATTATGCCTATGAGGGAATATGATGTCATCTTAGAAATGAATTAGTTGTCCCCATACTGTGCCAAGATAGATTGTTTTAGGAAGATGATTATGCTGAACATAGAAGGACAACCTCCAATGAAAATTTGTGGGACACGAAGAAGGAAAGCGTCAATTGGTTTGTCAACTATTGTGGAAGTTGAGCAATCAGAAGGTGGGATTGAACAAATACCCATGGTTAAGGAGTTTCTGGAAGTCTTTTAGGACATTCCAAGGTTACCTCCAAAGAGAGATGTTGACTTCGGTATCGATCTAATGCCCAGAATTGCACCTATCTCTAGAGCACCTAATCGCATAGCTCTGGTAGAATTAAAAGAATGAAAAGATCAGATCCAACAGTTGTTAGATCAGGATTTCATTAGAGCCAGCAAGTCGCCATGGGGGGTACTGGTCTTATTTGTAAGGAAGAATGATGAAACTGTGATATTATGTATCGATTATCGTCAGTTGAATAAAGTAACAATCAAGAACAAATATCCTCTTCCTAGGATTGATGATTTATTTGACCAGCTTAAGGGAGCAAGGTTCTTTTCTAAAATAGATTTAAGGTCAGGTTACCACCAGTTGAGAATAAAGAACGAAGACGTGCACAAGACGACTTTTAAGACTCATTACGGACACTATGAGTTCTTGATAATGCCATTTAGATTGACAAATGTTTCAGCGGTATTTATGGATCTTATGAATCAGGTATTCAAACTTTATTTAGATTGATTCGTTATTGTGTTCATCGATGACATTCTTATATACTCCAAGACTCATTAGGAGCATGAGGAACATCTCTGAACTGCTCTACAAACGTTAAAGGCAAATCAATTGTATGTCAAGTTGTCAAAATGTGACTTCCGGAAGCATGAAGTAAAATTCTTGGGGCAAGTGGTGTTAGAAAAAGGGGTATTTGTGGACCAGCTAAAATTGAAGTAATATTAGAATGAGAGCAGCCTTCGAATGTGTCAGAAGTACGAAGTTTTCTCGGCCTTGCTTGTTACTATCGAAGATTTATAGAAGGATTTTCTAATATATCAAGACCCCTAACTAATCTAACTAAGAAGAATATGAACTTTAAGTGGGATCAAGATTCTGAGCAGGCATTTACCGAACTGAAGAAGAATTGACATCAACCCCAGTTCTGGCATTACCAACTGAAGGAGAAAGATTTGTAGTTTATATTGATGCGTCCTATTAGGGATTAGGATGTGTTCGTATGTTAAGAGGCAAAACTATCGCATTCGTGTCATGACAACTAAAGTCTCACGAGCGAAATTACCCGACGCATGATCTGGAGTTAGCAGCAGTGGTTTTTGCTTTGAAATTTTAGAGGCACTACTTGTATGGAGAACAATTTGACTTATATTCAAATCATAAGAGCTTAAAGTATCTCTTTAATTGAAGTGAATTGAATATCCGTCAGAGAAGATGAATGAAATTTTTGAAGGACTACTATTTCGATATTTCATATCACTCAGGAAAAGCAAACGTAGTGGGAGATGCTAAATGTCATCAAGAATTTCGATCTACAACTTCATCTTGAAGAACCTCAGGCGCATTTAAGTAACCTAGTAGCACAGCTTTCCCTGGTGTGTAATTTTTATTTTTATTTTCTTAGTTGAATAGCTAAATTTAACTCTTTAATCTTTAGAATTGAGATTAGATCATGATAAACTTTTCTCTTAGGTTCGGCGTATTCTAGAAGCTTAGAAGGAAGACGTTTCGCTACAAGAAAAAGGACCAGAAGGAATAGGAAAGGAGAATGCAGAATGGCGAATCGGCACTGATAAAGAGATTAGGTTTCATGGAAGGTTATGTGTTGCAAACGAACTTGGTTTGAAGTAAGAGATTTTGGACGAGGCTCATAGATCCATGTAAGGGAGACCAAAATGTACCACGATGTTAAACGCCAATACTGGTGGAACAACATAAAGTGGAAAATTGCTTAGTACGTATCTAAATGTGCGACATGTCAACAAGTGAAGACAGACCATCGAAGACAGACCATCGAAGACTACCATGACTCTTGTAGCTATTACCGGTCCCCAAGTGGAAATGTGAGCATATATCCATGGATTTCGTTGTTGGATTCTCGAAGACCAGTCGACACCATGACATTGTATGGGTGATCGTGGATAGGTTAACCAAATCTCTACACACTTCATCCTGATAAAGATTTCTGCATTTGCAGTGGAATTGAGTAAAATTTACATTAAAGAGATCGTCCGACTTCATGGTACTCTAGTATCCTTCAGTTGTATGACCCATATCCTAGCTCGTACCATTCTGTAGACTTTCGTGGTTCTCCCGGTAGAATTCCGGCGACCCAAGACTCGTACCCTAGCAACAGCGCCATTGCCGCGGTTCTAACGCTGCATATTACGCGCCGAGGAGATACCCAAGCCAAAAGATGCGGGTCCGCATTCAGTTTGAGGATAATGTCGCGCATTTGCAAACCCAAGACAATCTTTCAAATCAATCACATCACATCCCATCAATCAAGTACCACATCACCTCACATGTCAAGTACATGCCCCATCCCCAAGCAACCCCAAAGTCAACTCTCTCTCTCTCTCCACCCATCACTCACCCATCTCTCTCTCTCTTACAACCCTCTCTCTCTCTCTCATCTCTCTCCCTCATTCTCCAAGCAACCCATGTCCAACATTTACATGGGAGAGAGGAGAAGCTAGTGTGGCCCACCTCCCTACCACTCAATCCCACCATCCAAAGACCATCTCCAACATTGAAATGCATCCCTTGGAGCTCTAGGATGCGTTGATGATAGAAGAAGTCCAAGAAGATCAAAGGTGGGTGTTCATAATACCTCTTCTTTTGATTTAGGGCCCACATATGGTGGGACCCACATTGGTGTATGCATTATATAAAGGGGCCCATAGTGGTGGGGTCCCTTCGTTATTCCGATCTCTCTCTCTCTCTCTCTCTCTCTCTCTCTCTCTCTCTCTCTCTCTCTCCCCCTTTTGGTGATGGAGTGTGGCCCACCTGAACCAGACCGTTTGATCATGAGTTCCACCTTGCTGCTGGATTTCGGCAGGCCCTGAATGAATGGAATCACAAATATCAGCTTGATTTGTGGACCCCACGCGATGTACATGTGAAATCCACACCATCTAGGCCTTGAGGCCATGTGATGTATGTGTTTTACCCATGCTGGTCATCATCCGTGGGGTATGCCTTGATGATATGTGGTGTCCACGGGTGTGGACCCACCCAATCTGCACCATCCATCTGTTGCTGCCCAACAACAATAGCTGCTATACTAACGCAGCAGGTTCTGTAGGACCCCTCGATGTATGTGTTACCTCCATCCATTGCAGCATGTGGGACCCAGCCCACACGTGCTGCACGTGTGGGATGGGACCCACCTTGATTTTGTGTTTTATCTACCTATCCACCTGGACGGTGTGTGACCCACTAGGATGTATGTATGGGTTTCATCCTCACCGTCCAGTTGCTGGATGGTGGGACCCCACCTCAATGCATGTGATCTATAGCCACATTGTCCGTCCATTTGATGGATGTGGGACCCACCCACAAGTGTTGTACGTGTGGGGTGGGGCCCACCTTGATGATGTGTATTTTATCTAAACTGTCCAGCAGCGTCCAGCTGCTATATCATCGTCAGCAAGCTCGGTGGCACCATGATGTATGTATTTAATGGCCACCCATGTGGGGCCCACCTTGAGGTATCTGTTATACACGTGGCCCCACGCGGATTTATGTATTTTATACCTGCACCATCCAGAGTGCTGAACGGTGCTGCTGTGAGGACCACCGTGATGTATTTGTCCACACCGTTCGTCTGGACAGTGTGTTGTGCGCTACCATGATGTATGTTGTGTATTCACGCCGCCCATCTATTGATAGAGTGGGCCCACCCTACACATGTGACACGTGTGGCAGGTGGGGCCCACCTTAATTTTTATATATTATATATTATATCCACACCGTCCCTGGTGAGGGATGTGGATACCCACCCTGCTGTATATGTTTTATTCATGCTATCCATCTGTGAATGGAGTGGACCCACCCCACACGTGTGACACGTGTGGGTAGGTGGGACCCACCTAGATTTATGTATTTTGTAACCCATGCCACCCCATCTGGACGGTGGATGGGTGGGGCCCTCCATGGTGTATATATTTCATACATGCTGTCCATCTATTTTGTATGGTGGGCCCACCCCACACGTGTGATACGTGTGGGCAGGTGGGACCCACCTTAATCTATATGTTTTATTCACACTATCTGTTTGGATGTGTGGTGTGTGGCCGCACTTGACGTATGTAAATCCAGCCATGTCATCCACCCTGTTTGCTGGACGGGTGTGGCCCACCATGATGTATGCAATGTGATCTCACCGTCCTGATGGTGGGACCCGCCTTGATGAACCTTGCAGCCAAGCCGTCCACCTGTCTTGGCTACCAACGTGAAGCCCACCTTGTGAGGTATTGTATATTCATGCCGCCCATCCATGTGGTCCCCACATGATGTATATGTTGACCCAAGCTGTCCATTTTGGTGGGGCCTATGTGGGACGTGCAGGGTCCACCTTAACATGGTGTTTATGTGGCCTGATTGCTGAGGCCCAAAGTGATGTATGTAAGGACTATTGTGGTGCATTTTGTAGCCCATATAAGAGGCCCAATGAGATGTTTGTATGGCCCATATGTGCAGCCCAATGAGACGTTTGTATGGCCCATATGTGTGGCCCAATTTGATGTTTGCATGGCCCATATGTGCGGCCCAAATGAAATGTTTGTAGCCCACGCGATAAGGCCCAACTTGATGTATATGAGGCCCATGGTGCGACCCACTTGATGTATATATAAGGCCCATGTGAGCGGCCCATAGTGATGTGTGTTGGGCTCATGTGAGCGGCCCATAGTGGTGTGTATTAGGCCCATGTGAGCTGTCCATAGTGATGTGTGTTGGGCCCATGTGAGCGGCCCATAGTGATGTGTATTAGGCCCATGTGAGCGGCTCATAGTGATGTGTGTTAGGCCCATGAGAGCGGCCCATAGTGATGTGTATTAGGCCCATGTGAGCGGCCAATAGTGATGTGTATTAGGCCCATGTGAGCGGCCCATAGGGATGTGTATTAGGCCCATATAAGCGGCCCATAGTGATATGTGTTAGGTCCGTGTGAGCGGCCCATAGTGATGTGTATTAGGCCCATGTGAGCGGCCCATAGTGATGTGTATTAGGCACATATGATGCGGCCCACTTCATGTATGAGACCTTTGTATAAGGTCATTTGAGATGGAATGTGGCCCATTGAGATTGTTTGTGGCCCATTGTAATTGTATGTGGCCATTGTAATGTAATTTCGGCCCATTTGGTAAGGCCCATTGTGATGTATTTTGGCCTATTTGGTAAGGCCCATTGAGATGTATTTTTGGCCCATGTGTCGTGGGCCATTGTGATGTGTATTTGGCCCATGTAATGAGGCCCGATGTGGTGTATATGTGGCCCTTGAGTGGGAGCCATTGCGATGTATATTACCCCTTTGTATGAGGCCATGGACCCACTATATGTTTGGCACTATGTGGGCCACTCCTTGGGAGCAATGTTGGTTAAATGTCTACATTGATAGGCAATGATGGTTAAATGTCCACATTATGACCTTCCCTTAGGCCGATTGCCGAGGCCGAATATTGAGGCTGAATATCGAGTCCGATTGTCGAGGCTGAATATCGAGGCAGGCCGATTATCGAGGCCGATTATTGAGGCCGATTGTCGAGGCCGATTCCGATTGCCGAGGCCGATTCCGATTGTAGAGGCCGATTCCGATTGTCAAGGTTGATTCCGATTGTTAAGGCTGATTATCGAGGCTGATTCTAATTATCGAAGTTGATTCTGATTGTTAAGGTTGATTATCGAGGCTGATTCCAATTGTCGAAGTCGATTATGATTGTTGAGGCCGATTATCGAGGCCAATTTCGATTGTCGAGGACGATTCTGATTGTCAAGGCCAATTCTGATTGTCGAGGCTAATTCCGATTGTCGAGGCCAATTATAATTGTCGAGACCAATTTTGATTGTCGAGGCTGATTGTCGAGGCCGATTGTTAAGGCCGATTTTAATTGTCGAGGCCAATTCCGATTATCGGGGCCAATTCCGATTGTCGAGGCCGATTCCAATTGTTGAGGCAGATTATCGAGGCCAATTCCGATTGTCGAGGTCGATTCCAATGTTAAAGCCGATTATCGAGGTCGATTTCGATTGTCGAGGCCGATTCCGATTCCGATTCCGATTATTGAGGCCGATTGTATAGGTCGATTATCGATGCTGATCATCGGTGTCGGTTGTCGATACCGATTATGAGTATGTGACAGCATAGCATAATGATACATGCCAATACACATCATTTGTATGTTTGTTATGAGATGTGGTTGACCATTGTATATGTCATTGGGCGGGTTGTTATGAGACTCTCTGATAGGCGGAGATTGCCCACATGAGCACGCGGTACGCGCAGGTTTGATGCATGACTGGATGGTATGACTTATACATCTCGCATTTTTGTAATAAGACCACCGAGCGCCCTAGTGACATCAAGGCTGTAGCCTCCACAGGTATATCGTGGATGGCCAGATGGGACACCGAAAATCTGTTCTAAATGGGGTGCTATAGATATCCCTGGGTGAAATTTTCTAAACTCTCTTGGTTCCAGAGGTTGCTCCAACGTTTAGACCGAGTGGATACATGAGCGCATGAGGGCTGTATACCGTTAGGCCAAGTCTCCCACTGTGTCGTGGTCGGTTGGAAGGGGGTGCGGCCTTACCTGCCCGAGAGGAGGGGGCAAAGCTAAGTTGAGTTTGACCAACTCGAGGAATGGGTCTGTTATCGACGAGCCGGGCCCGATATTGGCAAGCGGATAGTGAGGTCTCTTCCACTCAACTTTTTGCGCGCGATGGGCGGTAATCTGGTTTGGAGTGTAATAGATCCCGGTGATTTCCCAGAGAGGAACTGTACTGATATGTGGACTTATTGAGCAGGAGTTGCATACTCATTCATTCATTCACTATCCACTTGAGCTGGTGGTACGCAACTATTTGTTACGTATACCTTCATAATGGTCAGAATTTCGATTGGGGTGTGCGACTAACCTGAGATAAGGAGTTTACTACATTGAGTCTAACTATCCAAATTTAGGTATGGAACTGGTTTGGTAGAAGTCCCTTGTGGTTGACCCCGTAGCCTGTGATACTACGTACTATCATCCCGACTTCACACTTCAGTTTGGTCATTTCATTCACATCGCATATTGCATTGCATCCTTAACACATATTATTTGGCTTACTGTCTCTGCATTGTATAGCTGATCTACATTACTTCCTCAGTATATAATATTGGTTTATTATATTTTTGCATCGCATAGCCTGGATAAGGCTGATGGTATTTATGGGCCTATCAACATGTTTTCGCATTATTCTGATATTGTATGATTTATGGGCTTGTCAGTATTTCCGCTTACTCTGATTACTCTAATATTTCTTACTTGACACTTACCTTGTGCACACACTTTCACTACCCACTAAGCTTTGTATAAGCTTATACACGATAGATGCGTGCAGGTGGCATTAGTTGCAGCAACGTTGAGCTTAGAGCATACAACGGACCTCCGGAGCTTTAATTTTTGATATATGTATTTTCCTTTCAGCATTGTATTCAAATGATTATATTAGTAGATATGTGATGATGATGTTGCCTTTGTGATTTGGGTAAACTTGTGGTTATGCTTCTTATGAGATAAATGTACGTTGGAAAATCTTCCTTGCAGGATCCCATGATCAGAATCTGTTGTATGGGCGCCGGGTGCCGAGAATGGGGTATTACGGAGGCTGTCGGCACCGAATTCGGCGATCGGGATTCCTGTGAGTTCGATCTCCTGGTTTGGGGCGTAACATCTCCAACCGAGATCCTAGTTTTAAATCACGGTTTTGGGCAAGTCTACAGGAAGCTTTTGGAACTACTCTCGATTGCAGCACAATATTTCACCCACAGACTGATGGACAAACAGAAAGGACGAACCAGATTTTAGAAGATATGTTATACAGTTGCATTCTTGACTTCAAGGGCAATTGGGACGATCATCTGCCGCTAGTGAAATTCGCCTATAATAATAGCTACCAAGCCAGCATTGGTATGACATTATTTGAAGCCTTATATGGAAGACCCTACAGATCACCAAGCTGCTAGACCGAAGTAGGAGAAAAGACATTGTTGGGACCGGAACTTATTCAAGAGACCTTCAAGAAGATTGACATTATTCAGGAACATATGCGCGCCACCCACAGTCACCAAAAGAGCTATGCAGATAATCGACGCAGAGACTTAGAATTTTGTGTGGGAGATCATGTGTTCATAAAAGTTTCTCCAATGAAATGAGTTATGTATTTTAGAAAGAAAGGGAAGCTCGCGCCACGTTTTATCGGACCCTTCGAGATCCTACAAAGAGTAGGAGTTGTAGCATACAAGCTTGCTCTACCACCTTAATTATCCAATATCCACAATGTATTTCACATCTCCATGCTTTGAAAGTACAAGCTGGACACTTCTTATGTCACCAAATGGGAGCCACTAGAGATTCAAGAAAATGTCACATATGAAGAACAACCTGTGCGCATTCTCGATCGTAAGTAGCAAGTACTTCGGACGAAGGTTATACCACTTGTGAAGGTACAGTAGAGTCATCACAGCGAGGAAGAAGCATCATGGGAGCGAGAACAAGAAATTCGAAAAAAATATCCCAACCTCTTTAAGGTATATAAATTTCGAGGACAATATTTTGTTAAGGTGGGTAGAATGTAACACTCCATTTTTAAAAAAATGATGGGTTCCACTGTTACCTGTGGTGTGGCCCACATGAGCTTTGGATGGCCCTTATTTTTGGGCACTTGCTCTAACTTTGACGGGCAAAACTAATAAACGGTGGGGATTTGTCACGTCATTCCTGTGGGGCCCACTCTCTAAAAAAATAAAAAAAATAAAAACAAAACAAAAGTGACGTGATGACGCACGTCACCCCACAAACCAAATCTCTTCTTCATGACTCTCTCTCTCTCTCCTTCTTCTCCGCGGTTCAGTTGCGGACGTGAACCCATCCACCATGCATGCCATCATCGTGGTGGGACCCACTCCCCCATCTAAACCATCTAATGAACCCTGACCCTCAATTAACCCTAGCCCTTGAAATCGTTTGCCTAAAAACATTTTATGTGGTTCACCTTGAAGCTTGATTTCAACTAATTTTTTTTAAAGCACCAGGACCTGTGGAACCTGATTAATTACCTAATTTCTCTCGGCCATTATGGTGGACTCTACATCACCACCCACTCCTTACGGTTACAACAATCGAAAGTAGAAATCTGCCTTGTGCACGAAGTCACGCTCGAACACGTTCCTTCCTCTCTCAGATTCTTTCATATACAAATCTCCTCTCTTACAATCATGGAGATTCTCCTCAGTGTAAGACCCGTAACCTAAACCGTACCATTCGGTCGGCTTCCGCAATTCTACCGGTCGAATTCCGGCAACCCTCGACCCATTTCTAACGTTGCGCACGATCCTAAGCCGAGTCCTGTATTCCAAAGTCGGCTCGATCCGAAACTTGTATCCTAGCGATCGCGCCGTCGCCGCAGTTCCAACGCCGTGACTCACGCATCGAACCGATACTTAGGTGGGAAGATGTCAGTCAAAGTTCGGTTCGAAGAAACGCCGCACGTTGTGAATCTCGAGGGAATCTCTACGAGATGTCCCATCAATCAAGTCAAGTACACCACCATACCTCCATGCCACCTCACCCAACAACAAGTACTCATGGCCATTCCCTCTTTTCTCCCAAGTCAACTCTTCTCTCCCTTCACCATACTTCTTTTCACAAATTTCAAACCCAACCTCACCTCCCCATTACCTCTTCATTAAACCACCATACCACCTCATTCCTTTTTACCATTACTCCTCCCTCTCTCATTCCATTCCTCATCTCCCAAAACACCACACGTCCAACCTCCTCTCCCTCCCAAACACCAAGTGTGGCCCACTTTTCCCCACTCTCACATCTCTCATCTCAACCGTTGGATCATCATCAACCGCCATTGAAAGAGGAGGCAAGGAGCTAAGGAGTGCAAGGAAGCAAGGAGGCCAACAAGGTGTGTGATTCACCATTAATCTCATTTTGTAGGGCCACTTGTGTGGGACCCACTTGATGAATGCATTGTAATCGGGAGGGCCCATTAGTGGCGGGGTCCCTCCCCACCATCATCGCCTTTTTTTTTCTCTTGTCTCTTTCTCTATCTCTCACTTTCTTTCTTTCCCCCTTGAATGTGGTGGACCCCACCAAATCGTGCTAAATCCACTCCATCCATCAGACGGTGTGGTCCACCGCATTTAAGGTGAAATCTACCCTTCATATATACGTGTATATATATATATATATGTGTGTGTGTGTGTGCGCGCATGGTGGGCCACGTGTATGTGGGACCCACCATAAGGCCTGTGTACGTGGGACCCACCATGGGTCTGTCCGTGTATAACGTCCAGCGTCTCTGGACGCTGGACGTGAATGGGCGCATATATATAAAAAAAAAATTCACTTTTGGGGTGGGCTGCTTATGCAGGCCCCACCCTGATGTATGTGGATGATCCATGCCATCCATTCTGATATTCAGATCATTTTAGGCGTTGAACCAAAGTTTCAAGGCGATCTGATCATCAGGTGGGCTATACCATCTAAAACCATGTAAAGACATACCAGAACATATAAAAGTACTCGGTGGGACCCACCTGATGTTTGGATGCAGCTGAAACTCATTATGAACGGGTAGAACAGTGGGACACACATAATGGATGGGCTGGATTGTGAATCACATCTCAGTGGGCCCCAGAACAAAAAAAAAAAATATCAAAAGCAGCAGCAGCGCTGCTGCAGCAGACGTAGGTGGGCGGACGGGCTGGGCCTCACGGCCCAGCTGTGGGCCCCACCATGGTGTGTTTCGACCATCTGCACCGTGCATTTGATGGTTCCCTTTTAAATTTAGGGGTATCCCAAAAATCAGCCGTATACGGAACTCAGGTGGGCCATACCATCTAAAGTCGTGTAAAGACATGCCTAAACATATAAAACCACTTGGTGGGGCCTACCTGAATTTTAGAAGCGGCTGAAACTTGATCTGGACCCTTATTCAGGTGGAACACACATAATGGGTGGGCTGGATCACCTCTCAGTGGGCCCTATTAAAAAATAAATAAATAAATAAATAAATAAAATATAAACAGCAGCAGCAGCGTCTGCTGCTGCTACTGACAGCGAGCGGGCGCCTGCAGCAGACCCACGGCCCCTGCCGTGGGCCCCACCATGATGTATGCGTGCCATCCATGCCGTCCATCCATTTTGTCGGATTATTTCAAGGCACGAGCCCAAAAATGAGGTAAATCCCAATCTCAAGTAGACCACGTTACAGGAAACAGTGTTCATGGGGCTGGCCCCCATGAACAGTTTGGACAGCAAATAAATATTACGGTGGGCCCCTCCTTGGCTGTGTGACATTATGAACAGATTGGAGGCAAATAAGCATTTCAGTGGGCTCTGCCCAAGGCCCATGAGACCTCATGAATAGGTTGGATTGAAAATAAATATTACAGTGGGCCCTAGACTCATGTGACCTTATCAACAGATTGGATGGGGAAATAAACATTATGGCGGGCCTCACATGGAGCCCACTTTAGTATATGGGCTAGTGTGTTTTGGCCCATTTGGCATGCATATAGGCCCATTATTGAGGCCCACTTGGAAACATATGGGTTAGCGTGTTCAGGCCCATCTTGATGTATATTCAGGCCATCATTGAGGCCCACTTGGGCATATATGGGCCCATGTTGGTAGGCCATCTTGACGAGTTTTTAGGCCTGTTGTTGGGGCCTACTTCGATATATATAGGCCCACGTTCTGAGGCCCAAATTGATGTACCTGTGGCCCATTGTTGAGGCCCACTTTAATATGTATAAGGCCTATGTGATTAGGCCCATTTGATACACATAAAACTTACGTGATTAAGCTCATTTTAATGCATTCTAAGGCCCATGGGTGATGACTCATTGCAATGTACCTAAGGCCCCTTGGTGAGGCTCATTGGGATGTTCCACTTGATGAATATAAGACCCATGAGATACGGCCCATTTGATATATTTGAGGCCCAAGGAGGTGTACCTAAGGCACATTGCAATGTGTGATTTCACCATAATTTATTTAATGGTATTTAAGGCGAGCCGAGCCTTGGGGACAATGTTGGTTTGACGTCCACATTGTACGAGTAATGTGGTTTGATGTCCACATTATAACTCTCCCTAAGGCCACTGATAGGCCCACATCTGTTTCATGTAGGCCATATAGGCCCATCTTCATTGAGAGGATAGTTTATTGCTTTATAACATGTTTAGCACAGGCCATGATTCATAATCATACGCATCATATGTATGCTTGAGATGAGGAGTGTCTGATCATAGCATATGCCTTCGGGCAGACTGTTTACGGCTCCTTGATAGGCGGAGTTGCCCTACATGAGCGCGTGCTTCACGCAGGATGGTTGTATGATTGGTAGAGTGGTTCATGCATTTACATCTGTGTGATTGTGATATGCCCTAGCGACATCAGGGCCATAGCCTCCACAATGTATCGTGGGTGGCTGGTTGGATACCGGAAAATCTTGTTCCAAGCAATTGGGGCGCCATAGATGTCCTTGGGTGAGAGTCCCTGAACCCGATGATACCAGAGGATGACTCCAACGTCGAGATCGAGTGGATTTATGAGCGCACGAGGGCCGAAAACCATGAGGTCGCGTCTCCCACTGTGTCGTGGTCGGTTGGAAAGGGGTGTGGCCTTACTCGCCCGAGAGCAGGGGGCATTACTAGGCTGAGTTTGACCAGCTCGGAAATGGTTCGCTATCGACGTGCCGGATAGGTATTGGCTGACTATTGGCCAGGCGGATAGTGAGGTTTCTTACGCTCACTTGGACTGTGCTGCTTGGAGAGAGACAGTGCCATTTGGAGTGTACTGAACCCCGGTGATTATCCAGACTGAGAACCGTATTGACATGAGGATTTGGATGAGGATTGGCATGCTTGACTTACATATTGCATCGCATGACCTTGGTATGGCCGATAGCATTCACATCTTGTACTGCATAGCCTTGGTACGGCTAGTTGCATTTTCGTACTCATCAGCATAATTCTGCATCACTCCGGCATTACATTCTGAGCACGTTCGCACACACTTACACCGCCCTCTAAGCTTTCTATAAGCTTATGCACGATTGACGCGTGCAGGTGACGCCAGGACGCAGCTGTAGTCTCGCCGCTGTTGGAGCGTGCCGCCGAGCTTTTGGAGTTTTGATATTACCACTATCTTGTATTTTCCTTTATACGCACTGTATTCAAAGTTTTTGTTCATAGTGGATTTTGTGATGGTGTTCTTGTGGTTATTGTTCGTGGGTTATGCTTGTGGTTATGCTCATTACGAATCAAATGGATTATTAGAAATCCTCCTTGTAGCATCCCAGGATCAGAACCTGGCGTATGGGCGCTGGGAGCCGAGAATGGGGTTCTACGGAGGCTGTCGGTGCCGGATTCGGCGATCGGGAATTTTGTGAGCCTGGTCTCCGAGTTCGGGGCGTGACACTCAGTGATTCCAACCTGCTCACTTATCAATTCACAACTGTTGAAAGGTCTACCATTAGGATCTTTAAAAATCTTCTTCTTCCTACTTCTCAATTTCATGCAACTAGCAGCTGCACCTTCCAACTTCAGAATCGACCAACAAAATCAATCCAAAGCTTCAATCTGTGCAACCCACAAGCTTTGTACGGCCTGTAAAAACCATCCACAACTGTCAGTGTCGCAAAATGCATCAATCCAGATTTTGACATGATCGTTTTCTTTATCTACACCACCACTGTCTTATCTATGTGAACCAACATTATGGTAAGTAAATCTTTCCATGAGGCCTGTTAAAAATCTATTTGACCATTAATTAATATCCAGAGGCTTAGTATGCACATTTACATCCTGTAACAGGTAAGTTGTTTCCCAGATAGTTAATCTGAAAGCAATGTATAGTATAGTTGTAATATAAGCCGACTCACTGAGTCAATCATCTTGTAATTATTCATTTATTTTTATAAGTTGTTGTATAGATAAAAACCCTAATTGTGAGAATTGTATTGGAACGGGTGCTCTGCCTTGGGTGATTTTCTGAAAGGATTAGTATACATGGGTGCACTGTCCTGGTCTTTTGTCCCTAAAAGGTTATACCGGTGCTCTGTAGAGGGTCATACCCTGAAAGGATCAACACCGATGCTCTGTCGTGGGTCATCCCCTAAAATGATCAGCACACATGAGTGTTTTGCCCACTCCAAATCTTAGTATTTTAGGAAAGCTATGTTAAAACAATTTATTCATTTCATATTCATGAATGACAAATTATTAATTATGATTTTAAATCCATTGTTCGCCTTATTTTAATTAATATGTTGATGTTAAATTTGGTAATAATTGTGAAGCTTTCAACTCGGGATTGATGTGACCTATTAAGTTATCAACTCATTATGTTTTAACCATTTCAGGTTATGAATATTTTGAAGATGCAGGATACTACTATTAGTAGTGGAGCATTGAATGTGGTTGGATGCACGTGATATGTCATTCTACATAGGATCAATTTAATTTAATTTTAGAATTATGAATGTAGTAAAGCTTTGACTTGATTTTCTTACTTCAAGTTAAGTTAAATATTATGCATCGATGTATTAATAGATTATGTAATTAATTATCTTAGCATGTGGTTTAGATTTTAAAATTTATGGACTATGGTCGGAGGAAATGAAATGCATATTTATTTGTCATACTTTATTTATTTATTTTCCTCATAGGTCACAGGTTTGGAATTCAGGTCCTAGACACCCTATTCGGGTATCCGAATTTTGGGGCATGACAAATTTATTCTTACCATGATTTCAAAGATAATTTGATTCACATAATGTGAGAGTAGAACTCAATTGCATTAATTGAAATAAAAGTAAAAAAACTTAAAAAGTATTCATCAGCTATTCAATATCTATGACATAGATGGCAAGTCTTAAATCTAAATCTTCATTAGTCTAACGATTTGGGCGTAGATGAAAGAAAGAGACCTTTATTGTGATCCAGCTATCAGCATAGATGGAAGGGAATTATACTATTCCTAGTCTAGGTCAGTCCAGCACAACAACTAATATGGACGAGATTACACTACTCCTATCCTAAAGTCATTCCAACGCAACAACATAAATATGTTGTCTCATGCTAAGATAATAGATAGGCAGCGTTATATTATAAATTTAATTTGATATGTATTGGGTTGGCAAGGGCTTAGAGCTCTTTGATCTTCCTCCTATTTATAGTACTTTAGGATAGTCGCATGGAGAGAGATAATTGTAGCCACTTTTACTGTCTACTGATATGGAAATAATCGTCTGGATCGAAAGACAATTGTGGCCTATCAGATAATACTAGTATTGAAACATCCCAAATTTTTGCTATTTATATTTTAAAAATCCTTGGAATTTTTTTCATTATAATTATCTTATGTTGTCATTTACAAACTCTCAACACTAGATGTTAGCTTATACGTGGGTGTTACCTATAAAGAAACATACAAATCTTGTTAATTAACCATAGGAAGCTAATGAATCTAACCGATCAGTTAAACATCGAGTCTAACCTCGTGTTTATTTATCTAGAGCCCCAAGTCTAGAAGACCTATCACTGACTAATTGAGACAATCACAACTAAATAAAGACCTGTCAAAAGCTGAAATAAGTAGGAGTCAAATCTTAATTAACAAACCAAACTGACCTAGTTAATCATTTAGCCTAAGAACCAACAACTTAGGGTGATTAAGATCGAATCGTCATTTCTACTAATTGTAAATAGGCCACACTATGAACTTAGTTAATCTAAACCTTAATCATCCGGCACAAGAAATCTCGCTATCCAATTCATTCTAAAAATATCTCGATTTTCTAAACAAGCTCTAAACCCCTCATTAGTGGACCATTAAGCCGAGACTATAGAAAGACGTTCGTCTTAGTGAGCTTGACGTCTATTGCGAGATATCGAGCCGAGATTGCATATCAAATCAGTCAACTTGGATTCGCAAGGGCAATGCATGAAATGTATGAATATTTTTAAAATTAATCAGAAACTTAAGTTAATTGTCTGTATCCGGTCTTTACCAAAATTGTGGCTTTCAGATTGTTAGACGATGACTAAATTTAGGGCACCAATCGAGATTATTACCTTACTCATATCCTTATAGTCACGGCCCTGATCGACCATCAATGACCGTCGAACTGACTTTTGATCATAACTGTTGATCGGTGTGACTGATATACAGGGCAATCGAAGCCTTGCATAGATCTTCACTTGGAGAAACTATATTACACCCTAGATCGACTCGTACATCTCATAGTGGGCCTTAATAGCGAGAAACGACTTTTCATAGGGTTATATGACTAAAAACATAGTCCTTAGGGCCAAAAGTACAACTTCTTGCACTATAAATACATCCCATTTGGGCTCCCCTCCTCCAAATCCGAATTTGCTAGGGTTTGAGAGAAAGAGAAAGATAAAAGAGAATAAGAGAAAGAGTGGGGGTGAGAGTCTTATGAGAGTTGGATTTGTGATTCATTGTTCTTATGGGTTGCTAGTGCTTCAACCAAGCCATAGGAGTCGACGATCTGTTAGTTGGATCCACTCCTTTTGGAGTCGGAGATAAGAAATGAATCATACTTCCTCATTTTAATCCCTTTAGTGTTAGAATTTTATGAATCTTACCTTAGGTCTCTCGATTTGATTTAGGAATTGGTGATTTCCTCAAAAAAAAATCCTAACCCTAAGCATGATTAGATCGTGTGAATCCCTATAAGGCGCAGATCATTATCTCTAGGTTATCTTTTATCAACCCTTAGGGGTCTCATTCAATGATTAGTTGCTTTTAGATGAATTTATACATGCTAATATGTTCACATTTTGATTTATCTATAATTTATGTTATTAGTTGGATATGGATGCTCACATGTTTGATGAAATGTCTAAGTGGTGAAATGTGTTGCTTTGTTGATGCTCACATACTTGATTTAATGCTTAAATGATTGTATTGCTTTATGCATGCTCACATATTTGATTAATGCTTTAGTGAACATATTACCCTATGGATTCTTACATATTCAACAAAATGCTTATGTGGTTGTGTAGTGAAACCTATGTTATGATTGTGTGACATAGTATGTAGTACATAGTGATACTTAGATTTCTATATGATGTTAGGTCAGTTGGCTAACCACCAGAACTAAAGGGGTGGCCTGAGTTAGGTCGGCCACCCCAAACTTCTTCGGTTGACCCGGGTTGAACATGGACGATCGACGGTGGCTGGGTTACATGGGATGCTCGCACCCAATGTCTGGCGAACCGGAGTTTCCCAAGTCAATCGAATTAGCCTAAGAGTCGACTGACTGCTTATGTTTGTGATGTATAACAATAACAAATGAATCTAAGATACCACGTTGCCATTGAATGAGTCTAATTATAACCATTAGTGGTACGATCCACAAGACTCATGAGCCAAGTATGGTGGTATGAGACACCGTGTTCGAGCTACTAGCTTACACTTGCGCTTAATTATGTTGATAATATGTGTAACTTAGAAAAATGATAATACTGTGTTGATCACTTACTTCCACATGTGACGGTGTTTTAAAACACCAATCAGAAAATATCGTCGATACATGAAAATTTATTAATTTATTAAAAATTTATCGAAAAATCAATCAACACCTATTTAACACTTCAGTGCAACAAATTAATACCTATTGCATTTTTAAGGGACTCATTAACTAGAATTTATTTTAAAATTAGCCTAAATATTACATTTTACTTTTTAAAAATTCATATACATAAATGATTTAATGAAATGTGTTTTTGCCGAAATTATGGTGAAAATATTGTGTGGCCCCACAATGATGTGTTGATGACATTTACGCCAGGCCTCATTTACCCTTGGGCCAAATATTATCCCATCAAAAAAGCAAGTGGACCACAACACAAGAAATACTCGACGGAAGCAGATTGCGTACTTAGGCTCTATCGCACCAGGTAAACTCCATCAAGCCTGGCCTAACCATGTCCTTCATATTTTTTTTAAACCTCTCCTTTTATGTGTAGAGACTAAAATTGAAACATATCCAAAATGCAAGTGGACTACACAATGGAAACATAATACGAATAAAGAAATCCACTGTCACAACTTTGCTAGGGCCCACGCTGGTGTTTATAATCATTTACCATATTCATAATGATACAAAGGTTAAAAAGACATGGATGAAGGAAAAACACAACTATCAGCATCGATGGCCCATGAGAAGATTTCAACGGTGGGTGTTCAATTCGCACTCTCCTGTAGTGTGGTCCACTTGAGCTATGGGTATGCTTCAATTTTGGGTCATGCTAAATATAAGCTCGTAAAATAGATGGACTGCGTGGATAAGACACATAATTCATGGTGGGCCCACATAGTTTAATCCGGTTCCAATTTTCATAGGGAACAACGGTCCTTATTTAGTAGAGGGGCCCTCATGATGTGTGTATATGCCATCTAGCCCATTCGTATGAAACACCAACCCCACATGAATGGCTACAATAAAAGTCAGGCTATTCTTAAACTAAGGTGGGCCCCGGCGCATATAAATGGCGGGTATTCAATCTCAACTTGTTCCTGTTGGTGTGAACGTGTCTGACGGTCAAAGTGAATATTATTATTACATCACGGTGGGGCCTATGGTGAATCACAGAAAATCATTTTCCCCGTAATTTCAGTAAAAATGTTTTCTGCCCTTGATTTAGTGGGGCACCCATCATCATGCATATATGCCGTCTGGCCCATTCATATGAAACATGAACCCTACATGTAGGGCTATAATAGAAATCAGGCTATTCTAAAACTAAGGTAGCCCCAACTAATATCAACCGTGGGTATATCTCAAGGAACCGTGGAACCAGTAAACCAGACTGGAGCCAATCAGACCGTACGGTTTGGTCCGGTTTTAAGCGCACCGGTTTCAGTTCCAGTTTTAAAATTGAAGAACGGTTCGTTCGGTTCGGTCCTCGGTTTGGAGTTCTATAGAGCTGAACCGAACTCAAACCGGATGGTAGAACCAAACCTTGGATCCGAACTTGGAACTGAATTCCGTTTAATAAATATTTAAAATTTAATTTTTTTTAAAAAATATATAAAAAGTTATTAAAAAAATAAAAAAAGCAAAAGAAATATAATCTTTCTTTATTCTCCTCCTCTTTCGTTGCCTCTCTGTCTCCCAAGAACCTTGCAATTCGATTGGATTATAAAAAAAATCATATAATTAGGCTGGATTATAAAAACAAACCATGTATATGGACTTAATTACAAAAAGCTTAGAACGGTAGAACTGAATCAGATTTTTACAGACAAGTTCCAATTAGGTTCTAGGGTGCAAACGGTCTGATTCCAGTTTTGGTTTTCTCAATGGTTCGATTCTAGTTTCACTCCAGAACCGGACCGAACTGAACCATGTGCACCCCTATATTGGTATGACCAACCTGAGTATTTGGGCTCAAAGGCTAAATGAGGAGGGTGCGTCTGAATGTCGGAGTGAATCTTATCAATGCATCACCGTGGGGCCCATGGACAATCGCATAAAACATTTTTCCCATTATTTCTGCAAAAAAGTTCCCCACTGATAATTTAGTGGAGGTCCCATAATCAGGTGTATGTGCCATCCAGTCACACCCTGATCCATACCTCAAGGGGTAGACTGAGTGAAGATACCTCATTTCAACAGTGAGGTCTTGGTATCGATTCCTTGGTGGGGGCGGCTAACGGTGAAGTGTGTATTGACAGCGGTGCGTGTAAAAGTGCCATTCAGCCCTTTCATATGAAATATCAACCCCACATCAAAGGGTAAAATAGAGATCAGGATTGGAAGTTAAATCCTGGTATTGGCCGAGCGTGCCAAACAGATTGGGTGATTTGATCCCGGGATATAGCAATCCCATGGATTTTAAGACAATCCATCGACAACACTATCATTATTTTTAAATCTCATCCAATCCACCCTAATCTGTTCAAATTTGCCTAGGACATGTTTGGTTCGAAGGATTGGAAGGGATGAGAAGGTTTAATCCCAGGATTACCTGTGTGTGCCAAACAGACTCGATATAGCAATCCGGATATAGCAATCCCATGGATCTTAAGACAATTCACTGACAACACCATCATTACCTTAAAATCCATGCCATTCACCCTAATGCCATTCAATCCCTTCCAATGCACCCGTCCAAACGGGCCCCTAGGGACTTTTACCATAATATTCCTCAGGAAATTGAAATTTACTAAATAGTGCCTGTAGTAACCAATATTCCCGGCAGTCCTTTTTACGAGAATAAATTACATTACTCTCTTCTTTTGCTTTTTCTTAACTGTAAAGTGGAAAATCCAAGTTGTGGACCCATGTCTATGTGTCTCAAACGAACAAAAAATACGGGCAGATTAGCGGTAAAGGGAGCTAATCCATCAAAAATAATATATACCATTCACAATATGATTTGATTGACTTGATGTTATGTTTCATGTTATCACCAGTACAGTGCATTCGTTTAATGGTCTGGATGTTATACGCATATCATGTGAGCCCCACGAATCCTAAGTTTCACTACTTAAAAAATAAAATAAAAATGAGGGTAATTTCATCCCATAAAGCGTCCCTTCATCGAATTTCCAATTGTAGAGGCGTTATTTTGTAAAATCCAATTTCACTACTTTAAAACTTATTTCTTACATTTTGAGGATTCTAATAATTTATATTTATTTACAACTTCTTTCTTGCAATTTGAGGAAATAGGGGATGCGGTTTGGCTAGTGACGTTTGTCGGTGCTCTGCGCCCCCATTATAATGTATAAGTTTTATCCAAGCGGTCTGTCTATTTTTTTCGGATAATGTTAGGGCTTGATCCCAAAAATGAGGCAGATCTAAATCCCAGGTGGATCCACAGAAAAATAGTAATTATTAAATGTTAACCATTAAAAATCTCCTAGGGCCGACTGTAAGGTAGTTTTGACATCCAACCTGTTGATTAGGTCATACATACCTGGATGAAGGGAAAATGAAAAAACAAATACCAGCTTGATCCAAAACTTGTGGTCCCCCAAGAAGTGTTTAATGGTGAGCGTTCAACCAACACTGCTTCCTATGATGTGGTCCACTTGAGATTTAGATATACTTCATTTTTGGACTCATTCTATAAAATGATTGAAAAAAAATAAATGGACGGCATGGATGAAACACATAAATCATGGTGGGCCCAAAGAGCACCAACCACTAGCTATTGGCTAGTGGCAGGGTCACTAGCCAATCCACGTCCAAAAAGGGGAGGGCAACTAGGACCCAATCACACCCGTCTCGTCAGCTAGGGACCCACGAGTAGAAATCTTAAAACCATGATTTGAACGGTCGGATTTAATTTAATTAAAAACACATGGTAAATGTAAAAAATAAAATAAAATGCGGGTGCATGGAGCATTGCGCCCTGCCACACACCATAAAATAACTCCACTGCACGCAAACTCGCTCGCGGCTCTCAGAGCAAATGGACCACTGACCGGCAGTTAAAGATTCTCCCATCATGCGATTCTCAGAAGCGCCACGTGTACGGGAAGGATCTGGCCTGATAAAGGGAGAACAGAAAAATAACTGATCCCCTATCAGCCTTTCCTTGATGACAATCATTGCCTTTATTTCCCATCATGCAAGAAAAACCGGGGGTACTTTTGTAATCCACCTTTGTCTGTTTGATTGAAAGAGAGGCAGATTGTGCCCCACTTTCCAGGTGGGCCCCACCTGTGGTGGGCCTCTATTATTGTAACAGTGAAAGAATAATTGAAATCTTGGTAGACAAAGTTGGATAAAGTAATCTGTGATAGAAAGCAACGTCTCACCAACTCTTCTTTTAAACTAATCACATGAGCTTGCTTTGCTTTAACTCGGATTTATTAGCTTGTCAGGGCCCACTAATTAGTAATTACTACTCTGGCAGCGTATGATGGTTCATACTCAGGCATTCCTATACATCCATCAGAAATTGTACGCGTGGCATTCATAGCTTAATTTAAACTTAAACCGTCCGAGTTGAGGGAGGACGTGTACTGGGTACTACTACTCCCGGCCGTCCCAAGCTGGCAACGGATAGGGGCTTTGTGGGGCCACCGTGATGTATGGGTTTTATCCACACCATCCATCAATGTTTTCATATCATTTTAGGGTATAAGACCAAAAAATGCGACAGTTACAAGACTCAAGTGGACCACACAGTGGTGATTAAAATCCCACCGTTGAAAACATTTTGGGGGCCACAGAAGGTGTTTTTCAAGCTGATGTTTGGGTTGTTCCTTCATCCAAGCCTATGTGATTTTATGACCGGGTTGGATGGAAATTAACCATCACGGTGGGCCCTAGGATGATTTGAACGGTGGGTGTCATTGTCAAGATTGATTCCTGTGTTGTAGTCCACTTGAGCCTTAAATCTGCTTCATTTTTGGGCTTGTACCGGACGCTGATTGCGTCCTACCCCCGCCCGGACGGTAATCCGTCCGGGCAGAGCTCTGTGGGGCCCATCGTGATGTAAGTATTTTATCCACACTGTTAATCGTTTTTATATGACCATTTTAAAGTATGTGACAAAAATTGAAGTAGTTCCAGGGTTAAGTGGACCACAAAGTGGGGATTGAATGTCCACCATTAAAAACTTATTGAGAGCTGGAGAAGTGTCAGATCAAGCTGAAATTTGTGTTTTCACTTCATCCAAGTCTGCATGACTTTATTAATAGGTTGGGTGGTAAAAACACATCACAGTGGCCCTTAGAAAGGTTTCAATGGTGGGTGTCATTATCATTGCAGCTTCCTTGATGTGGTCCCGGGGAGCTGTGTATCTACTTCGAATTTGGGTCATACTTTAAAATGATCATATAAAAACGATTAACGGTGTGGATAAAATACTTACATTACGATGGGCCCCATAGAGCTCTGCCCGGACGGATTACCGTCTGGGCGGGGGTAGGAGGCAATCCACGTCCGCTTGTACCATAAGGGCCCGTTTTGCCGGTCGGATTGGAAGGGATTGGATGGTATTGGAAGTCAAATCCCAGGCTTGGCCTGGCGTGCCAAACAGAGGTGGTGATCTGATCTCAATCCCATGGATCTTAAGACAATCCACTAACAACACCATCATTACCTTTAAATCCCATCCAATTCACCCTAATCCTTTCAAATTTGCTTGGGATGTGTTTGGTTTGAAGGATTGGAAGGGATGGAAAGGTTTAATCCCAGGACTGGCCGGGCGTGCCATTAGCAATCCAGGGATATAGCAATCCTATGTGACGCAGGGGAGGACGTGAGGTCGAGCACCGTCTTCCTCAAGAGGATAACTATTCCGAATCCACGGAACTTCTCTGGACTCCTCACAGAGACTTCTCGAATCCACGAGAAAAGAGAGCAGAAAATAGAAATAAATTCTAAATAAATTCGAAATAGCTTAATTAATTCATAAAAACGAGTTCACAACCCTTTAAATAAGGGTACTAAGCAATGGGAAAGAAATCAGAATCAAACTACAACTAGGACTCCTAGAATTCGCGACTTACTATAAATAGTAAACTTACTATTTATAGACGGTCGTGATGTCTACTAGTGCGCAAGTTTTTCGGCCAAAAATAGTAAGTGTCCTATTTGGCTTCACCAACCCGTTCTCCTAATTATTCTAAGCTCTTTTCACGTTGGGCGCAACTCCTAAAGCCCGACGGATGAAGAGTTATAAGCAAACTAAAACTTACTATTTATAGTAAAAACGAAATTGAAACAGGGAAACGACCGTGAAATCAGGGGTTTCTCGCAATTCCGAGCGTCGCAACCCGGCATAGCGGGGTTGGTTGGCTAAAGTAGCTCGTTCTACCCCAAAATCATATATTTTTCGTCGGCTAACTCATCCCGGATTGCGAGATACGCCTGATTTAAGGTCTGATGGTCCAGATCACTTCTGTCGCCGACCGGGCCTTTTCTGATCCATCTTTGCCATGTAATTGTCCGCGACCCGCTCTACATCAGTCTCCTCCACTTCAAAAGAACTCGTCCTCGAGTTATCATTATGCGCTGGTTCATGATACTCAGTCAGGTCCGCAACATTGAAAGTTCGTGAGATCGCCATATCATCTGGAAGATCAACAACATAAGCGTTGTCATTGATCTTTCGGATGATTGGTACCGGTCCAATCTTTTTATTCTTCAACTTGTTGTACGTTCCGGTCGGAAATCTTTCTTTGCGCAGATGGACCATTACTTGGTCGCCCACCTCGAACACTTTCTGTCGCCGATGCTTGTCCGCTTGCTCCTTGTATTTTTCGTTCGAGGCATGTAGCTTGTTCTGTACCTCCGCATGAATGCCCATGATTTTGTCTGCCATATGTTCTGCTGCAATGCTCATGCCTGGGAGCTTGGGCAGAGGGACCAAGTCTAGTGTATGGCGAGGTACTCGTCCGTAAATAACCTGGAACGGGGATTTTCCTGTCGAGCGATTCACCATGTTGTTGAATGCAAACTCCGCTTGAGACAAGGCCAAATCCCACTGCTTGGTTTTTCTCCTGAAATACATCGAAGGAGGTTTCCCAATGTGCGATTCACAACCTCAGTTTGACCGTCAGTCTGTGGGTGGTACGCGCTACTGAACTGAAGGCGTGTATCGAATCGAGTCCACAAAGTCCGCCAAAAGTGGCTTATGAACTTCGTGTCACGGTCAGAAGTAATAGTCTTGGGAACCCCGTGTAGCCGCATAATTTCTCTGAAGAATAATTCGCCACGTGTGTTGCATCGAGAGTCTTCTTGCATGGAATAAAGTGCGCCATCTTGGAAAAACGATCTACTACCACGAACACCGAATCCATGCCGCGTTGTGTTCGTGGGAGACCAAGCACAAAGTCCATAGATAAATCCTCCCAAGGGCCGTCAGGCACGGGTAACGGGGTGTAGAGGCCCGTATTATGAGATTGTCCCTTGGAAGTTTGACAAATATAACAGCGTTGGACTGCCTTTCCCACATCACGTACCAATTGCGGCCAGTAATACCGTTCTTCCACAAGAGCTCGCGTCTTGTCTCGCCCAAGGTGTCCACTGAGGCCACCTCCATGTAGCTCTTGGATTATCTGTTCCCTTAGCGAACTCTTTGGGATACATAGTCGATTTCCCTTAAAAAGGAACCCGTCTTGTATATGTAAGTCACCGGGGTGACCTTCCTGACATCTAACCCATGCGTCCTTGAAGTCGTCGTCGTCGGCATATATATCTTTGAGGCGATCGAACCCGACAACTTCATTGCTCATAGTGACTAACAAAGTTGCACGGCGACTCAGCGCATCGGCTACTTTGTTCTGTTGCCCTGACTTATGCTTTAGCACGAATGTGAATTCCTGTAAAAATGAGATCCATCTAGCATGCACACGGTTAATGTTAGCTTGATTATTAATAAACTTGAGGGCTTGATGGTCCGTGTAAAGTATGAATTCTCTTTGAATCAAATAATGTCGCCAGTGTCGCAGTGCCTGGACCACCGCGTACAACTTGATCTCATATGTAGACCACTTCTTGCGTGCATCACTAAGTTTCTCACTGTAGAAGGCTACTGGCCTACCTTCCTGAGACAAAACTCCCCCAATCCCGACATATGAGGCATCACATTCGACTTCAAACAGTTTGTCGAAGTTGGGAAGTACAAGAACCGGGGTCGTGGATAATTTGCGCTTGATTTCTGCAAAGCTCCTGTCGGCTTCGTCAGTCCACTGAAACTGCCCTTTCTTCATGCAATCTGTGATCGGTGACACAATGCTACTGAAATTTTTCACGAACCGACGATAGAATGTCGCTAGTCCATGGAAACTTCGTACTTCGTGAATATTTTTGGGAACGGCCATTCTCTGATTGTCTTCACCTTTTCCTCATCCACTCGAATGCCCGTGGATGTAACCACAAAACCCAGAAACAATAGGCTATCAGTCATGAAGCTACACTTTTTTAAATTGAGGTACAGTTTATTTTCAGTGAGCACTTGAAGGACCTTCTTGAGGTGCTCCATATGGGTGTTTCGTCTTGACTGTATATCAAAATATCATCAAAATAAACCACAACGAACCGCCCAATGAAAGGTTTCAAAACTTGGTTCATCAACCTCATGAATGTGCTAGGCGCATTAGAAAGACCGAAAGGCATGACCATCCATTCGTACAATCCTTCCTTGGTCTTGAAGGCTGTTTTCCACTCATCACCCGGCCGTATTCGAATCTGATGGTAGCCACTCCTTAAGTCCAATTTAGAGAATATTTTTGCGCCCTCTACATATCCAACATATCATCCAACCGTGGTATAGGAAACCTGTATTTTATGGTGATCTTGTTGATGGCCCGGCTGTCGACACACATGCGCCAACTCCCATCTTTCTTTGGAGTCAGCAGAGCTGGTACAACACATGGGCTCATGCTTTCTCGAATAAGACCCTTACGGATCAGTTCCTCCACTTGTCCCTGCAGAATCTCGCACTCATTCGGGCTCATTCGGTAATGAGGACGATTAGGTAAACTGGACCCAGGGACAAGGTCGATATGGTGTTGGATATCTCGCATAGGGGGTAACCCATCGGGAAGGTCCTCGGGCCAGATTTCTTGGAATTCATGTAACAAGGGCCTTAGTTTTTCAGGGATGATGGTAGGCTCGAGTTCTTCCCCTTTTACAATTAATGCATAAGTCTGTCCTGTTTCTTTGGATTCTTCCACGAAGTCCCGAATGGTTAAGAGAAAATGAACCCCCACTTTAGAAGTTTCAGGTGGTCCTTCTGGATCCATAGGGGCCAATATGGTCTTCCGGCCGTCCTTGACGAAGATATATATGTTATCTCGCCCTTTATGAGTGGCGTCACGGTCAGATTGCTAGGGTCGACCGAGTAGTATGTGACATGCTTCCATGTCAACCACATCGCATACTACTTCATCCTTATAATGTTTGCCAATTGAAAAAGATATGGTGCACTGTTCAGTTACCTTTGTTTCACTGACCTTCTTGATCCAACCGATTGTATATGGAGAGGGATGACGCTCTGTTTTCAATTGCAATTTTTCCACCATGCCCCTGGAGACGATGTTCTCGCTGCTTCCACTGTCAATGATCACGTCACAAACCTTTCGATTCACCGTACACCTAGTGCGGAAGATGTTATGCCGCTGTGGATGCACTTCTTTTCTTGGCGCATATAATAGCCGCCTCACGACGAGCGACTCACCGTGATCTTGCTGAACCCAATCTGAATCATCTACCTCGTCCTCGGCGGTATGCTCCTGTTCTTCAATATCTGGATCTTCATAAGCGTTATCAGCACTACCATCATTAATGGCGAGGTTTGCCACTTTTCGCTGGGGACAAGTATTTGACAGGTGGCCGGGCTGGCCACAACGATAGCAGTTGTTGGGCCTTGGCCGAGCATAAGGGTTCGGGATTGTACTTGTGCCACAGCAGTCGATACGCCCCTTTGGGGTCTAGCTTGCCCGCTTCCCTGATCTCGGTTCTCAGACATAGGAGGTTGAGTGCGTGCTCCTACGGGCTCCTTCCCCTTAGGCTGTGGAGCTCCCGGGGCGGACCTGCCGCAGTGATCCTCGCAGTAGGATAGGCCCGTGTGTTAGAACGTTCAAGTTGCGCTTCTGCCCGAGTAGCCAACTTGATCGCATCATTCATCGTCCAGACGGACTGCATCTGGACCCGATCCTGGATCGCCATACGCAATCCACCGTTGAATCGGGCGACTTGCTGCGATTCAGTCTCGACCAAATCGTTGCGCGCCGCCAGGCGGTAAAATTCTTCTGCGTACTCTCTCACCGACCGACTACCCTGTCGACAATTTTGGTATTGTTGGAATAATACCTGATCGTAATCGCTAGGGAGGAATCGGGCACGTAGTAGCTGCTTCATTCGCTGCCATGTGCGGATTGGTGCTTTCATCTGCCTGGTTCGTGCGAGTTGCAGTTGTTCCCACCAAGCTGAAGCTCCTCCTTTCAACTTGTAGGCCACAAGCTTGACCTTCTTTGTTTCAGGGATGTCCATATAGTCAAAAAATCGCTCAACTTCAGAAAGCCAATCGAGAAAATCCTCAATATGTAGCTGGCCATTGAAGTTAGGAATATCAACCCGTATCTTGAAGTCTCGATCTACCCGATCGCCACCTTGCCTGGGGTGTTGGAAGATCACGTCATCGATCTCCTCTTCACTGGAACCCCCGTCCTCAGGGACGGCCCTTGGATGCACTGCTGGTATTATCCTGCGATCAGGGCGATTACGGGTTTCAGCAATTGGTGGTGGAGGATTACCACCAGGAACACGGAGTTGCCCTAGGGTTTCTGCCAAGAGATTCGCTATGCGGTCCATGGAAGCCTGCAGCCCTTGCATGGCTTGTCGATTCTCTTACTGCGCTGCTTGGAAAGTTGCCGTTAAAGGAAAATTTCCTGGAGCACCGCCTATGGGATTGTTGCCCGACCCGTCGTTAGAAGCCATCGACCCGAGGAGAAACCTCGCTTTGATACCAAACTGACGCAGGGGAGGACGTGAGGTCGAGCACCGTCTTCCTCAAGAGGATAACTATTCCGAATCCACGGAACTTCTCTGGACTCCTCACAGAGACTTCTCGAATCCACGAGAAAAGAGAGCAGAAAATAGAAATAAATTCTAAATAAATTCGAAATAGCTTAATTAATTCATAAAAACGAGTTCACAACCCTTTAAATAAGGGTACTAAGCAATGGGAAAGAAATCAGAATCAAACTACAACTAGGACTCCTAGAATTCGCGACTTACTATAAATAGTAAACTTACTATTTATAGACGGTCGTGATGTCTACTAGTGCGCAAGGTTTTCGGCCAAAAATAGTAAGTGTCCTATTTGGCTTCACCAACCCGTTCTCCTAATTATTCTAAGCTCTTTTCACGTTGGGCGCAACTCCTAAAGCCCGACGGATGAAGAGTTATAAGCAAACTAAACTTACTATTTATAGTAAAAACGAAATTGAAACAGGGAAACGACCGTGAAATCAGGGGTTTCTCGCAATTCCGAGTCGCAACCCGGCGTAGCGGGGTTGGTTGGCTAAAGTAGCTCGTTCTACCCCAAAATCATATATTTTTCGTCGGCTAACTCATCCCGGATTGCGAGATACGCCTGATTTAAGGTCTGATGGTCCAGATCACTTCTGTTGCCGACCGAGCCTTTTCTGATCCATCTTTGCCATGTAATTGTCCGCGACCCGCTCTACATCACTATGGATCTCAAGACAATCCACTGACAACACCGTCATTACCTAGAAATCCATGCCATCTACCCTAATACCGTTCAATCCCTTCCAATCCATCCGGCCAAATAGGCCCTAAAATGATAGGGAGAAAAAATAGATGGACAGTATAAATAAAACCTTTAGATCACGATGGCCTCTCAAAGGTAGTACTTAGAGCTGGGCATCCAGTTGAGTCGGACAGAGTTAGGACTAACCGGACTCAATCTAGTTTTGAAATATTGTTACTGAGTCCAACATGCCAGACTCGATCCGAGTCCAGCCTGGCATATACATATATGGATCTGAGTATCTATATATATATATATATATATATATATATATATATATATATATATATATATATATATATGAAATTGAGTCAGTATGAGTTGGATTTCAGGTCAAGTTGAGTCAAGTTGCTGGGTGACTCGAACTCGACTTGGTTTGAGTTTGAATTGGGCGAGTTTACTGGGTTTAAATCCACTCAGTTGAGATGGAGTCAGGTCTAAATGAGTCGAGTCGAGTCATGTCGTTCAAAGCCCAGCTCAACTCCGATCCCGGTTTGCTCATAAGTCTCTTTGAATGGGCGATGGATAAAAACTGACGCTGATCCAGCTGTGTCAAAATGTCCCAACTAACCAAAGCTTTTGGAGACCGTTTTATGATTATAAGGGACCGATTTTTGTAATCTCATCTATGACCCACTTATGCTTGTTTCCCAATTAATGAACGTTTGAGATCATTGTACACATGCCATGCGTATGGTGTAGAAAGTACAGGAAGGGAGGACATAAATTTCTTCCGGCTGGATCTCCTCCCATTAATTTATGGACAAAATTACGGTGTGTTTGCCTAAAAAGTACACAGCTTAGAAAATCTGAGCCGTTCAATTAGTGGCCATAAAAAAAACAGTATAGAAAATGATCAGAAATAGATATTCAACAGGCAAACAGATGGTTTAGATCATCTAATCACTATGATTTTCATGCTATGCTCCATCCACAATGGTACCAACGGTTTGGATGGTCTGGATCGACATACATATATTTCCATGTCCACACTACCCTTGCTCCATTTCATACGGTAATAACTGGTTGATAGTCGAGAAATGACACAGGATCTGTGCAGTTGAAGAAGATCTTCACAGCAACCATGTAATCCAGACCATTCATTAGGCATTGTCCAGTGTAAAACTGTGACATGGGGAAGGACGTGAGGTCGAGCATTTTCTTCCTCAAGGGAATAATGGTTCTGAATCCACAAAACTTTTCTGGACGCATCGCATTGACTTCTCGAATCCACGAGAAAAAGAGTAAGAAAATAGAAAATAAATTCTATAAAATTCAAAATTGATTGATGAGTGAAATAAACGAGTTCACAATGCTTTAAGTAGGGATACTAAGCAATTGAAGAAATTTTAGAATCAAACTACAACTAAAACTCTTAGAATTCGCAACTTAATATTATTAGTAAACTTACCATTTATAGACAGTCCTGATGTCAACTAGTGCGCAAGGTTTTCGGCTAAAAATAGTGTCCTATTTGGCTTCACCAAGCTGTTCTCCTAATTATTCCAAGCACTTATCATGTTGAGCGCAACTCCTAAAGCCGAACGGATGAAGAGTTATAATCAAACTAAAACTTATTATTTATAGTAAAAATGGAATTAAAATAGGAAACGACTATCGATCTGATGGTATTTTGCAAATCCGGTTTGTGTACCTGCAGGGTTGGGTGGCTAAAGTAGCTCATTCTACCCCAAAATCATATATTTTACATCCGATAACTCATTCTGGTTTGCGAGATACGTATGTTTTAAGTTCTGATGGTCCAGATCATCTCTATCTCCGATCGAGCCTTTTCTGGTCTATCTTGGCCATGAAATTATCCGCGACCCCGCTCTACGTCAAAATGCCATGGCCTAAAATGGCTGGCCATTCATCAGATGGCGTATATGAGAAACCCAATCCAATCCATTCAATCAAGTGAACAACACTAGTAGAAAAGCGTATATACGATTAAATGTAAACTTGTGTGGTCCACCTGATGAATGGATCGATTTTATTTATTTATTTATTTATTTTACCTAATCATCCAAGGTGGAGCCAACCAGTCGGAGCAACACGCCAAAAGCAAAACTGTGGGACCCACCATGATGTGTCTGACATTCAGTTACTGTCATTTGCAGCAGCTACCTCGTGATCCTGAAAATTGGGCTGACCCGTGGGACAGACCACAGGGAATGGTGGGATCATGTGGCCCACCATTGAAACCTTTCTAGGCCGATTATGATGTTTATATACCATCCAGCTCCTTTATAAGGTAGTTCCCATCAGAAAGAAGGGAAAAACCAAGTATGAGCATGATCAAGACTCCAGTTGGCCCTGGGAAATTAGTGTGATGCTTGAGTTTTAGATCAGTTTTATTTTAATGCTGACGTTCTAGCATGAGCTGACAGAGACAGTGGTCTAGGCTACTTACTAGGCTTTTAAGCTAATGGGTAGCAGGGTTGTAGAAATTTTAGATTTGTAAATATGTAATTATGGAAATTTAAAAATCATTTGGCTTGAAATTGATTTGCCTTCTTTGGACGATGTCTGAAATGTAATAGGAATACTGAACAATCAATCACCAGGACACCCTCGAATGTTGTCTCATCACACCGACGCACTCGATGTATGAAGACCTGAACTGTCTTTGTATGTCTAATCCGAAGACAAAACCAAATGAATTAAGAAAAAACCATTGTAGAGATTTGAAGTGAGAAAGAGAACCGAAAGACAAAATTGATAAATGCAACAAAATACTTTTAGGCTTGCAAGTATACTCGCGCACACGCATGCACACCATACCACACCGCACTGCGACACGTCTATGGCCATGACCCCACCTACCGCGCGCATGTGGTTCATGGCATATATTGTGGTTGTTGGCATAGCGCCCTAAACAACTAAATTCACATGTCCCTGAAAGGAGTTTAAGCCTAAGCGTAATACAAAATTCTCTTCTTATAAACCAAAGTATTTCTCATTATCTATCCGATGTGGGATTAAACCCACACCATTACAAGACAAGATCCCTCACATGTTTCAAAATAACGACTTTCAGAGTTATATATGAATATTTGTGTATTATATTGATGTTAAATAGACTTGAATCAATACTTAAAATAGATAAGGTAGGTTCACAGAAGTCAGGTGACAGACAATCTTAAATCGGATTCCTATTACTATAAAACAACTACACATGCCAAACACACAATTGACTTGACACCGATGGTTCAGTGATTTGATACTTTTTGGTCATGCACCTTTACCTGGATTTCACTAGTGCTTTAAAGAATTCATCCAAGTTCTCATATGAAGTGGCCTCACCTCTACACTAGTATAGGTAAATTCCATCAAGTGTACGCAACAACTGAATACTCCTCCAACAAGTATATGACATATGGATTCATTAAGATTTCAAGACTCAACTTTACTAATTGTTGTTTGCATTGCCTACATCATATAAGGGCTTGTTTGGATTCGTGTATAAGGTGGGATTGTATCATATTATAAGGTTTGATGTGACGTTTGCAATGTTTGGTTTGGAGTGTACATGTGTGGTATCCCATGCGTGCGAATACATACTGTTTCCAAAAAAATGAAACGACGGTATAGTGTTGTCAGACGACACTGTTGCCGTCATTACTCTCGAATCAATGCACTGTATTCGCTTCTCGAGAGACGTTTGCGATGATTGAATGGAATTATCTAGCAGGGGAGAAGAAGAGATCTCTACACCAGCGGCCTCTTTAAGCGTCATCGACCTTCTGCATGTTGCCATTCCTTACAGTTCATTCCTCCTCCTCCTTCGAAGGCTGATTTCAACTTATAGTGGGCAGGATAACCTTCTTCTTCATTGCGGGTTGCAAATCATGTCGGAGCACCTCATATCGTTGGGCGGAAGGGCGACCCTACAAGTATGAATCTCATTCCTTTGGATGGTACTGCGATATATCTGGCCTGTAACTATGACCGTATCCAAGCAGACCTTCTGTAATGCCCTCCTCGAGTGCAAATTTCTGGAGGAGGATGGTGTGTATACGGTCTGACGTATACACCCCTATTTGTCAAACTCCTATTCCCTGTCCAGATACGCTTATGCCGTCGATGGGGAGAAAATGAGGAAAATTTCAACAGAAGAGAATCCTACTTGGGATTTTCGAAAGGACGGGTGCATATCTTCCAAGTTGTAGGTAGGGTGTAATGTTATCAGTGGGTTGCAAATATTTTGATATTTCGAATGCTTCTGTTTATAAAAACCCTGAATCATGTTATCTCTTCAAAACCTTCTGTATTTAAAAAATTTTCTATTCTTCTAAGGCTCTGCTACTTCTGGTTAATCTGTCTGAGGTATAAGTCTTCCAAAATCGTTTTTCTGGACATCTGCACTATTTTTTATTGCATATTATGGAGTTATGATGGCCATTTGAAGATGAATCTCTCTTCATAACATGTTTTCCATTTTCAGCAAAATATTCCTTGCTAACTATCAGGATTATTAGTAGAAGATGTTCACTGATAACATTGTTATATGTATAATTAGAAGTTCGATTGCATAGTTATATGCGGCTATCCTAAGAGATTCAGTGGCAGCTTCATGTCTTTCTCTCACCTATGAACTTATTACCGGTTGAAATAACTACATGCCTTTCCATCGGTGTGTGGTAACAGATCCATGGTTGTGGTAGGGACTCCGATTTGAATAAATGGTCCTCTGAGAATATGTTTTTTTCATTTACCATTTTCGACATTAATAAATCAAGGCATGCTTGCTATGAGAGCTTAGTTTTAAACTGCCATCTCCTTAATCAAATCTTTTTATCGCTGAATCGAATCCTAACCCCTATAACTAATCATGCGCCGATGCTGACATTAGAAGTCTTGCAGCCCTCAGTGCAAAATTTCCAACTCTCTACAATCTCTTTGTCAGATAACAGGTATGTCATTATTGATTTTGAAATACTGTTTTTATCAAAATGCATGATGTTCATTGACAGCTACCTCAATCATAATATTAATATGTATATCAGAATCATTGAGGGCCTGTTTGGATACCCGTAAGTCACTTATAGGTGATTGTCACTTATAGGTAAGTCAATTATAGGTGAAAGTCACTTACATGGTGTCACGCCCCAAACCCGAAAATCGGATTCATAGGAATTCTGATCGCCAAATCCGGTGTCAACAGCCTCCGTAGTACCCCATTCTAGGCTCCCAACGCCTATATGCCAGGTTCCGATCCTGAGATCCCACAAGGAGGATTCTCCAATGTACATTTATCTCGTAAGGAGCATAACCACAAGTTTACCCAAATCACAAAGGCAACATCATCATCATCACATATCTACTAATATAAACATTTGAGTATAATGCTAAAAGGGAAAATACATGTATAAAAAAAAATCAAAGCTCCAGAAGTCAGCTGCACGCTCCAAGCTCGACGCTACTGCAACCTAAAGCCACCTGCACGCATTTATCGTGCATAAGCTTATAGAAAGCTTAGAGGGTGGTGTAAGTGTGTGCACAAGATAAGTGTCAAATATCCAATGCGATGCCATGATCATACAATATTAGAAATATTGGCAAGATCATAAATCATTCGATAACAGAGTAAGCAGAAATACTGACAAGTCCATGAGTCATACAATATCAGAGTACGCAATACAGATCAGCTATGCAAATGAGTCATAAAGAGTCAAATATCAGATGCCAAGAGTATAATGCAATATGTAAATCCTACTAAGTCCACTTAGGCCATATAAGTATAGAGAACACAAGAACCCAAAATGTCATATGCCTGTGGATGCAAAATGCGATGCGAATGAAATGACCAAGCAGAAGTGTGAGGCCGAGATGATAGTACGTAGTATCGCAGGCTCTGGGGTCTATCATAAGGGACTTTTATCTAAACCAGTCCCATACCTAAATCTGGATAGTCAGACTCAATGTGGTAAATTTCTGATCTCAGGTTAGTCGCGCGCCCAACCGAAATCCTGGCCATGTGAAGGTACACATTACAAATAGTTGCACACCACCAGCCCGAGTGGATAGTGAATGAATGAATGAATGAGTATGCAACTCCTGCTCAATAAGTCCACATATCAGTACGGTTCCTCTCTGGGATCATCACCGGGGTCTATTACACTCTACGCCAGCTTGTCGCCCCTATCCGAGCACACAACTGGGTAAGTGAAAGAGACCTCACTATCCGCCTGCCAATATCGGGTCCGACTCATCGATAGTGGACCCATTCCTCAAGCTGGTCAGACTCAACCTAGACATTGCCCCCTCACTCAGGCGGGTAAGGTCACACCCCCTCCCAACTGACCACGACACAATGGGAGACATGACCTACTGGTATACGGCCCTCATGCGCTCATATATATCCACTCGGTCTCGATGTTGGGGCGTCTCCTGGCCACGGAGGTTTAGGAATTTTCACCTAGGGACATCTATGGCGCTCGTATGCTAGAACCAAACATTTTCGGTGTCCCATCTGGCCATCCACGATATGCCTATGGAGGCTACGACCCTGATGTCACTAGGGCATACAGTAATCACAGCACACAATGCAAGATGCATGAGTCATATAATCTAATCATGCATCAATCCTGCGCATACCGTGCATTCATGTGAGACAATCTCCGCCTACCAGGGAGTCTCATAATAACCGGCACTATGGCATATGCAATGGTCAATCATACCTCATATCAGACATGCAGATGATGCGTATGGGCATGTATCATGATGTTATGCTGTCACATACTCACAATCGGTATTAATAACCGACATCAACAATCGATCTTGATAATGTGGACATTTAACCAACATTGCCTCCAAGGAATGACCTACATAGAGCCAAACATATAATGGGCCCACGGCCTCACACAAGGGCTTAACATACAACATAGTGAGCATTACTCAAGGGCCACATATACACAATAGGTGGGCCCTGCTCATGGGCCTCAAATACATGACATGTGGGCCCTGCACATGAGTCTCGAATACATCAATTAGGCCATGCATCATGGGCCTAATACATATCACAATGGGCCTTGCCCATAGGCCACGAGTACATCACATTGAGCCTCAACTACCGGTCGCATAATATATATATATATATATATATATATAATATATATATATATATATATATATATATATATATATAGATATATATATATATTATAGGTCTCTACAATCGGAATCGACACTCAGAATCGGCCTCATATACATTAAATGGGCTACGACAATCGGAAATCGGTAAATCGGCCACATCAATCGGAATCGACCTCAAGACGAGGATTCATAGATGGATGGCCGATGATGGTCCAAGCAATATCAATGAGGCCCATTTGTTTGGGGTAACCCACTAGAGGATGACAAGAATGAGCCTATCCAGGCCTAAAGGAAGGTTACAATATGGACATTTGACCATCACTGCCCATCAATGTAGACATTTAACCAACATTGCTCCCAAGGAGTGGCCCACATAGAGGTGAACATAAAGTGGGCCCATGGCCTCACACAAAGGCCTAATACACATCACTATGGGATGCATCACATGGGCCTCAATCACATTATATGGGCCACAACCCATGGGCTTCAAATACACAATAGGTGAGCTCTACACATGGGCCTTATACACATCAAGTGGGCTACATCAATGGGCCTCGATTACATCACAATGGGCCACATCATATGGGCCGGAAATATATCATGATGGCCACGACATATGGGTCGGAATTACATTACAATGGGTCTCGCTAATGGGCTATAAATATATAATAGGTGAGCCCCATCACATGGGCCAAAATACAAACAGGTGGGCCCTGCACATGGGATAAAAATACATCATGATGGGCCGCATCAATGGGCCGCACTAATGGGCTGAATGTATCAAGTGGGCCGCATTAATGGGCCTCCTGTATATATCAAGGTGGGCCTCGACGAATGGTCACAAATACATCAAGATGGGTCTAATCACATGGGCCTCATGTATATATCAAGGTGGGCTTCTACGGATCGTCACAAATACATCAAGTGGGACGCATCGCATGGATCTATTACACATCACTATGAGCCACATCACAATGGGCCTCGCCCATGGGCCTGAGATTCAAGCGGGTGAGCCCCATCATATGGGCCTCAGATACAAGGCAAGTGGGCCCTGCCACATGGGCCTCAAATATACATCAAGATGGGCCTTGCCCATGGGCCTTAAATATACATCAGGATGGGCCTCACCCATGGGCCTCAAATATACATCAGGATGGGCCTCACCCATGGGCCTCAATACTAAGCCTCACATATCAAGTGGGCCACATTACATGGGCCACAAAATACATCAAAATGAGCCTCAAGTGAACTTGGACCACACCAAAAATTATATCAATGGTTGTAGGTGTCACACATGTATCACTATACACTATCATCCCATGGGGCACATGGCCCACTAATGATAATCAGTATTGTCCAAACATCGTCTGTGTAAATCAGTACAATCTAAACGTTGTCCAGCATTGTCTAGTACAATCTGGACGGTGTGGATGAAATAAATACATCGCGGTGGGGCTGTACATGGCAAAACAGGTGAACATCTTGGAAAAACACATGCCCCATGGTTAGCCCTTAGGTGCTAACGTTAACAGCAGCATGAGCTGCTGGACGACTCAGATATACAACACATCGTAAAGTGGGCCCCAACAGGTGGTCAGTGTGCCTACTACACACACATTAAGGTGAGCCGCATAAGTGGACGGCATAGATGAAATATGTACAACATGGTGGGGCCTGCAAATACACAGTAGGTGGGCCCACCATCCAGCAAGCTGGATGGTGCAGGCCAAACATATACATCGCAGCTAACCCCTCAGCACGTCCAGATGGATGGTGCCGAAATACAATACATATATTAAGATGGGTCCCACCCCAGAAAAATAGATGGACGGCGTGAATATACATGAGGTGGATTACCACCGTCCTGGGGCAGATGGACGGATAATATAAAACACATACATCAAAGTGAAGTCCACCGTCTAGTGAACTGGACGGATGGTGGATATAGAATATATACACTAAGGTGGGCCTTATTTATTGGGGATGGATGGTACGAATATACATCATATGGGCCCCACGTTCCAGCCCATGTACAGCATGGGAAAGACACATACATCAAGGAGCCCCCATATGGATGGGGTCCACTTCCTAGCAAGTGGACAGATGGTGAGGATAAAGCCTATGCATCATGTGGAGCCGCTAGACGACAGGGATGAAATACATATATCATGGCGGGCTACATACAATGTGGATATAAAACACTTGCATCAAGGTGGGTTCCACCTGCCCACACGTGTGGGGTAGTCCAAGACAGATGGACTGAGTGCATGAAACACATATGTCACAGCTGCTCCACCGTCCAGCCATTTGGACGGTTGGAATAAATGCATACATCATGGCATGGCCCACACAGAAATAGATGGACTGCGTGGATACAGAATAAATACATCAATGTGGGTCCCACTCGTCCAGAGTACTGGATGGAGTGGATGATACCCTCACAGCAGCTAGGTCCCAGGGACCTTACTGACGTCAATACACGACTATTTATATATAGTGGTGTGTGGAAAACCAGCCAATCCATTTCTCAGATAGGTGGGTCCCACGTAGGGCCCACCATAATGTTAATTTCCCATCAAATCAATTAATAAGGTCACAAGGACATGAATAAAGCGAAAAAACAAATTTCATAATGATCCAAAACTTATGTGACCCACCAGGGTCTCAATGGTAGACGTTAAATCATCATTGTTTCCTATGATGTGGGCCACCTGAGCCACATATACGGCTGAAATTTTGAGGGGGCCCACTTCAGGAAAGGGTCCACCGAATGCACGGAGTGGATGTTGAACACATCATGGTGGTGGGGCCATGGCTAGGACCGCGGGTCCCTGCTGTCCGACCGTCAAAATGCAGTAGCGTTCTGCTGCTGTGTCAGCAGCAGCAGACGTTGGCTGCTTATTATATATATATTTTTGAAAAGGGGTTTTTCTGAGGTTTTTCACGTGTAGGGCCCGCATCAGGGGAATCCGACCCAACCATTGGTCACTACGGCTCAAGACAAGCCAATCAAGCCCAATATTCGATATATTTTCATGTATAGAAACGACAGGGGGTATTTCAATAGTACGCACGCTATTTGCTATGCTATGGTCCACTCGAAAGTCAGATTGGAACCATTTTTCGGCTCAATGCCTAAAATGGTATGGGGAAAAGGATGGATGACGTGGATTGAATTTATACATCGAGGTGGGGCCTACATGGACAGCCCTTCCCAAACCTTTTTTTTTACTATAGACGTTAGTACACCCACCGTCAGCTCACCCTTCATTCATGTAGCCCGTCCAGCGTCCAATGACGTTGGATGGTTGCATATAACACATTTAAGGTGGGCCCCACCTATAGACGTGCTACTAGGGTGGGCCACCAAATGGTTGGATGATGTGGGTAATACACACATCAAAGCGAGGTCCATTCGATGAACGGTTTGGACATCTTACAACTCATTAAGTGGGCCACACAATCACATCTTCACACTCAAAACTAATGAACAGAGAGAGAGAGAGAGAGAGAGAGAGAGAGAGAGAGAGAGAGAAGCACCCACCTATCCTTCTTCTTCCTCCCTAGCCTTCCAATGCTCCAAAAGTGCTCCTTCAACGGTGGAGATGATGATCCAAGGGTGGAGATGGGAGATAGGGTGGTAGGGAGTGGGCCACACATGGCTCTTCTCATGGAGAGCTTGGACGTTTCCTCTCCTTGGGAGTTGCCTGGGAGAGTGAGAAATGAGAGAGAGATGAGTGGTGATGGAGTGGAAAGGATGGGTTCTTTTGACTTTTTGTAAGAAAAGAATCGGCTAAGCATGGGTTGCATTGACTTTGGGTAAGGAGAGGTAAGGGTGAGTGATGGCTTGTGATGGGATGTACTTGACTCATGATTGATGTGATTGATGGGGCATATCATAGAGATTCTATCGAAATTCGCAAAATGCGGCGTTTTCCTCGAATTGAACGTGGGCCCACATCTCTTGGCCTGGGTATCGTCTCAGCGTGTAATACGTGGCATCGAAACCGCGACGATGGCGCGGTCGCTAAGGCATAAGTCTCGGGTCAAGCCGACTTTGGAATATGGGATATGACACAAAGTCGCTCGCAATTGCCGATTACAGATCGCTAGTTTCCGAATTCGTCGGGAAGGATTGCGAGAGTCGAAGGAACAGTATAGACTAGGATACGGGCCTTACACATGAGCCTGTTTGGATGCCTGTAAGTGAGTTACAGGGAAGTGACTTCTCACCCCCATCCCTGCAGGTTTTTGGTAGATTTGCCTGTGAGTGACTTACAGGCTGTAAACAGATATTGATATGATGTCTATATGAACTGTGAGGGTGATGTATCAATGCTTCTATATGTTGTAATCAGGGTGATACCTATTGAAGACCTTGAACAGTTCTGAATTCTGATTTGGATAACTACCTATAAGTAAATATTCATGTATGTTTAAATTACCATACATGAATATTCATGTATACAGTAAATAATTGTAAACAGATATTTGCCTTTGCTAATTTTACTGTAAACATATATTCATGTTTGTTGTCAAATCTACAATGGGATAGTCACGTGATAGCTTAATTATCTATGAACAGATACTAATGCATCAGGCTTTGCAAACAAAGAATGTTGCAAGTATACTTGAAAATGAAGCTTCATGATTGGATGTGTAACTGTATATTAATTGAAACAGAAACTATATATTAATGTTGAGATGGTTTGCATAAAAACAGATGCATGACAAACAGTTCAATTTTATCTATAGTGCCTATCACACATCATTTCCATACATTGAATATAAATTTTACGGATTCATTGTAATTCCCATTCAAATAAATTTCATCTCCAATAGTCTTATGACTTCCGATAGTGCCAAAAATAGCGATGAAAGGTCATCTGCTAGTGAATGGACTGAGAGTGAAGTAGTTGCTGCATTAATAGCCATTGCAGCCTCTGCACGTGTAACATCCTAGATTTTCACTGTTTTGGATTTCCAAAAATCCTTGAAATTTTTTATTAATTAACTTATAATATCACTTAAATGACCATTAACACTCAATGTTAGTCTATACAGGGGTGGTACCAGTAAAGAACCACACAAGTCCGATTAATCAACCGTAGGAAGCCACCGAATCCGCTCGATCATTTGAACGTCAAGTTTAGCCCCATGATTTACTCACATAGGGCCCAAATCTAATCGACCCTTCATTAACTAATCGAGACAAGTATGACTAAATTAAAGATATAACCGGGGCAAAGTCAGATAAGGCCTGGATCTTAAATAATGACCAAATCAACCCCGTTACTCTTTTAGCCTAAAACTAACGGCTTAGAGTGATCATGACCAAATCTCCACTTTCACTAGTTATAAATAGGCCACACTGTAAACATATTTAATCCAAACCTTAATCAGTGCCCACAAAAAATCTCAATACCTAATTCATTCCAGAAACAGCCCCGATTCTCCAAACAAGCTCTAGACAGCTCATTGGTGGGCCACTAGTTCCAAAACTATAGAATAATGTCCATCTTACTAGACTTGACGCCCATCGTGGGAGTCGGACCTGGGTACTATCCAGAACCGTTCAACTTGAGCCGAAGGACGAGTGCATGAGAAGTGCAAATACCCTAAAAAAAGGAGTTAGAACTTAAGTGAATTGAGCCGTCCACTCTTATGCAAAGTTGAGGATTTCGGACCATCGGTTTGCGACCAAACTTCACTCGTGGAATAAGGATATTTCCCTGCTCATATCCGTATAGCCGCAGCTCCTATTAACCATCGGTGACCGTTAAACAAACTTCCAATCATATCCCGTTGATTGGCACATCCAAATGGGAGGACGATCGTATCCGTACGTAGATCATCATTAGAGTTAACTATCCTACTGTGTATATCGACTTATACACCCCATAGTGGGCCTTAGAGGCTAGAAAAATCCTTCCATAGGACTAGTATAGTAAAAACCCAACACTTGGGGCCATTTGCACCAAATCTGGCATTATAAAAGGGGTTTCTTTTGGGCACCCCTCTCGCCATACGAATTTGCCCTAGGGAAGGAAAGAGAGAAGAGAGAAAAGGGAGAAAGAAGAAAGGAAGAAGAGAGGAAGGGAGAGTGAAGGAGAGTGAAGGTAGGCCATAAATCAAAGTAGGGCCTAAGGGAGTCCCATCTTGCAAAACCCTACCTCTCCCTCAAGAAAATCCATGATCCACAACCGGGAGAACCCCTCTCCACTGATTTGATAAGTAAATCTCTCATCTTCTTGGAAACCCCTCATGTTAAGGGAGGATTTGCATGAGATTCTAACATGCAATGCTTTGCTTTAGAGATTCCGGCTAATCGATTCCGAGTTCGGCATTTCTAGGTCATTTCCAAGATCTCAACGAACCATAGGTGCGGACTATTATCCTTAGGTGGCCTAACACCAATTATAGTATGAGTCTAATGATTTTGTTTGCTTGGTTGTTGTATTGGAGAATCTAGAGAAACCCTAGGAATTGTAGGTTTGTTGGAATTGTATGGAATTGCATGATTAGTTCTTATCTTGATGTCGATCTTGTCTCTCACATGATTTGGTACATGAATGATTACATGCTCATATTTTGTTTGATTTCTCTCATATGGTGTTGTTTCATAACATGTATGATTCGTTTCTCTTATGTGATTGATTCTTTGAGACATAGGAATTGCTTAGCTTCCCCATAAACCCACACAACACACATGCACTTGTCTTATGATAATGTTAGCATTGATTGTTAGGAGTATCCGATTCGTATGTTGAGATGCATTAGAACATGATATTGTTATGTTAGTTGATAACTTGGATACTTGACATGTTATGAATCACCACCCAACCCTTGGGTTAGCCGGGAATACGAGGAGAGCGAAGGCGGTCCCGTTGGTAGGACCGTCCTGAGGTTAAACCCATGAATTTGGGCGAGTGCATGTGGGCGACAGTAGTTAGACTACTGGGTTGCTTGTACCCAATGCCATTCCGCCACGTGCTTGCCTGAACTCATGCGATCTAGTCTACTGGCTGACCACCTTATTTTGTTAACCCTGTTTGCTTACATATGTATGGAATCTGGACCACCCTACCACCATTGTAGCCCATAGATAACGAATTGAATATCGTTCCATAGTCTCGTGAGTCGGACATGGTGGAATGGGACAATGTGTCTGAGTTGTCAGCCTACACTGGGGTGACGCGCCTCCCCGTAGTGACCGTGAGCGATCCCTTTCTCTCGGCACTATCCATGTGCTTGAAGTCGGGGATGGGGAACCCGACGGGATCAAGGATTGCGGGGTCTTGGCCTCACACGTTGGGGGCCTTGGCCTCACAACTAGTTCAGGGTATTAATATGTAAGGTGTATTAGATTCCCCAACCTGCTGGATGAATGGACTTAATTAAGAACTCGGATAACACTATCGCATTACATCACACTAGTTAGGGTGGCTACTCGACAGTCGAGGTCGCTCTGAGGGAGTATTGATCATGCGTGATCGTTAGATGGAGTTACTCGAGAGAGTGTTGTGGCGAGGGCATGCATCATATCATTCATCATGCATTCGCATTTATAAGATTAGTTAGGTGTTTATGATTGATTGCTTTTCATTGAATTCATATTATAACCGATGCTTGTTACAACTTAAGATTAATAGTACCCACTGAGTTGATCACTCACTCCCACTCTGGGACGGTGTTTTAAAACACTAACCAAACTCTTCCATAGCTGCAGGTGATGAGGAGTTCGAGGAGCTTGTCGATGCAAGCTTAGACGAGGAGGATGATTTGTCCTACTTTCAGTTGATGGGCGGCTCTCCATCGGCTTGATGGGTGGAATTTAGATCGCTGAGTCGTGGACTCAGTCTTATATTCTTTTTGGACATAGCATTCTTTTTGTGATTTTGTTAGGCAATGCCTTGTGTGACCCATTTACATTCTTTTGGACCTATATATATATATAATATATATATATAGATATATATATATATATATATATATATACATACATACATTACACTAGACGTCTTTCATTTCAGTAGACTTGTGTGGTTGTGTTTCATGTTCTAGGAAATTCCAGGCTGCGCATTTAAATTGAATTAAACGTATATTAATGAAATTCAGTTATAAGTGACCCCGGGAACTCAGGAGCCGAGTGTATGCACAACCCTCGATTTCTAGGGCGTTACAAGATGGTATTAAATCAATAGTTTAGAATCAATTGGGCCATGAGTCATGAACTCACTAACGCGTCCGCTGATTTGAGAGGAAACGCAATAGAAAACACGAAAATGCTAGGAACCACCCCAATCCCTTAACTGTCGCTCCTAGACAGAAGGTAAGACTCCTAGAGTGTTAGGGTTGGGTAGCAAGAGTAAGTAGTGACGCTAGGAAATAGGTCTGAGAGCCTTACGAAGGGCTTAGGCTGAGGAGAGAGAGCATAACAATATTAAAATTTGACCTGTGACCTTACGACACGTTTCAGCCCATTCCTGGGAAAGAAGTCAGGAGCTTAACGGCGAGACCCGATCCAACTAACTAAGAAATTTAGGTAGTCTAGGCTAGCTAATCCCTAAGGGCCCATTTGGCCAACTGCGTTAAGTGGGATTAAGGTGAATGGAATGGTAAGATTAGCAATACATACATGTGTAAGGTATTGTTCCTAGATTGTCTGTATCCCATGTTTTTCAATACCAGGTTTGGGATGCATGTAATTAAAGGTAAATCACGGGATTTCCTTTCAAATTACACTTGAAAATCCCATATCACACCTTCCAACACAGGACTCATTCTACAAAGCCTATGAAATAAGTTTTAAATTCCGTCCCACACCCATTCCACACATGCCATTCCTAAATCTTGAGTTGGGAGTGGCATTGCAACCCATTTAGTACAACTAAATGCCCTTAGCTAGACATACCTAATTCGAAATCCCTCTTTCCAACATATCTCCTTAAATATTCACCTGACATCACCCTATTCTTGAACTTCCCCAGTACATTGGTAGGAACGAGTCAGAAATCGAAAGATTTGATGGTCGGAACATCATTCTAGACTAAATGAGCGAATATCGGGCCAAATTTGGTAGTTTCGACCCATTTGGGGGTATAGAGTTAAGGGGTGAATGAAAATTTACTGAAAATAGTGAAATTGGAGAAAAACTGGGTTTTGGCCCCTAATAGGGAGGAATCTCACGAAACCAGTAGGTTCGTTGCGTAGATCGGCTTCTCTTAACCCAAATTCATATATGGCATGTCGAATAACTTATTCCGGTTGGCGAGATATGCGCGTCGAAAAGACTTTGACAGCCTGGGGTGCCAGAGGCCGGCGTGGTCCCCACCCGGGAAGTCAGAGGCCCGCGTGGCCCCTGCCGGCCCGCGCTGCCCCCGTGGCTCGTGTTGCCCCCACCGGAATTTTCTGTGAATTTAGGTCCACTTCAAAAATTCATATCTCCTTCGGTACAACTCCGATTTAGGTGATTCAAAATTCAGATTGAAGCTTGATGAGTCTAGTTTTATATAAAAATAATAAAAAAAAAAAATAAAAATAATAATATATTTAAAATTAAGATGTTCTATCAACTATCTAAAAATTATTAATTTTAGACAGCTGTTGCTCCTAGAATTTTAATAATTTATTTACAACTCAAAATGAGATGAAATTTTGTGAGATGTCTTTAAACTCAATGATAAAATATTATAAAAATTTTAAAAATAATTTAGTTACTGAAAGTACAAGAAACCTTACTAGAAATGGAGACATCATGCAATCTTACAAAAAAAAAAAAATCGTTAGTTTCAGACAAAGTCACTTCTAGAATTTTAATATTTTAATATTTTAAGCTTAATGATAAAATATAAAAATAAAATAAAATTAATTCTATTACTAAATATATAAGAAACGTTACAATGGCCCCCGCCCAGGCGGCCAATGGGTGGCCCTTTTTTGTGTTTTAAACATGTGTGGGGTCACTTGAAGACCCCTCTCCCAGCCCTTCTCTTCCTCATTCCAAAAACCACAACCCATTTCTCTTAAATCCCTCTCCTCATCCATGAAACCCATCCCAACAACCCTTACTCAAATCTTTCAATTCCTCTCAAATCTTCATCAAAACCCTCTTCTTCTTCTCAAATTTCATTTCCAAAGCCTTCTTCCATTTCTACATCAAAGCCCCCTTCCATTTCTAAATCTTCATCATATTAGTTATATAAATTACTATATTTCAAGAGTTAATTGATCCATATTAAGTAAATTCAAAGGTTTTAGAAAGGAGTTTATGCAGTAGCTTAATTGAGAGTTTCACCAGAAATGTCGTCAACATTTATGATTTTTTTTTCTTTTTTCTTCGGTCTTTTATTATTATCATTATTAGTTTTTGGGTTTATGACTTTCCTAAATCCCAACACATACTTTTGGAGCCGTGTCACCATTAAACTCGTCTGTGAGCCCAACTCAGCCCTGACTTGGCATGACACATCCAATCAACTACTTAAGTGGTCAAGTTGGCTTGGGTTTTGAATCCATGACTTCTAACAGAGGTAGAAACACCACCAACAGGCCAATTAACATGCACATGCACTTGTATGTCCTTGCATTATTTTTATATTTTACTGATATATATGTATTTTTTTTTTTGAAAATTATAAATAGTATTACTTCAACTATATTTTAATAGAGTTGAGAAAGACTAGTCATAGGCCTCGAGTCAACCCAACCCAACTAGACAGTAAGTCGAGTTTTCATTTATTTATTTACTTCTAAAACATGTGATGGATTAGGCTAGATATTGGGATCTAGGACTGACAACCGGGTGCATCTAATGGACGAGTTAGATGATACTTACATGTCATGGTGGGCCACACAGTTTTTTTTTTTTTTTTTTTTTTTTTTAAAGGGCTGGTACTTATCATACATGCATGCTTGTTTTAAAAGACCCTGTAGACCTTCCTATATTAACTAATAAATGGTTTTCTTAGATCTAATTTGGGTCCTGTCTAGGATGAGTTCATTATAATATTTGATAAGATGGACCCCAAATGTGGTGACTTGTAATTCATTGATTGATGGATGGTGTGAGTTGGGTAAGACAGAAGTTGCATCAGACATTTTGCTGTTAATGGGTGAGAAGGTATTTTGCCGAATGGGGTTAATTATACTTCATTGATTAAAGCCTAGTGTAAAGAAAGTGAGATTGAATATATAATATATATATATATATATATATAGATATATATATATATATATATATATATATATATAGCTATATCATATATATATATATATATATATACCAATGAATAGCTCGTTTGACTTTATCACCTAATTTGCTGCTCGGCTTCACCATCTGAGGTGTGCATGTAATAGTTGTGTTGGGTTAGTATTGGATGGGACCATGTCAAGATGAGAGAGTAGTCAATGTGAGGCTCCGCCATGGCCGACTCCTGGATCCTAGTGTCACATCTCGAGTACTTCCCTAATGCAGACTATGAAGCATTCGCACACACCTCGTTGCGAATGAGTCAGCCTACCACCATAGTGTAGTCACGCTATTTTGGAGAGGAAAGTAACATAAGAGAGCCTTCAAGGTAAGTGAATTTGTTACACTAGAACTCAAGAATGAGGTTTATGTGGTTAGTTACAAATGAGGACCCGTCTTCCTTATGTAGACCTAAGATCCTTTTAGCTACCTTACATGGATAACTAAGATAAGGCTTACGATGTCATCCTGCGGTTAAGAAAACTTTAGAAACTATCTAGATAATCCTACGTAGTCTATACAATATATTCTTCTACCACTCTAGAATTTTCTATACATGTAGGAACCTCTTAACCTACAAAATGTGCCAAAATGCCCAGTTTCATGGAATAGCCTCATTGAAATTTCTGGTATATCCATAACATCAGTTAACAGATGAAGTTTGATGCCCTGTGGGTTGCCAATGAACCAAGTGTATTTTTTTTTTATATTGGATTTTTAGTATTTTGTTTCTTTTTAGAAATTACTTCTAACCATGATAGAAATCGTCTTGTATGATTAAATTAGATTATTTTTAGTATATTTCCTACTTCAAATAGTTTTTAATACGGTTGAACTACGACTCTTGAATAGGGTGAGTTTGATTGTTTAATACTTTCTAAGTTCATATTCGATGCAGTCTTCACTAAAATATCATAAGTTTTCTTATTTTCTTATAGAATCAAGATTCATACCACATTAAGGAGGTGATGTTCTTCCTCTTTCCATTCCCGCGGCCTTTCTAGAGTCACCATCCCTTCAAACCTATGAAATATCCTAGAACTTTTAGTTATTTATTCTTTCTCGTTTCACTACTAACGCTCCCAAAACCTCTAAAGAAACCCACTCCCAACATATATTTTCATCCCATTCTCAATTTTCTTTCCTAAACCTATTCATGAAAACCGACCTCAAACCCATTTTCAAGAGACCCATCCAAGAGCATCCAACCTCTACCCATTCCTCTTCATTTTCTCCAAACTCATTGTCAAACCCATTTCAAAATACATTCCCAACACCCATCCTAAAACCCAAACTTCAAACCCCATTTCAAATTCATATCCAACCCACATTTCTCAATCCCATTCTCAAATCCTTTCCCAAACCCGTCTCCTAAACCCATTTCCCTCTACTCCTACTCCATCACTCTCACTCTCCCATCCTCAACCCATCTTCTTCTTCTTCTTCTTCTTCTTCTTCTTCTTCTTCTCCAAACCCATCATCAAAAACCCATTACTACAATCCTTTCTTCTTCTTTCTTTCTTCCAAAGGCAACCATTGAACTAGAATATGATCATCTAAAACTTAAATGGGCCATCCCATGGAATAGTTGAGAAGGAACATCCACTATTAGTTATATACGGGGCCTACCATGGTCTTTATCTGCCACCTAATCCATTTATCTAATGTGCTTCATCACAGATAGGTGATGTTGCTCTAAATGAAAATAAATAAACTGTGATTCCATATACACATCCCCATCTGAATATTGTGTTGTCTACAATTAAAGATACTTTGTAGCCATGGACATTCAATGCTAGATTTTGGTACCAATGTTGGGTGTGGAAGTGGCTGGAAACATATTAGTCATGAAGACAGATGATTGACTGTGGACAGATTTAGGTTTGGATTATTAGTTTCTTATTGAACTGCCTTAGGATTAACTGTTGGCCAGATGGTTGACTGGTGAAGACTCTGCTAAAATAGGAGCTGATAAGCAAGTTCCAGGACAGGCTATGGGTGTTGGAAATAGTTCTAGAAGCACAAATTAAACAACAAGCTGAATCTATTAATGGGTTTTGTTACAAACGCAAAATAGGTTATAATGGATTGAATTTTAAACAGGTCTGCAGTAAAAACCAAATGTGCAATGAAAGATAAGAATGTTATTTCTAAAATACTAGGAATCATCCTATGATTAGACTAAGTTTTATAT
>JAJHSJ010000007.1:69543875-69611924 GCA_021015155.1 Magnolia officinalis
AATCAATTCTATATGCTGAATTAAAAGCAACCTCAATAAACAGGTAATGAGAAGTTGATACTAATTCAGTTCTAAGGACAACCTTACACCATAAAAACCAAGGGTTTATGACAGGACAACCTTATTCCTAGAACGTCCTTTGTATCAAAAACTCAAACCGAAGAGGAATAAATAAATAGCAGAGAATTGAAATAACTTGCAGGAATTTAAACCTAAATTATTACAACATTCCCCACTGTGCTTGAAATGTAAAAATTACAACATTCACATCTAGACTTACATTCCACAATTCTGAATGATAAAGAATAGGAAAATAAAAGAACATTCAAATCACAAAACACACCGATATATAGTGGTTCACCTGTGTGTTCACCAACTGTTAAACAATAGCCACACAGCTTGCTACTCCACTCCTAATATCCTCACACAGGGGATATTAGCGTTCACTATGAAACAGGTTTTACAGGTTCACCTAAAACCTTCATAATTGTGTCTTTTTAACTTGGGCTTACACAATCCAAAAACCCACACTTTCTGAGTTTTTTGCCTCTCCTCAGATAACCAACACAATGAGATTTTTCTGGCGAATCTCAAATAAAAACCAAAAGAATAGAAATTTTACAGAATTGTAAAATACCCGGATTTCTTCTTTTATAGCAGCCCGGTAGAACCAATCAGAGTAGAAGTTCGGATCAACGTTCAATGTCCAATACTCACTTAAAAAATGGTTCTAGGTTCTAATTGATTTTAAATTAAACCAACTTCGGCGTAACTCTATTTGATTTTGATTCCAAAAAGAAGGAATACAACAATTCCTCTTTTCAAATAAGATTGGAATATAGGAATAAAATCAAATAAGAAAAGCCAACAAAAAGAATATTAAATATGCACAAATTAGCTTAAAATGAACACAACTTATCTTAGAGTGGAGGCTTGACTTTTTTCAAATTAATCGATGAAAAACTCTGAAATTCGTGTTCAATTTATAGATGAAAAGATCATGTCTTCGACTGGTCTTAGGAACCCTTCGACTGGTCGTAGCACCAACGTCATTTTGAAATTTTAAGCGCAATCTGAAAAATCCGTTCTATGACTGGTCTTAGGATTCTACGACTGGTCGTAGACCACTTACGACTGGTCATAGCTGACCCAGGACTGGTCGTAGGCAACCAGATTTGGTTGCTGGAGTTTGAGTCATAGATCTAGGACTGGTCGAAGGACGAGTCGTGACACCCTATGACCGGTCGAACAGTCTCCAGGAATGGTCGAAGAATAACCAAAAAAATTCTAAAAATCTTCAACAACTTAGGACTGGTCGTAGAATTTCTTAGACTGGTCGAACTAGGTCTAGGACTAGTCGAACAAGGTCCAGGACTGGTCTTAGAATCGACCAAATTCATGTAAGAAGACTTATCTTGAATTATGTATACAAAGTGACCTATCCTAAGGTCAAACTAAGGTCTATCATACCTGGGACATAAAGTATGAACATTGAACTTAATTCTTCTAGATGATAGATAATCTTTGAAGCTTGAGATCTCTACTTGATGTAGATTGATCTTGAGATCTTTTATAGCTTGAATTTTGAACTTCAACTTGAGTTGTACTTGAGTCTTGAGCAAACACTCTTCTTATTGATGTGGCTCTGAACATTGATGCATACTGAAGAGGACAAAGTACATAACCTTGCATTTCTTGAAGTAGAGCACCATACATGTCTTAAACCATTGTGATGTCGTCTTGAATCATATATATATCAACATACAAGTACAAGACACATCGAAAGAGATTTTGGCATACAAGATGTTTTGGCACCACAAAATTTGACAATCAAAGGAGCATGAGACCATAACACTTACAATCTCCCCCTTTGTCAAATTTGTGACAAAACATACTTCAAACAGATACGCATAACATGCATATTAACGAATCATGCACCAGTTGTTATTAAGTAGCACAAACTCATTATATACAAACTCATTATATATATACTCCCCCTGAGTAGCAGCACACATCCAAAAAATGTATAACTACTCATATCTCATATCCATAAACATAAACAATCAAGCCTTCTCCCCCTTCTTGTCACAATATGACAAAGGAAGCAACAAAGTAAAGGATAATTATTGGAGGAATAGATGAAGTTACCCGATTAAATATAAGAAGTAAATGTTCACAATCCAGTTACTTGGATAATTAAAAAGTCAGCAAACCAAATAGAGAGCACAATCTAACAAAAGTATAAACGTTATTACATACCAAGAATAAAAACATTCAATCGGATCTTGAAGAAGGATCAAGAATGGTAGGATCAAGATTATGCATTCCCTTGTTCAAGTGCCTAAGATACTTGCGCATATATTTAAACTGAAGATCATGAGCAATATTCATATTCCCTATCTTCTCTTCTAAAGCACGAAGACGAGCATCAAAATCAGAAGGCTCAAAATCAGGATCATTTCTAGAATCAGATTCAAGTTCATCAAAAATATCATCCATATCCATGTCGTCAGGAGGAAGATCACCAAGTTCTTCATCCCCAGCTTCAGCTCTACCAACATCCACTTGGCCACGATCCAATTTCAATTTCATTTTGTTAATATTTGAATTGTTAAAAATAAGATGATGGATGGGAGCTTCTCCAACAAGCATAAGCACGAGCATGTGCTTAGGTAGAATAGTCAAGAGATAAGCAAAAGGAATATCAGTATGACCTGGATGGAGACGAGAATGTATAATGAAATGACATATCAATGAAGGAAGGAATACTTGTGAACCAGAAATGATAGAGTGCAAAACACGAACCATAAAGACAGTTAATTCTGTCTTATTACCAGAACGAGGATACAGGTTTGAAGTAAAAATCCTGTGAAGTACCTTGTATTTGGGTAACAAGTACCTTGCGGGGAGCGCATTCCCTTTATGAGTCCATTGCACATTCATATTACACAAATCTCTGGTTAGCATATGTTTTTCAACTTCTGAGGGTTTTTCAGATAAATTATGAATAGGAATACCCTCCTCATTAATAGGTATATCCATTAACCCTCCAATCAAATGGCGGTCAACTTCAAAGGGACCTTCTTTAGTATCAATTTTAAAAGTTAAAGTCTCAAAAGAGAACTGTGAGATACATGCAAACATGGCCTGTTCAATAGATTGGTATGCAGGCCCACCCCAATGTAAAATGTTATCCTATCCTACAGCTTTGAGTAGAGGTAGAATACCAAAAGGAGCAATATGTTCAATACAAACAGGCCGTTCAACAATGACATTGCGCATACGCAAATCCCGTACATCGGAGGGATCATCCTTAGGTGAACGAAGATAGCACCTAGCGAGAGGAGCTGATTTAGAAGAAGATGGACCAATGGAAGTTTTCTTTTTCCCCCTAGCATCCATTATCAGAATGAAAATCAAAAGATCTAGTAGATACCAAAGATGTGAAAGATGGGTTTAGCTAGATAAGATTTTTCAAGAAAAAGCTCCAAAATTGCAATGAATCTCAAAATAGATTACTCCAAGAGTGAAAATGAAGTAATAGGAACTAGAATCTATAAGAGAAACACAAATGATGCACTAACCTTGAAGATCTAGGAAGGTGGGTACGACTAGTCGTGCCTCGGCTCGTTGGAGAGTGAAATGGAAATTAAGAAGATGAAGGTTTTCCCCAATTTTAAAAGATTCCAACGCGCTACACGACTGGTCGAGGACCGTTCTCGACCGCTCGTACCACGACTAGCCGACCACGTCCTCGACTGGTCGTGAAAACATAAAAACATGCATTTTTCATCAAAATTTGAAATTTAAACAAATAAATTATCAAATATACATATACTATGATACAAATATGCATGAATAATCAATTTAGAATGCACATTTCAAGATCAAATTTCAATTTATTAAACCTGTTTTTGTCGAGCGGTTTAGTGAAAATGTCGGCAAGTTCAGTCTCGGTCGGTATATATTCTAAGGATACTATTTTCTCTTCCACTAATTCATGAATATAGTGATACCTAATGTCAATGTGCTTGGTACGTGAATGCTGGATTTGATTTTTTGATATATTTATAGCACTGGAATTATCACAATATAATATCATTGATTCCTGTGCAATTCCATAATCGCTTAACATACGTTTCATCCAAACAAGCTGAATACAAGCATTTCCTGCTGCAATGTATTCCGCCTCAGCAGTTGAGAGCGATATAGAACTTTGCTTCTTGTTAAACCAAGAAACCAAACAGTTTTCAATATAAAAACAACCACCACTGGTTGATTTTCTGTCATCAATATTTCCTGCCCAATCAGCATCTGAGTACCCAGCCAATTGAACACTAGTATCAAATGGATACCAGAGACCATTTTAGCCAAACTTGCGACATATCGCATAATCCGCTTGACAGCAGAAAGATGAGACTCTTTTTTATCAGACTGATATCTAGCGTAGATCCCAACACTTAAAGCAATATCCAGTCTTCTAGCAGTTAAGTAAAGTAGACTACCAATCATACTACGATATAACTTAGGATTTATATTTTTACCTGTAGGGTCCTTTGAGAGTCTTAAAGTTGTACTCATAGGAGTATCAAAGTTCTTACCATTCTCAAATCCAAACTTTTTGATTAAGTTCAGTGCATATTTTGTTTGAGAAATGAAAATGTCATCTGGTTGTTGTTTTACTTGCAACCCAAGGAAATAATTTAATTCCCCAACCATGCTCATTTCAAACTTAGATTTCATCAAATCTGCAAACTTAACAGTCATGTTAGCACAAGTTGATCCATAAATAATATCATCAACATAGATCTAAACCATTAAGATATCATCGTTATGTTTCTTGACAACAAGCGTCTTATCGACACTGCCCATTTGAAAATTATGACTTAGTAAAAACTTAGTCAATTTTTCGTACCATGCCCTGGGCTTGTTTTAGACCATATAGAGCTTTTTTAAGACGGTATACATGATCAGTAAACTTAGGGTCTTCAAACCCTGTAGGTTGTTCAACATACACTTCTTCATGTAGATCACCATTCAAAAAAACACTCTTTACATCCATTTGATAAATTTTAAACTTTCTAAAGCATTCAATGGAGATAAAAAGTTTGATTGATTCAAGGCTTGCAACTGGAGCAAAGGTTTCATCGTAATCAATGCCTTCTATTTGAGTGTACCCTTGTACAACCAATCTTGCCATGTTTCGTATTATATTCCCAAGTTCATCAGACTTATTTTTGAAAATTCATTTGGTTCCTATAATATGTTTATCTTTAGGTCTAGGAACAAGATACCAGACATCATTTCGAACAAACTGATTAAGTTCTTCCTGCATAGCTACTATCCAGTTTTCATCAGAAAGAGTTTCTTTTACGTTTACCGGTTCAATCTGAGATGTAAAGCACATGTAATTACATATGTCTTCTAGTTGTCTATGAGTGCGCACACCAGTGAGAGGATTTCCAAGTATTTGAGCAGTTGGATGATCTTTAACAGTCCTTAATTCAGAATTATTTTGACTTGATGAGGTATCAGGTTTGTCAATTAGAAGTACTTCATCATTATCTGAACTTGGGGCAGGTGTATTCAAATGATTGTCTATGACCACATTAATTGATTCTTGAATAACACCGGTCCTTTTGTTTAATACACAATATGCGTGACTGTTTAAAGAATATCCTAAAAAGATTCCTTCGTCACTCTTTGTGTCAAACTTTCCCAGATTTTCACGGTCACGCAAAATATAGCACTTGCTACCAAAAACTCGAAAGTATTTGACAGTAGGTTTTTTATCGAACCACATTTCATAAGCGGTTTTATTATTAAATTTGCATATATAAACCCGATTAAAAACATAGCAGGCATTATTCACTACTTCAGCCCAAAGATTTTTAGAGAGCTTCATACTATTCAATATTACAGTTCCCATTTCTTGAAGCACTCTATTTTTCCTTTCCACAATTTCATTTTGTTGAGGAGTTTTGGGTGCAGAGAATTCATGCGATATTCCTTGATTGTTACAGAATTTCTCACAAATGTTATTCTCGAATTCAGATCCATGATCGCTACGGATCTTACAAACTTGAGAACCTTTTTCAGTTTAGATACATTTGAGAATCTTTTTAACTTCATCAAGGGTTTCTGAATTATCCCTTAAGAAGGCTACCCAAGTGAATCTAAAAAAATCATCCACAATTACCAAGATATATTTTTTACCTCCTCGACTCTCCATCCTGGTAGGTCCTATAAGATCCATATGGAGAAGCTTGAGTGGACTTGATGTGGCATTGGAGTTCACCTTTTTGTGAGAGCTCCTTGTTTACTTGCCATACTGGCATTCACTACATATCTTGTCTACATTTTGTAATTTAGGTAGACCTCTTATTAGTTCTCTCTTGCTCAATCTGTATAAATTATGGTAGTGTACATGTCCAAGGCGTTTATGCCATAATTTTGTTTCATTGGTATGGACAATGTAGCACGATTGAGCAGATGAGCTACCATTGCTTACAATATAGCAGTTTTCAGAAGTTCTGTGATCAGTTAATATTACAAAACCCTTTTTGTTCAAGATTTCACAACCTTTACTAGAAAATTTCACGCTTTGATTGTTATTGCATATTTGAGATATGCTCAAAAGTTATGTTTTAGCCCCTCAACATATAAAACATTCTTAAATAGGGGAAGCTTATGGAGTTGAACAGTACCTTGGCCAATAATCTTGCAATTGATACCATCACCAAATGTGACTGAGCAATCAGTCATATCTTTAAGATCGATGAATAAAGCCTTGTCGCCTGTCATTTGCCTTGAGCATCCACTGTCTAAGTACCACTTCGAATGACTTGTAGCTTTGAAAGCAGTGTGGGCAACCAAGCAAGTAACTTTAGGAACCCATTTCATTACTGTTTTGGGTTTTTGAGTATAGTTGGTCTTTTTGTATTTGTAATTGATATACGAGTGGCCCACTGAGTTAGATTTTAAGAGCTCCTTAAGCAAATCAACTATTTTTTTAGCTAAAGGGTTTTGGTTTTGATTTTTGTAATTGATATGGTTACCTTTGGTTTTGAAAGATTGAAAAGGTTTAACATTTTTATAAAACTTTTGGCTTGAACTTTTCTCTTTTGAGTTAGAGGATTCTCCTTTTACAAAATTGGGAGGAGTATTCTTCTGTTTAGGAGGCATATTTTTGTCGTAGCCTAAACCAGATCGGTCGCCACGTTTTCTTGATCCAGTTAAAAGTTTTTGTAATTTTGGATCACCTTGGGCATACCTCCATGTATCCTTTAAACTCAAAAGGGAAGAGACTTTAAGTTTAAGTTTATCATTTTCAGATTTCAGATTTTCAATAAGGGTGGTTTTGAAATCAATATCACATTTGCATTTTTCAAAACAATCTAAAAGATGAGATTTTTCTAAAACAAGAGACTCAAAATTTTCTCAAAGTCCTAAAAACCTTTCTTTTTGAAGTTTTAGTTTTACGGCAATTTTACAACTTTCCTTGTATAAGGCATCATTATAAGCATCTTGAAGATCTTCTTCATTATCATGATCACTATTCAGATTTTCTTCACTGGTTGAATCATCATGATCTGAAAAAGTGAACTTGGCTAGAGTCATAAGGGCCTTAACTTCATTGCCCGACTCGATTTCAGAATCTTTTGATTCAGAAGAGGCTTCAGTGCCAGAAGATTCATCCCAAGTAGCCAACATTCCTTTCTTTTTAGGTTTGTCCTTTTTAGGACACTTGTTTGCTAGATGCCCATATTCTTGGTAGTTGTAACATTGACTATCATTCAAAGATTTCCAAGATTTAGATATAGATTTAGATCTTTTCTTATCATTTGCTTTTTGAAAATCAACCCTCATTTTACTTTTGAAAATCTTATAAAACTTTTTCGCTAATAGAGCCATATCGTCTTCGAAATTTTCAAAATTAAAATTTTCTTGAGAAATACATTTAGAAGACTTAAGGGCTATTGATTTACCTTTAGGAGCTTTAAAAGTTAACTCGTAGGTTTGTAAAGATCCAACCAACTCTTCTACCCTCATATTGTCCGTATCATGAAGTTCCTGGCGGTTACCTTAGAATTGAACTGTTCAGGTAGTGAGCGTAGTATCTTTGTACACACTTTACTTTCTTGAATTTTATCACCAAGACCCCACATAGATTTTACAATGTTATTTAATCTAGTGTAGAAGTTCATAAACATTTCATTTTCCTCCATATGAATTTCTTCAAATTTAGTTGTAAGGAGTTGGACTTTAGATTTTTTGACAATTGAAGTGCCCTTGTGTGTCATTTTTAATATATCCCAAGCTTGCTTTGCAGTATCACGGGATATGATTCTTTTGAACTCATCCGGTGATAGTGCGCAAGTGATTGCATTTAATGCTTTTGCAATGACAATACTCTCACTTTTCTGAAGTGTGGACCAAGAAGTATAAGGTGTTATTCTCATTGATTTTGATCCATTGATACCAGTTACTTCAATGGTAGGAGGGCTCCATTCAGTCACTGTGGCAAGCCACACACTTTCATCCATGGATTTAAGGAAAATCCTCATCCTGGCTTTCCAATAGGCATAGTTGGAGCCATCAAAGGGTGGAGGCCTAGTGACTGAAAGGCTATCAAAATTTGACATCTTATATATAGCTTAGATCGTTAGCTTAGGAAATGAATCCAAAAATAAAGCAATTAAAATAAGCTATTAGGCTCTGATATCACTTGAAAAGGCCAAGCTATACTATATGTCCTAGAGGGGGGGGGGGGGGGGGGGTGAATAGGACTATGCCAAAATTAAAACTTTAACAGCGAAAATAAAACAAAAGATATAGCCAAATAAATAAATCAATTCTATATATTGAATTAAAAGCAACCTCAATAAACAGGTAATGAGAGGTTGATACTAATTTAGTTCTAAGGACAACCTTACACCATAAAAACCAAGGGTTTATGGCAAGACAACCTTATTCCTAGAACGTCCTTTGTATCAAAAATTCAAACCAAAGAAGAATAAATAAATAGCAGAGAATTGAAATAACTTGCAGGAATTTAAACCTAAATTATTACAATATTTCCCACCGTACTTGAAATGTAAAAATTACAACATTCACATCCACACATACATTCCACAATTCTGAATGATAAAGAATAGGAAAATAAAAGAACATTCAAATCACAAAACACACCGATATATAGTGGTTCGCCTGTGTGTTCACCAACTGTTAAACAACAGCCACATAGCTTGCTACTCCACTCCTAATATCCTCACACAGGGGATATTAGCGTTCACTATGAAACAGGTTTTACAGGTTCACCTAAAACCTTCACAATTGTGTCTTTTTAACTTGGGCTTACACAATCCAAAAACCTACACTTTTTGAGTTTTTTGCCTCTCCTTGGATAACCAACACAATGAGATTTTTCTGGTGAATCTCAAACAAAAACCAAAAGAATAGAAATTTTATAGAATTGTAAAATATCCAGATTTCTCCTTTTGTAGCAGCCCGGTAGAACCAATCAGAGTAGAAGTTCGGATCAACGTTCAATGTCCAATACTCACTTAAGAAATGGTTATAGGTTCTAATTTATTTTAAATTAAACCAACTTGGGCATAGCTCTATTTGATTTTGATTCCAAGAAGAAGGAATACAACAATTCCTCTTTTCAAATAAGATTGGAATATAGGAATATAATCAAATAAGAAAAGCTAACAAAAAGAATATTAAATATGCACAAATTAACTTAAAATGAACACAACTTATCTCAGAGTGGAGGCTTGACTTTTTCAAATTAATCGATAAAAAACTCTGAAATTCGTGTTTAATTTATAGATGAAAAGATCATGTCTTCGACTAGTCTTAGGAACCCTTCGACTAGTCATAGCACCAAAGACATTTTAAAATTTTAAGCACAATCTGAAAAATCTGTTCTACGACTGGTCTTAGGATTCTATGACTGGTCGTAGACCACCTACGACTGGTCGTAGCTGACCCAGGACTGGTCGTAGGCAACCAGATTTGGTTACTGGAGTTTGAGTCATAGATCTAGGACTGGTCGAAGGACGAGTCGTGACACCCTATGACTGGTCAAACAATCTCCAGGACTGGTTGAAGAATAACCAAAAAAATTTTAAAAATCTTCACCAACTTAGGACTGGTCGTGGAATTTCTTGGACTGGTCGAACCAGGTCTAAGACTAGTCGAACAAGGTTTAGGACTGGTCTTAGAATCGACCAAATTCATGTGAGAAGACTTATTTTGAATTATGTATACAAGTGACCTACCCTAAGGTCAAACTAAGGTCTATCATACCTGGGACATAAAGTATGAACATTGAACTTCATTCTTCCAGATGATGGATAATCTTTGAAGCTTGAGATCTCTACTTGATGAAGCTTGATCTTGAGATCTTCTACAGCTTGAATTTTGAACTTCAACTTGAGTTGTACTTGAGTCTTGAAATGTACTTGAGTCTTGAGCAAACACTCTTCTTATTGATGTGGTTTTGAACATTGATGCAAACTGAAGAAGACAAAGTACATAACCTTGCATTTCTTGAAACAGAGCACCATACATGTCTTGAACCATTGTGATGTCATCTTAAATCATATATATCAACATACAAGCACAAGACACACATAAAGAGATTTTGGCATACAAGATGTTTTGGCACCACGAAATTTGACAATCAAAGGAGCATGAGACCATATCACTTACACTTAGGCAAATGAAATAATAAAATCTTTGCTTATTACCCTTAGGCAATTTCGAGGATGAAATTATTTTTAAGGGGGGTAGAATGTAACATCCTAGATTTTCACTGTTTTGGATTTTCAAAAATCCTTGAATTTTTTTTATTAATTAACTTATAATATCACTTAAATGATCATTAGCACTCAATGTTAGTCTATACAGAGGTGGTAGCAGTAAAGAACCACATAAGTCCGATTAATCAACTGTAGGAAGCCACCGAATCTGCCTGATCATTTGAACGTCAAGTTTAGTCCCATGATTTACTCACATAGGGCCCAAATCTAATCGACCCTTCACTAACTAATAAAGACAGTATGACTAAATTAAAGATCTAACTGGGGCAAAGTCAGATAAGGCCCGGATCTTGAATAATAGACCAAATCAACCCCGTTACTCTTTTAGACTAAAACTGAAGGCTTAGAGTGATCATGACCAAATCTTCACTTTCACTAGTTATAAATAGGCCACACTGTGAACATAGTTAATTAATCCAAACCCTAATCAATTCCCATGAAAAATCTCAATACCCAATTCATTCCAGAAATGCTCCGATTCTCCAAACAAGCTCTAGACCGCTCTTTGGTGGGCCACTAGTTCCAACACTATAGAATAATGTCCATCTTACCGGGCTTGACTCCCATCGTGGGAGTCAGATCTGGGTACTATCCAGAACCGCTCAACTTGAGCTGAAGGATAAGTGCATGAGAAGTGCAAATACCCTAAAGAAAGGAGCTGGAACCTAAGTGAATTGAGCCGCCCACTCTTATGCAAAGTTGAGGATTTCGGACCATCGGTTTGCGACCAAACTTCACTCAGGGAGTAAGGATATTTCCCAGTTCATATCCATATAGCCGCGGCTCTGATCAACCATCGGTGATCGTTAAACAAACTTCTAATCATATCCGTTGATTGACACATCCAAATGGCAGGCCGATCGTATCATACGTAGATCATCATTAGGGATAACTATCCTACGGTGTATATCGACTTGTACACCCCATATTGGGCCCTAGAGGCTAGAAAAATCCTTCCATAGGGCTAGTATTGTAAAAACCCAACACTTGGGGCCATTTGCACCAAATATGGCATTATAAAAGGGGTTTCTTTTGGGCACCCCTCTCCCCATACGAATTTGCCCTAGGGAAGGAAAGAGAGAAGAGAGAAAAGGGAGAAAGAAGAAAGGAAGAAGAGAGGAAGGGATAGTGAAGTAGAGTGAAGGTGGGCCATAAATCAAAGTAGGGCCCAAGGGAGTCCCATCTTGCAAAACCCCACCTCTCCCTCAAGGAAATCCATCATCCACAACCGGGAGAACCCCTCTCCACCGATTTGATAGGTAAATCTCTCATATTCTTGGAAACCCCTCATGTTGAGGGAGGATTTGCATGAGATTCTAACATGCAATGCTTTGTTTTAGGGATTCCGGCTAATCGACTCCTAGTTCGGCATTTCTAGGTCATTTCCAAGATCTCAACGAACCATAGGTGTGGACTATTATCCTTAGGTGGCCTAGCGCCAATTATAGTATGAGTCTAATGATTTTGTTTGCTTGGTTGTTGTATTGGAGAATCTAGAGAAACCCTGGGAATTGTAGGTTTGTTGGAATCGTATGGAATTACATGATTAGTTCTCATCTTGATGTTTATCTTGTCTCTCACATGATTTGGTACATGAATGATTACATGCTCATATTTTGTTTGATTTCTCTCATATGGTGTTGTTTCATAACATGTATGATTCGTTTCTCTTGTGTGATTGATTCTTTGAGACGTAGGAATTGGTTAGCTTCCCCAGAAACCCACACAACACATATGCACTTGTCTCATGATAATGTTAGCATTGATTGTTAGGAGTATCCGATTTGTATATTGAGATGTATGAGAATATGATATTGTTATGTTAGTTGATAACTTGGATACTTGGCATGTTATGAATCACCACCCAACCCTTGGGTTGGTCAGGAATATGAGGAGAACGAAGGCGGTCCCGTTGGTAGGACCGTCTTGAGGTTAAACCCATGAATTTGGGAGAGTGCATGTGGGCGACAGTAGTTAGACTATATGGGTTGCTTGTACCCAATGTCGTTCCGCCACGTGCTTGCCTGAAATCATGCGGTCTAGTCTACTGGCTGACCAACCTTATTTTGTTAACCCTGTTTGCTCACACATATATGGATTCTGGACCACCATACCACCGTTGTAGCCCATCGATAACGAATTGAATATCGATCCATAGTCTCGTGAGCCAGGCATGGTGGAATGAGATACTATGTCCGAGCTATCGGCCTACGCTGGGGTGACGCACCTCCCCGTAATGACTGTGAGCGATCCCTTTCTCTTGGCACTCCCCATGTGCTTGAAGTCAGGGATGGGGAACCCGACGGGATCAAGGATCGCGGGGTCTCGGCCTCACACGTTGGGAAGCCTTGGCCTCGCAACTAGTTCGGGGTATTGATATGTAGGGTGTATCAGATTCCCCAACCTGCTGGATGAATGGACTTAACTAAGAACTCGGCTAACACTATCACATTACATCGCACTAGTTAAGGTGACGACTCGGCAGTCGAGGTCACTCTGAGGGAGTGTTGATCATGCGCAATCGTTAGATGGAGTCGCTCGAGGGAGTGTTGTGGCGAGGGCATGCATCATATCATCCATCATGCATTCGCATTAATAAGATTAGTTAGGTATTTATGATTGATTGTTTTTCATTGAATTCATATTATAACTGATGCTTGTTACAACTTAAGATTAATAGCACACACCGAGTTGATCACTCACTCCCACTTTGGGACGGTATTTTAAAACACCAACCAGACTCTTCCATAACTGCAGGCGACGAGGAGTTCGAGGAGCCTGTCGATGCGAGCTTAGATGAGGAGGATGAGTTGTACTACTTTTAGTTGATGGGCGGCTCTCCATCGGCTTGACGAGTGGAATTAAGATCGCTGAGTCGTGGACTCAGTCTTATATTCTTTTTGGACATAGCATTCTTTTTGTGATTTTGTTGGGCGATGCCTTGTGCGGCCCATTTACATTCTTTTGGACTTGTATATATATTAAACCTCTTTCATTTTAGTAACTTGTGTGGTTGTGTTTCATGTTCCATGAAATTCCAGGTTGTGCATTTAAATCAAATTAAACATATATTAATGAAATTCGGTTATAAGTGACCCCGGGAACTCGGGAGCCGAGTGTATGCACGACCCCCGATTTTCAAGGTGTTACAGCACGTGTAATGGGCGTTGTAGAATATTATCATCGTTACTGTATTAAGACAAAGTATAAGGATTGTCACATTGAGAGAGATAAATTTGTCAATGGCATAAGAAGGAAAAGTGATGTTGATTGTCTCGCACAACTGAGAATGGTAAGGACAACTTCTTCGAATTGTGTTCATTGTTGAGTGATCGAAAATTCCTATCCGATACCAGGAGGTGTAGTATGGAAGAGCAGGTTGTAATGTTCTTACATACAGTTGGACATAATGTATATAATTGTGTGATTGGTCATCAATTTACAAGATCTGGTGAGACCGTTAGCAGATACTTTACTAAGGTGTTGGAATTAATTATCGGTCTATATCCAGAATATGTGAAGTTTTCTAGATTACAAACACCCAAAGAAATATCCGACAATCCTTTATGGAGTGCATACTTTCAGGTAATATTATACAAGTGTTAGATGTCATTGGTAAAAAATTTAATTTGTAAAAAGATTGAACTGATCATGTGTCACACGTTTGATTATACGACTGCATCGGAGCGCTAGATGACACCCATATACCGGCTTATTTTTCAAGAGGAACGAGCTCAATTTTCAGAAATTGGAAATGATATCTATCTCAAAATGTTCTTGTTGCATGTACCTTTAATATGAAATTTGTGTATGTGCTTGCTCGTTGGGATGGCTCTGCATCTGATGCACGTGTGCTGCAAAATGCATTAACCCATCGCCTTGGCTGTTTTCTTATTCCTCACGGTAATCACATATATGGGGTGTTTATTTACATTTTAGGAGTTCATGTATGAAACATAACTAAAATCTTGACATGCAATGTGTAGGAAAATATTATGTCGTTGATGCTGGATATGCACATTCGCTCGGGTTTATGGCCCCCTATCGAGGTGTGCGATATCATTTGAATGAGTTCCGTACTAGAAGGAAGCTCGCCAATAAAAAAGAACTTTTCAATTATCATCACGCCTAGTTGCGAAATATCATAGAGCGGTCTTTTGGGCTTTTAAAGGGCCACTTTCCTAATTTACGTACTCCTCCTCAGTTCAAGTTTAAAATACAAGTAAAAATTGTTATCGCTTGTTGTGTCATTCATAATTTGGTCCGTATTAGTAGTGATGATGGACTGACTGAGGTAGTGGAGGACAGTAGAGACAGTACAGAGGATGTTGCATCATCCCCTATAAATATATCTACAATGGAGGAAGGACGAGCTTTATCTCGGGTGACAGACCGCTGTCAGGAAGAGTGGGCAAGGAAGAGAGACGAGATAGCTCAGAGAATGTGGAATGACAGTCTTCTACGCACCAGATAATGTATTTAGTTTTCATTGGTTATGTACTCATCTGCTATGTTTATAGCAGGAATATTTCAATACATATTTACTTTTAATGTGGATTTTGTGATAGGATAGCTTATATAATTTATTCATGTTCCATTATGAATCAATACTTTCGTGGATCAACTGTATGCTCTTGTCATATTGCTATTAATATGTTTTGCTTGTAGGTGAAATGAATGTTTTGAGGAGTTCCACAAAGGATCCGAGGAATAGAAATGTGGACTTGTCACCTACAAGAAGGGGTGCTCATCTACCCCTCAGTCCAAGATCACCAACACAACCTCTTCAAACTCCACGAAAAACTGTTACACCCTCAAGGAAAGGGCCCTCACCTAAGGGTATATCTACCCCAAGGCGTAGGCAAGCCTCTACTAATAAAATAACTAGAGTTCAATGGTTCGATAATATGGACAATTCGTTGGTGGATGCCTTGGTTGAACAAGTCAACCTCGACCTTAAGAGTGATATTGGGTTCAAACCCGAGGCCTACAAGGCAACTATCAAAGAAATCCATGATACATGTGGCATATTACTTGAAAACATTCACATATCTAATCGGTTGCGGACCTTGAAGAGGTTGTATATTTCTATCAAGGACCTGCTCAATACATTAGGTTTTAGATGGCACTCTGACAAAAAGATAGTCGTCGTTACTGATGATGTGTGGGCTAGCTATATTGCGGTAGGATATTATAATTTTTTTTCAGTTATTCCAAAATTTCCTGGTTTTCAGTATATGATTTCTAATATTTTCTCTTTGTGTGTACAATCTCACCCATATGCGAAACGTATGCGAGGAAAGCACATCAATAGATGGGATGACTTGGCCTTCATATTCTGTAATGACTGTGCCCATGGATCATTTGCGAGCATGACTTACTCTTCACCTATTTCTGGGAAGCGGCGCAGCTGATCCGAAATGAATTCCAATGACGGCTCTTATGAGGAGGTCTTTGATACTGTATGACTCTCATCCGATGATGAGGATGATCAGAGGCCTACTCCCCGCACACGCGCAAGCGATGGATCCATAAATAGGGCCAAGAAATATAACAAAAGCCCAGTGGAGGAAATGTCAGGATCTCACCATAGTCGCGCAGATGAGAGTGACATCAGTCGTCATAGGAAGGGTAAGCCGAGCGAGCAAATAGGGGACAGGATGGTGGAGATGGCAGAGGCTGTAAAGACCTTGACCATAACTATGATACAGAGCAAAAGCATGATGCGTGTGTAGCAGTTGCTGGGGATACTTGAGGACGTGGAAGGTCTAAGTAATGAGGATCAGATTCGGGCTGTGAGGGTGCTACAATCCGATTTGGTTAATACAGGATATTTTATGAAAATGGGACACGAGAGAAGAAAGGAATTGATAGAAAAAGTTATCCTTCCGCGGAGTGGCTAGGAGTGAATTTGGGATGAGGATTAAATATATTTGTTGACAATAGTGTTTTGGACAACTTTTTTTGCTGGATGGTTGTGATTACTGTTTTACCCGAGCCCTACTTGGCTCGGTTGGAGGATTTAACATACATACTGTGGATGTTTAATTTGCTATTGGATCAGCATTTCTTCCAACAATTTCTTGACATGCATATTTTGAATGTGTTGTATATATGAGAATATTGCAGTTTTCATGCAGGTCATTGAACCATTCCAATGATAGCTTATAATGATGCAGGTTTCACATTCTGTAATCTACACTTCTAGCCTGGAGCATTCTGACAGGATGGCATTCATCATTCATATATGGTTCTATATTTTAATTATATAGTTTTGCTATTGGGACTAGCTGACAGATAATCTTCACAGGATGGCACTGAATTTCTGATTCTGAGAGAAATTTGGACAGATAATCTTCAGATTTGTATAATTGGTTCAATTGTCTACTACTACTAATAGTTGGTTTGGATAATATCTGGAAATTTCATGTTAGAATACTGTTTATGATTCCCACGATTTCTGATACACTCTTGTTTCCAATTTTTCAATAGGTAATATTGACATGCAGTCATAATCAGAGCTATTTAAAATAGATTCAATACTGATATGCAGTTTGATCTCGTTAATCTAACATACAGACATTATCATATTGCCTGCTTCTTATTCAAATTGTTAATATATTTGCTAGACATCAATCTCTTATGTTAGGTTCAAACTTTATGCTTGCCAATTGCAGGAAAAATGAAAAAGAAGTTTTACGTGGTGTTCCTGGGAAGAAAACTCGGAATATATGAGACATGGGAAGATTGCAGTGCACAAGTTCACGGATTTAATAGGTGCAAACATAAGTCCTTCAGGAGTTATGAAGATGCCGTGAAAGCATGGACTTAACACAAGGTAGGTTGCAACTGTAAAATAGTTGTATGTTGTAATATTTGATATTTAAAGCACTGATTTATAATCCTACTAGTATCGTATTGACAGAGATTTTGCTTTGATTACTATATCATTTAGGCTATTGTTATTGATAGAGCGGCCAAAGAAACACTTCGTGGTCTGCCTGTACGTGCATCAACTCGTCCCTCGATGATGGACAGTGGGACAAGTGTAGCTGCACCCATAGAGCGAACCGTAATAAGCGAAATTGGTTCTGAAGATGGCAGGCATGAAAGAGTGGCCGTTGATAATGTATGAAACAAACCAGTCATCGATCATCCGCTTCCTGGTTTGCTGCTTGGTCTATTCATATTGTTGTTTTAAAGGACTGTCTGGAAGTTGTTAGTTAAAGTTCCATACTTTGTGGTTTTTTTTTTTTTTTTTTTGTGGGGACATACTATATCAATTCTTTCCAGTGACTCTCAATCTGGTATATAATATCTGATTGGATGTGCGATTTGTGTTTTAATTCGTTTGAAAATGTCTGTGAGGAATTTTTTTTTTTTTTTTTTTTTTTTTTTTTAAGTTTTTGGTAACTTTATCATATTATTTTATCTCACCTTCTCCCTCTAGGATATAGTACGACACAAAGGTGGCCCAGATCATGGTTGGCCATCCCTTTCAAAATCAATGGACGGTCTGGATGAGCTCTGACCTCATCGTGGGGCTTATGGTTGGCCAATCGGTAGAGCATTTTCCTACAGTTAACCGTTTTTTCCTTTTTCGGACACATGTTTCTCCCAGCATGTTCCTACGCTTGTAACACAGGTGGGCGTCATATCATTTTCTGAGGGTTGATCAGAGGTCATGGTCGATGTTGCTGATTTTGGCCACGTTAAATACCCTCTATACCGTTGTTAACGTGAATTCTTTGAATGGATGGATAGGATTTTTCAATGGACGGATCAGATGAAGCATATCAACTGACGGTGGCCACCACCACCTATGAACTGGACGAGAATTGGAAAAGAAAAAAAACCGTACAACGGCTATTGCATGAATGAATGGATAAGATTTTTCAATGACGATCATGTTGGACGGATCAGATGAAGCATATCAACTGACGGTGAGCATCACCACCTATGAAATGGACGAGACTTAAAAAAAATAAATGAACAATCCGTACAGTAGCTATGGTATGTTGTACGTTTGTACAATACGCAGGCCTAATACTTCGTATCCAAACATTGACTTGTACAAGATATTGTATACTTGCCCGCACAATACCTCCTATCCCAACATTGATTGATGGCATGTTGATTTGAATGTATTGTGAAAACCATCCAACGTATACATGAACAGTTCTCGAAGACAATACAATACACCGTTATACGCGAATCCAAACAGGCCCTAGGGAGTTTTCTTATCACATTGATAAACATCTCCTATTGTTTTGTTGTTTACCAATTTGAAACCTATTACATGGGATCTCCGTTTGTATAAGTTGGGTTATTAACACTGGTAGCTCATAATATTGGACTCGGCCCCATTCCCTTCGATTATTTAAGACTAGTTGTATACTAAGTCATTTAGGTAAAGGATCTGCCAAGTTCTTCTCTGATATCATAAAATCAATGGCTATTACTCCATCATGTAGTAAGTTATGCCAGAGTTGAATACGTTTACTTTTGTCATTATATATCTTATTATTGGCCCTTGCTATAGCAACTTGATAATCACAAAGCAAAGATATAGTTGAAATAGGTTTTGACAACAAAAGTATATCAACCAATAGAGTTCTAATCCATTCCAGCCTTTTTCAAAGCAATGAATTCAAATTCCATAGTGGACCAATCAATATAAGTCTGTTTGGTGGATTTTCAAGAGACAGCTCCTCCACCCAAAACGAAAACATATTCACTTGTGGATTTTATTTCATTTGAATTTGTAATCCAGTCAGCATCGCTATATCCTTTCAATATAGAAGGAAAACTAATGTATTGTATGTAATGTATATCATATGTGATTGTACCGTTTAGATACTTTAGTATTCTAGACAAAGCATTCGAATGATCATGATTAGGGTTATGAGTTTTTCTACTCAATCTATTTACTGCATAAGCTATATTAGGCCTTGTATAATTTATTAGGTGCATTAGGCTAATGATTCTAGAATATTCAAGTTGTGATACACTTTCACCTGTGTTTTTCTTTAAATGTATAGAATATTCATAAGGAGTACTAACAAATATGCTATCAAAGTGATTAAAACTTTTTAACACTTTCTCCATGTAATGAGATTGAAATAGAATAAAACTATCATATTTTCTATTACTTATATTAAAAGAATCACATTAACCCCGTCTAGATCTTTCATATCAAAATGTGATAACAAGAATTTATTAGTAGAGTTAATCAACTTAAGACTAATTCCAAAAATGAGTATATCGTCTACAAACAAACAAATAATAACTCATTCATTACTTGTGAATTTAATATATATATATATATATATATATATATATATATATATATATATATATATATATATATATATATATATATATATGTATGCATCTGTCTACATCATTTATTCTATATCTATTAGATTTCAAAGCATTGTCGAATTTCTCATGCCACTATTTAGGATTTTGTTTTAAATCATATAGGGATTTGATTAATCTATATACTTTTTTTCTTTACCATCAGTTTTGCAACCCTTAGATTGATCCATGTATATTTCTTTTAAATCCTCATTCAAAAAAGTTGTCTTAACATTCATTTGATGTACAAGAAGTTTATCTAGAGAGACTATGGCAATAAGGATTCTAATAGAAGAGATCATAGTTACAGGAGAATATGTATCAAAGTAGTCTATCCATTCCTTCTATCTGAAACACTTAGCCACCAATCTAGATTTAAACCTGTCAATGGTACCATCATGTGGCGCCCCGAAAATCGAGGGTCGAGTAGAAGCTTAATTCCCGAGTTCCAACGCATCACTTATGCAACATAGATAATGATGTTTAAATGTTGTCCATATTAGTGCATTAAACATAAGTGAGATTATACTAAAACAACATATCATACTCCAGAGATAATTAAGTTAAGCAAGCAGAAGACTGAGATAGGTATATAATGTATATAAGTGTTTCATAACCTCCACAGTATGAGTATGTTACCTGGCTGAATACATACATATATGGTTCCAAAATTTATAAATAATCAAAGTATAAATGTCCAACTAATTCATGTTACCCTGTAATCCCAACGAATCAGAACAAGGTCTAAGAAGACCCGCCTGATAGCTGAACATAGGAGAATTCCTCCTCCTCGTTCATGAAGTCCATTTCAGCTGCATAGACTCATACATTACTTGCATTCACAACAGAGTCTGGTTGGTGTTTTAAAACACCATCCTAGGCGGGAATGAGTAGCTAATTCAGTGAAACTATAAAGCAAAGCTTAACAAGTTATCAATTCAGTCAAGCAATAATGATAAAGCAATACAACAATCATATCCTAAGTACTCTTGTTAATGAAAGAATGGTATGCAATAATGATGCATGCCCTCGCCTGCACTCCCTCAGTGACATCATCTCACGGTTGTGCATGCTAAACTCCCACTGTGCTCAACTCCCACGCCAAAGGCACATGCAATGCGGTGCATGGTTGTGTTAGCCAATATCTAATTAGGCTTATTTATACATCAGATTTGGGAAGCTAACGTACCTCCCTTTATATCATTTACCCAAACAATGATCCATCTAGGGTCGTCAATCTTAACTTGTCACATATGATAGGCAAGTTCAGGTCGCTACGGAGAGACTCGTCACCTTAGCGTAGGCCTATTTTATACTCGAGGTCACTCTACCAACACCCTACCAACTGGAGCGCTATTTTCGAAGGGGGTCCGGATCAGACGGTACACCCTAACCACGGTGGGACCGCAGCCAGACTGCGCCGGGGTAGGCCTCGTTTAAACTCGAGGTCACTATGGGAAGGCTCGTCACCTTAGCGTAGGCTGATAACTCGAATACAGTGTCCCATATCATCATATTCGGCTCACGAGTTTGGGTCACTCATTGGTCACTACGAGGAGGCTCGTCACCCCAGCGTAGGCCGACAGCTCGACCACGGTATCCCATACTACTATGTCTAGCTCATGACTCTTAGCGGATCGTGGTACCAAGCTTAAACAGGCTTTTCATTGGTAAGTGGTACCTTAAATTCAGGTAGTAGCGTCTGTACATGGTGAACATACATTAGGCCAATCGAGTTACTTAACAAGTCCGACTGGTACGAGCGCACGCTAAATTGATTGACATGGAGCGCATTCACACTCCTTGTGGCCTAACCACTGTCGATAATCACCATACGACTCGGATTCATCGAACGTATCCGTGGTGGCGAAACTGCTTCAGCCACTCGATCAGAAGTCGTTACTGATTGCCTGGACTACGTCGTACTCCCAATCACACTCCAAAGTAATAACATTCACATATGGTAATCATAACAGTATTGAACAAAGAATTCAAGTATTGCAATTTATAGAACACATAGTGAACATGTCATTATACATATGCATTTCATACATAAATCACGTAATTGGGTTTAGGTTACGTGAAGGAATTTATACTTGTAGCTAAGGTAGTTGAGAATCTTATCTCAACACCCTTATAATATACAATTTATCAAACACTTACTCATTCAGACATTTTATCAAACACTTAGGCTACTCATTTCAACATACATATAATAAACTAGTCACAACATATATTATGACGAATCCTTTCACAAGGGAGTTGTCACACATACAACAATCACCTATTCTCAATTAATAAGCATGGTAAGCACAAATCAGAATTCCATATTCATTCAGACATTTCAACAAACACATGGAATGCATTATATTAAACATAGTTCATATATATGTGTAATATACGGAAAACATCGTATGAAGCACATGTGACGGCAATCAAGTTAGTCATAAATCATTAAGTGACAATTGAAAGCCTTGAAAACCATAACCCAAACATTTATATTCCGTGTCTTTCGTCGCTTTGCTCGTTACTAACTCGGTTCATACACTACGCCTCCGTCTACAGCACAACGACTACCTAAATCACGAAGCGGGTTAGCTATTACGTTGATTACTCTATTTGGATTCCTAAATCAAGATTAGGGTTAGGATTTCTTACCCAAATCGAAGTTGGAATCGATGGTGTAGCGATGGCGGGGTGGCGATTCGGCGTGTGGAGTCGTGGGAAAGGATCTTAGTAACGATCCTATGATCTCACTCTCTTCTCCTCACTCTTTTCTCCTCGTTTCTCTCTTCTCTCTCCTAGGGTTAGAGAATTCGTATGGAATGAGAGAGGGGTGGGTTTAGGGCATTATATAAGCCTAGAAGTGATGTCAATGGCCCTAGGGCCAAGGTATACTTAGGTTATAGCCAAAAGGCGTCTGTTTCGGGCCAACGAAGCTCATCTGGAGGTCCATTGCTCGCATACAATCTGAAAAAAGTTCCCTGACAATGGATCTATTCCAAGTTAAGGTTTCGGTCCGATCAGATCAGTGGATCGATTGTGAAGGACCCGTTTCAATTCAACGGTCATTGTCACTCGATCAAGGCCACAAGTATACGGATATGATCAGCAAAATTTCCCTGATCCATGGGTGTATTTGGGTCAGAATCTGATGGTCCGAAGTCTTCAATTTCGCCTGCAAGCGAATGACCCAAATTACTTAAGTTTGAGTTCATTTTTAAAAATATTCGCGTTTTTCACACACTTCGATCAATGCTCAAGTTGTACGTTTCTAGATATTATTTGGGCTCGATTCCCATGATGGTTGTTAAGCCCAATAACGCAGTCATAACCCTATAGTTTCGCGGTAATCGGACTTTCAATGCGCGGTACAGGCCCGATACAGAGTTTCAACGTGCTCCCGAGTGTAACTGGGTTTTGAGATTGATCCTAGGTTTCTAGGTAATGTTAGGTTAGCGATTCTAATGAGTTTGGGTCTTACAGTTCGTATAGAAAGTAGTTCGAGCTAATTCTCCGATTCGTTTAGTTTAGTACTTAACTAAATTTCGCCCTAATTACGGCAGAATAAGGTCCTAGGGTAGTTCGATGTCCTTTTTTGGCAGTTACTATATTATTTGAATTATTTTTCTAGTAGTTCGTCATCAAGTTTACTTCATCTTCACCAAATTTCATTAGATTTCGTGTTGTAGAAAAATTCTAAAAATTCTATAAGTAGCAGCTGTCCGAACTAATAATTTTTTGAATAGTTTTCACATTAACCTACATTCAACTATATTAAATTTTTTAATATATTTTTCACTTATTTTTATATGAAACTAGACTTATCAAGCTTTAATCTAGCTTTTGAATCACCTAAATCGGAGTTATAACGAGGGAGATATGACTTTTTGAAGTCGGTCGAAAACTACAGTGAGGGTGTACCAAAATTTTGGCACACTAGCGAGGCATCGCGGTCCGCTGGTCCCGACCGCAATGGCATCGCACCCGCCTGGTGTTGGTTTTGCCACGCTGATTTTTGAAACGGGCATATCTTTCAATCTGAAATGAGTTACGCGGCGTGCCATATATGAATTTGGGGTAGGAGAAGCTGCTCTATCTAAATAACCTATTTATTTCATGAGATTATAAAAGTTTAATGGTCAAAAACTTATTTTATTTATTTATTTATAGTAAATTTTAGTTTAAGTATTGTTCTTCATCACTTAAAACTTTAGGATTAGTGTCAATATGAAAGTACTTAGAAAATTTTGAAGAACAAGGTGGTGAAATGTGAGATTTTGAAGGAAATGGGTTGAAAAGGGATTTTAGACATTGGGATTGAGTTCTGAGAAGTCAATAAGGTGTTATGATCGACCCATTGCCTAAGGACAACTAACTTGAAGTTGGAAAAAATTCGGGACGTTATAATCTACCCCCCTTAAAAACAATTTCATCCCCGAAATTGCCTAAGGATACTAAGTAAATGTTTTATTATTTCATTTGCTTTGTTCTATTAGTTTCAGGTTTATATACGTGTTCAGGTATATAATAACTACACTAGCCTAACTCATAATGGTCTACCCCCCTTAAAAGTTTCTACCCTTGAGGTTTGAAAACAAATGTCCAAATCATTATTATCGTGCTAAGTGTTTGATGATAAAGTTTACCTAAGGGTGGTATAATCTACTCTTTATGATTGGGCTAAGAAGGAAAGACAGTTGTGGTAGGCTCAAATCTGATATGGCGATTGCCCGCCTGACCAGGGCAGACAACTCGTTGTATCCCTTCCTAATCCTGATGGATCCTGGTCTTCTACTCGGTCAAAGTAGTGAGTCCTTTTGTAATCACCCAGGATTGAGAATTGAGTTAAGTCGCAAATGCCTCGTAGGGATATGGTTCTGAAATTCCGAAATCTGATCATCTGAAGTATTTAAGGAGTATTATAATTCATTAGGAGGTTTAAGCCTCATGTTTATAAGGTTGTCCTTCGGGTCTTGTTCAACGAGAGTTCTTATTTAACCTATGTTTAACTTGGTAGATAATAAGTTCTTCCATGGTGCTCATAGTCAAAAGACTATACTAGAAGGGTTTTCAATCTCCTAAAACTATATTTGTATGTCACCATTTCAATCATATGACTAGGGGGTTATGGGTAGATTGCACTTCGGTTTCATTAACTTCGGGAGGGAAGGAAGAGTCGAGAGTTCTAAAATATTTCAGAAGTTTGGAATGTTAGTAACATAAGGCCGCGGGAAAGGAAAGAAGAGGGACATCTCCTCGACGCAGTATGAACCTTGAAGTTACAAGGGGATAAGAAACTTATAATATTTTACTGTAGTTCGCTTCTAACATGAGCTTACGGAGTATTAAACAATGAAACTCAATCTTACTCAAGGGTCCTAATTTAATTGCACAAAAACAGCTAATATTTATGTGTGTGTGTGTGTGTGTGTATAATTAAATTTAATCACAGGATGATTCCTAGTATGATTATAAATAACTCCTAAATAGACACAAATACTAAACTTTAATATAGAAAGATATGACCAGTCTATTGGCAACTCGAAGTTGTAGAAAAATTTTCCTTTTTTTTTTTTTTTTTTTTTCAACCCTTTTATTATTTATAACATATTTGTCACCTCTAGTTACTATATTATTTTTTTAATATAATTTTTATAGTAATCTATTGTTAGGCCTATTCTTTCATATGAATTGGTTTAATAGACTCAGTGTCTACCAATAGGAATACATGTGTACCTTGAATGTGGGCAGTGACCTCAAAGGCCAAAGGCGCTGCATTTGCTGACTTAGGTGTTTCAGCTACAAGTGCATGCACACGGGCTGTTGAGGATGATTTGGTTGCGATGCCATAGGTCGTTGAGGCGGCCTATTTCAAGGTACAGGTGGTCGGTAAAATGACTGTGCTGGTGGTGCAGATCATAGAGGTGGAACTGCTATAACACGGGGTGACGATGGTCGATCTTCTGAGGTGGCGTGAAACCGTCGTCTTTCATCTTGGTAAAATAGAAGGGGTTAATGTGTCCCCCTTTGTTGTAATATGTACACCAACGGCCTGTTCATCTCTGCTGGGTCAGTGGAGTCATGAGCCTGGGAGGCGAGTCTACATGTGGCCTCTTACCTAGGACTGGTCGGTGTTGTAATTCGAGCTGAGGCCTCGGGCCCATTGGTATACGTGTCCGAGAAACTCTGTCTCCATCTTATTCGGCTCGTAGAGACATGTTGACTAGCTCGACGTAATTGGGAATGCTAGTGCAACACATCTTAGTGCGAATATTGGGCCGCAGCCCATCTGAAAAATGCCGCATTTTCATCGGCTCATCTGCTAGTATCAAATGAGCGTATCTGGCTAGCTCCGTAAATTTGTTCTCGTACTCTGAGACGGCCATTCCTCCCTGTCGGAGGCGGAGAAACTCACCCTCCTTTTCATTACGGTGAGGGGGAAGTACTTCCCATGGAAGCGTGTCTTAAATGCATCCCAGGTCCACACGTGTCCTGTGGGAACTGTTCGTAGGATGCTGTCCCACCATAAACTAGCCTCCTTCTCGAACATATAGGTGACTAGCTCAACTTGCTCTGCCTTAATGCAGTGCAGCGACTTCAACATCTTAGAGATGCGATCTAGCCAGTACTCAGCCTCCTCGGGTCTGTGAGTACCCGCAAAGGTGGGAGGTCGGAAGTGCTGATTCGCTCGAATAAGTCGTTAGCATTCATGTTTCCAGTAGGGTGCACAGGTGGTGCGGGCGGGGCCACGTTCATGTTCTGGATAAGAGCCCCTTCAATGGTGGTCCAAATCTGTTGCTGTTGCTGCATTAGGAGTATCATCTGCTCCAACCTGTCAGGAGGAGGAGCCGATTGAGGTATGTGTGGCGACGATGTGGACGCACGGTTCTGTTCGGGAACTGGTGGTGCATAAGGTGTTGGCCCTTTGGTAGGGCCAGTGGCCGGTTGTGAATCCGACATTGTCTTAAAGTTTAGGCCCAAGCTAGGGTCCGTATGACTAACGTTCAGGGGAGATGCCCCGTTAATTGATTCGTCAAGTGCAAGACGTGTCGTACTCCGAGTGGTTTTCAGAGGCATTCCCTATATACAACATAGGGTGCATGTGTGTAAGATTTAGAATACCAACACACACTTCTCCAAACATTCTACATTTCTCAATTCAAAGAAGTTTCATGCATTTCATTTAACCAAAATTGTCACGATACATATGACGTGGCATTACAGAAATCATGACAGAAGATGCATGTGAGCTAATTTAGTAAAAGTTTTAACACAAACTATCTTAACACCTAACTAAACCAACAAGGGCTATTACCTAGAAAAGCGAGAAACAAAGCAAGACAACAGGCAACTTCTACATATGACTAGCCCACTGACTCTGGTAAGGGGGAGGTGCCTCCTTATCCTGTATACAGCACAGGAAAGCCTTCAAGGTGTGAGACATCTTCTCAAATTTCTGTTTCAGATAAGCCTGATTCTTTTCAAGCTTTTGCTTCAAATCGGCCTAGTTTTTTTCTATCTTGGCCATACGACTTCTAAGGCGGCCCAATCACGACGGTCCTCACGAGTAGCAGTAGGAGGTCTCCCATCTGAATCCTGGGCCTCCTCTCTTCCCAAAGGGATAGTAAACTGAAGAGGCTCCAATAGTGGGTTTCGTATATGAGCGTAGAAGGCTCGTACGGTGCCTTCACTTGTATGAGTGTTTCCCTCAAATATGGGTCCCCAACCATTTTCTATTAGCATGTCCATTACTAGGTATAATATGAAAAACTTTTCATCCACATGAGCCTCAAATACAACTTTTCGGTTACGAAACCTACCTAATTCGACGTCCGCCAGTAGCGATCTTTCGATGGAGATCTGTGGGCCAAGATTCCGTTTTGATCTTCTCTCTCATTTGGCGTTCATGCCTGCTTTGGCGCCCGTCTTCTTCCTTGTATGGGTTGGGCAGCTAGGCCTGGCTTCATCCGTGGATGCCCTTCTCTTTCCCATGAGAGAAAGGAGTGTGGAGAGCGAGAAGATTATAACAACTAGTTCAAAAAGGGCCATGAGATGGAAAAAGCTTAAGAATAGGGTGGATTTGGGAAGCTTGAGAGTTATGAGACACAAAGATGGATTTGTGCACTCAAATGAGAAGTAATAAAGGGGATTGAAGGTAATAGGAGATGGGTTTGAGAGAATGGTAGAGGTGGGTACAAGAAAAGGAAGAAGATGAAGTTTGTGGTATATGGAAAGAGATTTGAAAGAGAAATTGCAAGTTTGGAGGGGTTTGAGAGCTAGGGGAGGGGTGAAATGAGCAAAGGAGGGTAAAGGGACCCTAAATAGGGTGGACCCACATGCAAATGGATCATATTTCAATGGTCAGTTTCGCCCGTCGACGAAACTTAGAATCCTACAATTATTTCTACATTTTATCACCCCCTCCTAACTCAAAGTATGTCAGTGTGCGTCATGGCACCATAACCCAGGTCCACTTTAATCCAAATCATGCTCTGATACCAATTTGTAACGCCCCGAAAATCGGGGGTCGAGCAGAAGCTCAACTCCCGAGTTCTAATGCATCACTTATGCAACATTGATAATAATGTTTAAATATTGTCCATATTAGTGTATTAAACATGAGTGAGATTATACTAAAACTGCATATCATACTCCAGAGATAATTAAGTTAAGCAAGCGGAAGACTGAGATAAGTATATAATGTATATAAGTGTTTCACAACCTCCAGAGTATGAGTATGTTACCCGGCTGAATACATACATATATGGTTCCAAAATTTATAAAATATCAAAGTATAAATGTCCAACTAATTCATGTTACCCTGTAATCTCATCGAATCAGAACAAGGTCTACGAAGACCAGCCCGATAGCAGAACTTAAAAGAATTCCTCCTCCTCGTCCATGAAGTCCATTTCAGCTGTATAGACTCCGACATTATCTGCATTTACAACATAGTCTGGTTGGTGTTTTAAAACACCATCTCAAGTGGGAATGAGTAGCTAATTCAGTGAAACTATAAAGCAAAGGTTAACATGTTATCAATTCAGTTAAGTAATAATGATAAAGCAATACAACAATCATATCCTAAGTACTCTTGTTAATGCAAGAATGTATGCAATAATGATGCATACCCTAGCCTGCACTCCCTCAGCGACATCATCTCACGGTCACGCATGTTAAACTCCCACTGTGCTCAACTCCCACGCCAAAGGCACATGTAGTGCGGTGCATGGTCGTGTTAGCTAATATTTAATTAGGCTTACTCATACAGCAGATTCTGGAGCTAAGGTACCTCTCTTTATATCATTTACCCAAACAATTATCCATCTAGGGTCGTCAATCCTAGCTTGTCACATACGATAGGCAAGTTCAGGTCACTACGAAGAGGCTCGTCACCTCGGCGTAGGCCTATTTTATACTCAAGGTCACTCTACCAACGTCATACCAACTAGAGCGCTATTTTCAAAAGGGGTCCGAATCAGACGGTACACCCCAACCCACGCTGGGACCACAACCAGGCTACGCCGAGGTAGGCCTCGTTTATACTCGAGGTCATTACAGGAAGGCTCGTCACCTTAGCGTAGGCCGACAGCTCGAATACAGTGTCCCATACCGTCGTATTCGGCTCATGAGTTTGGGTTGCTCACTAGTCACTACGGGGAGGCTCGTCATCCTAGCGTAGGCCGACAACTCAACCATCGTGCCCTATACCACCATGTCTGGCTCATGAGCCTTAGCGAAACATGGTACCAAGGTTAAACAGGCTTTGCATTTATAAGTGGTACCTTGGATTCAAACAGTAGCGTCCGTACATGTTGAACATACATTAGGCCAATCGGGTTACTTGACAAGTCCGACTGGTATGAGCGCACACTAAATTGATCAACTTAGAGTGCATACGCACTCCTTGTGGCCTAACTACTGTTGATAATCACCGTACAACTCGGATTCATCGAACATGTCCGTGGTAGCGAAACTGCTTCAGTCACTCGATCGGAAGTCATTACCGATTGCCTAGACTACGTCGTAGTCCCAATCACACTCCAAAGCAATAACATTCACATATGGTAATCATAACAGTATTGAACAAAGAATTCAAGCATTGCAATTTATAAAACACATAGTGAACATGTCATCATACATATGCATTTCATACATAAATCACGTAATTGGGTTTAGGTTACGTGAATGAATTTATACTTGTAGCTAAGGTAGTTGAGAATCTTATCGCAACACCCTTATAATATACAATTTATCAAACACTTACTCATTCAGACATTTTATCAAACACTTAGGCTACTCATTTCAACATACATATAATAAACTAGTCACAACATATATTATGACGAATCCTTTCACAAGGGAGTTGTCACACATACAACAATCACCTATTCTCAATTAATAAGCATGGTAAGCACAAATTAGAATTCCATATTCATTCAGACATTTCAACAAACACATGGAATGCATTATATTAAACATAGTTCATATATATGTGTAATACACGGAAAACATCGTATCAAGCACATATGACAGCAATCAAGTCAGTCATAAATCATTAACTAACATTGAAAGCCTTGAAAACCATAACCTAAACGTTTATAGTCCACACCTTTCATCAGTTTGCTTGTTATGAACTCGATTCATACACTACGTATCCGTCTACAGCACATCAACTACCTAAATCACGAAGTAGGTTAGCTATTACGTCGATTACTCTATTTAGATTCCTAAATCAAGATTAGGGTTAGGATTTCTTACCAAAATCGAAGTTGGTATCAACGGTGTAGCGATGGTGGGGTAGCAATTTGGCGTGTGGAGTCATGGGAAAGGATCCCAGCAATGATCCTATGATCTCACTCTCTTCTCCTCATTCTTTTCTCCTCTTTTCTCTCTTCTCTCTCATAGGGTTAGAGAATTCGTATGGAATGAGAGAGGGGTGGGTTTAGGGCATTATATAAGCCTAGAAGTGATGTCAATGGCCCCAAGGCCATGATATACTTAGGTTATAGCCAAAAGGCGTCTGTTTCGGACTAACGGAGCTCATCTAGAGGTTCATTACTCGCATACTATCTGAAGAAAGTTCCCTGACAATGGATCTATACCAGGTTAAGGTTTTGGTTCGATCGGATCAGTGGATCGATCGTGGAGGACCCGTTTCAATTCAACGGTCATTGTCACTCGATCAGGGCCACAAGTATACGGATATGAGCAGCGAAATTTGTTGAGGGTCAAATGTTGCATATCAGACCCCATTTATTACCTGATTTTAACCAACATGATAATGTTTAATGGACTATTTTAATCGTGTTTGTGATGTATAGTGTAATTAGGAGCTTGGACTGGCATAGGATGCTAAAAGCATGAAATTAAGCTCTGATGTCACCAAGGCTATGGACGGACTCCAGGGGACCAAGATTGACGGATTTACATGACAGAGATCCGATTAGTTCGAAGCTACATACATGGCCTGAGGACCATAAATTAACCGTACATGTCGAATTCCGGCCATTGGATCTTCGTGAAAGTGTCCCAAAGGACAGATTATCCCATAAACATCGATTTCTGGCCCACTTGATCTCTGGATATGATTCAAAATTGGGCTCGACCCCTGAAATTAGTTGGAAGAACGAATGGATGGATTAGATTTCTAAAAACATCAAGGTAGGACCCACCTGATGTGATTGGCGTGCATAAAGTGCACGCCCACTCGCAATGCACTGCATCAAATATGCAGTCAAACTGCGTTTGACTGAAGAATGCGGGATCCCATTCAAAAACGGCAACTGCCGTGTTTTGCTTGTGCGAACAGGGGATGGTTGTGATCCATGTGGGCCACCATACGGACCCAGCGGCTCAATCCGAGCCATTCATTTGAACTAAATGGAGGAGTCGACCATTATCTAGGTGATTTTGATCTGGAATATCTTGGATAGTGGGCACCAGCTTGCTGAACGATGGAGTCTTCACCCACGATTGATCAGATGGGCTGCATCAACGGAATTCCAAAACAGGCCATGTCTGACTGAAATTTCACGACAAAACTGATGGATGGTGTGGATTTCCTCACTAATATCAGTTATGGGACTTACCATCGAAACAATGTTCGGGCGCAGTCCCTGTTTATGCAGTCCACGCGCTCCCGACCGATCCGGGCTGTTTTGCAGGCGTGATTAGGATTGGTCCGCTGATCTGGACCGTTTAAATTTCTCTCAAGGTGGGACCGATCATAACTAAGGCGATTGCATGTCTTAGATTTCACATGTGTGGCCGTGATGTCGACTCCAAACGAAAGTCGTTACTACAGTATCTATTGCTGTGTATCACTTTGCAGAAGCCTCCATCGACTGTTGTGCATAAACAGCTGTTCAACTCTTCAGCAGCCGACCTCCCATCCAACGTTCTTCATGTTTATAAAAGGAAAGACAAGAGAGAGATTAGGGGCATTCAATCAACGGGTGAGAGAGATATTAGTTTAGGATTTTTGTTTTCTTTCTTTTTACTGTTTTATTTGAAGTTTGGAGTGCTTTAGCTTCATCATGATTTGCTAAACCTCTTAGCTAGGGCTAAGAGGTTAAGCTTGTAGTGTAATGGGAGACTTTACTTTATGCCTTTGATTTAATTTTAATTTGTGAACTAAACTTGATATTAGTTTGATTACTAAGGGAATGTTTTTAGTTTTTTTAATGGTCTGTTGTGACTAAAATTACAATGGGTCTGCGATAGCTTTGAGCATGTTCATTGCCTTTTTATGTTTATGACGTCAGGAAGCCCTATTGTTCACCATCGTCTCCTGGGCATGGTCGGATGACGGTACCCTTCCTAACCTTCATGCATTATTGATTGGTTGGTAATTAGTTTAATTCTGTTGTTTACTTTGTCTCCTGGGCATGGTTTGGTGATGGAATCCATTCTAATTCATGTACCTTTCATCTCTTTGAAAACTATATCAAGTAAGTTCAATTTGATTTTCATGGTTACACTTTCCAACTGGATGAAGATGGGACTCTAAGTCCAGTTGAGTTCTTGAAGCAGGCATAAGATTTCCCTGATTTCTACAAGTGGATCCTCTGAATCCCTAGTTTCTTACATCTGAATTCTTTAGATTTTAGATAATTATTTCATCATTATTCTTCAATTTACAGTTGATTTAGAATTCATCTTAGTCTAGTTCTACTTCTACTTAGTTTCAAATAACGTACAGGTATCAGTCCTTTGGGATTCGACCTCGGTCTTACCGAGTTTATTACTATATCACAACCCTATACTTGGGGAGTGAACAAAATTTCCCTTATCCATGGCTGTATTTGGGTCAGAATCTGACGGTCCGAAGTTTTCAATTTCGTCCGCAAGCGAATGACTCAAATTACTTAAGTTTGAATTCATTTTTAAAGATATTCGCGTTTCTCACACTATTCGCTCAAGGGTCAAGTGATCAGGGTCGAATATTACATATCAACCCCAGTAATTGCCTAAATTTACATACCTGATAAGGCTTAATGGAATATTTTAATCGTATTTTCATTTCAGGATGTAATAATGAGCGTTGGACTGAAAAGAGGATTAAAAGCATGGATTTGATGATCCAAAGCCACCTGAGCACGGGATGGACCCCAGAGAACCAATAATGAAGAGTTTACACGCCTGAGATCTGAGGAAAGCGAGCCAAAGGGGCCCGAAAGGGGTCCAGAATGGAAGATCACATGGTTCCCGCCATCCGATCAGTTCGAAACTTCATACATGTGATGGGGGCCGTAAATTAACCGTACATATCAAGTTTCAGCTCTTGGATCACTATGGAAGTGCCCCAACGGTCAAATCAGCCCAGTAAATTCCAATTTGGGGCCCACCTGATATCTGGAACTGCCTCAAGTTTTGTCCCAATGGTTTAATTCAAATGGGAAAAAGGATGGACGGTGCAGATTTCTCATAAACATCACAGTGGGCCCCACACGAGATGCATGTACACCATGCACATGCGCAGCCGCTGTGCATGGGACCGCCAGCCGGTCAAAGCGACCGCTGACCCGCGCCCTCCGCAGCTGCCGCCAGCGTTAACGCTAGCCGATCCTTCGTCAGAGTTGTGGGTCCACACCGTCCATCCAAACATCAATCCGGTCCGTTCATCAGGTCCAAATGACAACCATTAACATTGCCTAGGTGGCCGAATTTCAAACGGTCATCTGGAGAAAAATCTAGCCGTTCAATTGACGGTTGGATGGTGGAATGAAGAATCTGGTGGGCCACACCGAAAACAATGAAACCGGACATCCCTGGACGGTTTTCAGTCGGGAGTCGAATGGACGGAGTGGATTTTCAATTTAAGAAGAGGAGTGGGCCCCACCATTTTTGCAGCGAAAAGGAACCCGCGTCCCTGTTTCCGCACCAGCGAACGAGCGCTGACCGTTTTTGTGGACGTCAGTGGGCCCCACACGTCACCTTTCCGGACGATCCAAGTCGTTCATCGTGTAGACGGCCGCGAACACTACAAACCCATGCTGATACTCCACTCCCATGCGTACACATGTGCATAATATAGAGGCCACAAAAGGGCTGCCCTACAACATTCAAATCGGATCTTTCTGTATTTTATTCTCTGGGCCGCGTTGATGGACGTTCAAAATCACCCATTCTTGACTGAAATTTCGTCCTGAATCCAATGGATGGGGTGGATTTTCCAGAAAACACTTCGGTGGGGCCCACCGATCATGGCTGCGAAAATTTTCACTCCATGTCCTGCTACAACTCTGCCACTGATCCAGCTTTCCATCAACTATAAAAGAGGAGTTTGGGACATGGGAAAATCATTCAAAACCAGGGAGGAGCTCCAGATCTACAGCAAGGGAGAGAAGAAAGAGAAGAGAGAGAAGAAAGAAGAGAGAGAGAAATTGGTTTGATTTTCCTTTTATGACTTTTTTTTATCTTTATTTTTCCATTTGTTTAATGGATTTTATGGGTAACTAATCTCTCAGCTAGGGCTGAGATGAAACCCCTAATTTGAATCTCCATTGTTCTATGTTAATTTTTCTTCAATTAGATTGATTTGTTTCTTCCCCTAGTGTGCTTGATTGTTTTAAATTCTATACTTCTCCATCTATGAACTTTGATCAGAGTCTATGGATGGATGTGGTCTGGATGCTTATTCTAGGTGCTTGTATCTGATCATGAACAGGTTCCTGTAGAGGGAGAAACAGGGTGCTTTACTGAACTGCACATTCCATATGCCCGATTTGGACATGGGATATGTTATTCATAGCATTGCTTGAAGGAATTAGACAATCTGTATGCCCGATTAAGGACACAGATTGTGCTTTCTCTAGATAAGTTGATCAATCTAATTTAAGGTGAATTAACAGACAAAACAATGGTTAGGATAATTAGGGGTGGATTCGAAAGTCCTAGTGCTCTCTCTGATTGAATTTTCTTCCTTATTCTCAATAGTTATTTTTCCATAGATTTGTGTTAGCCATTTGATCCTTTATTTGTTGAATTAGTTAAGGAGAATCGTGAATTTGAATTGTGACGACCAGTCCTCGTGGGATTCGACCTCGATCTTACCGAGTTTATTACTACATCACAACCCTATACTTGGGGAGTGAACATCAAGTTGTGCGTTTCTGGATATTATTTGGGCTCGATTCCTGCGTTGGTTGTTAAGCCCAATAACGCGGTCATAACCCTATAGTTTCACGGTAATCGAACTTTCGACGTGCGGTCCATGCCCAATACGGAGTTTCAATGTGCTCCCGAGAGCAACTGGGTTTTGAGATTGATCCTATGTTTCTAGGTAATGGTGGGTTGCAATTCTAATGGGTTTGGGTCTTGCAGTTCGTATAGAAAGTAGTTCGAGCTAATTCTCAAATTCATTTAGTTTAGTACTTAACTAAATTCCGCCCTAATTACGGCAGAATAAGGTCTTAGGGTAGTTATATATCCCTTTTTGGCACTTTTAGTTAGTATATTATTTTATTTATTTTTTAGTAGTTCTTCATTAAGTTTACTTCATCTCCACAAAATTTCATTAGATTTCGTAATGTAGAAAAATTCTAAAAATTCTAGAAGTAGCAGCTGTCCAAACTAATAATTTTTGGATAGTTGTCACATCAACCTACATTCAACTATATTAAAATTTTTATTATATATATTTTTTTATTTTTATATGAAACTAGACTTATCAAGATTTAATCTGGCTTTTGAATCACCTAAATCAGAGTTATAACGAGGGAAATATGACTTTTTGAAGTTGGTCGAAAACTGTAGAAAACTGCAGCGAGGGAGCACCGAATTTTTGGCGCACCGACGAGGCATCGCGTCCGCTGGTCCGACCGTGATGGCATCGCGCCCGCCTGGTGGTGGTTTTGTCGCGTAAAGTTTTTAAATGGATATATCTTTCAATCTGGAATGAGTTACGCGACGTACCATATATGAATTTGGGGTAGGAGAAGCTGCTCTATCCGAATAACTTATTTATTTCATAAGATTCCAAAAGGTTAATGGTCAAAAACCTATTTTATTTATTTATTTACCATTTATAGTAAATTTTAGTTAAGTATTATTCTTCATCACTTTAACTTTAGGATTAGTGTCTAATATGAAAGTACTTAGAAAAAATTGAAGAATAAGGTGGTGAAAGGTGAAATTTTGAAGGAAATTGGTTGAAAAGGGATTTTATACTTTGGGATTGAGTTCTGAGAAGTCAGTAAGGTGTTATGATTGATCCATTGCCTAAGGACGACTAACTCCAAGTTGGAAAACATCCAGGATGTTATACATTATGTTTTAACTTTTTCCTAAAATTCCATTTACATCTTATTGTCTTATTCCCAAGTGGCAAGTCTATTAATTCCCAAGTTTTATTATATAGAATAGATTCTAATTTATCATTTATAACTTATTTATATAAGAATGTATTAGGTTAATTGATAGCTTTTGTATAAGTTAAAGGATCATTTTCAATGAGAAAGTATAGAATCTCTCCTTGGTTAGTTTCTTTCCTAATCCTTACACTGCTTTTTTATTTTATTTCTTTAACGTTTTTTTTTTTTTTTTTTTTTTCTTTTCTTTTTTTTTTTTTTTTTTTTTTTTTTTTTTTTTTTTTTTTTTTTTTTTTACAGTCTTATTACTTGAGAAAAATACTTGAAGCATCACTATTTTTAATTTCTTTAGATGCAATTTTCATTGAAAAATCATCCTATTTAGAATGCGACAAGAAAAGGAAAGTAGGATGTTTCTTCTATAGTTCATAGGGTGTCTTACTTGTAACTTTATAAAGTACTCTATTCAAAATACAACAAGCAAAAAGAATGGTTTCTCCTTGCATGTTTGAGGGTAAATCAAAATTGTTCAACATTGCATTCATCATTTCTTTTAGGGCCCGTTTGGCCGGGCGGATTGGAAGGGATTGGAAGTTAAATCCCAGGATTGGCTGGGCGTGCCAAACAGACTGGGTGATCTGATCCCGGGATATAGCAATCCCATGGATCTTAAGACAATCCGTTGACAACACCATCATTACCTTTAAATCCCATCCAATCCACCCTAATCCGTTCAAAATTGCCTGTAACGTGTTTGGTTCGAGGGATTGGAAGGGATGGAAAGGTTCATTCCCGGGATTAGTCGGGCATGACAAACAGACTCGATATGGCAATCCGGGGATATAGAAATCCCATGGATCTTAAGACAATCCACTGACAACACCATCAGTACCTTGAAATGCATGTCATCCACCCTAATACCATTCAATCCCTTCCAATCCACCTGGCCAAACGGGCCCTTAAAGTTCTATTTTTTCCGTTCTGCTATACCATTTTGTTCAGATGTATAAGGGGCAGTAATTTCATGTATAATGTCATTCTTTTTATATAATTCCTTAAACTGTAAGGATTCATATTCATCTCCTCTATTTGTTATAATTCCCTTGATTTTCTTATTTAACTACTTTCAACTTCTATAATATACCTGATAAAGAACTCCAAGGCTTCGTCTTTACTTCTTAGTAGATATACTCTAATGTACTTCGAGAAATCATATACGAAAGTTATGTAGTATCTTTTTCTGTTTCTAGACATGTGATTCTTTAAAATGGCCAAGCTATATGTCCTAGAGGAGGGGGGGTGAATAGGACTATGCCAAATTAAAATAAAATCAGCGGAATAAAAATAAATAGATAGCCTTACAATTACAGATCAATTCACAATGCTGAAATCAATTTAACCTTAATAAATAAGTATTGAGAGGTTGATACAAATTCAGTTCTAAGGACAACCTTACACCATAATAAACAAGGGTTTATGGTAGGACAACCTTATTTTTAGAATGTCGTTTGAATCAATAACTCAATCTGAATAGAAATAACTAAATAGCAATGAATTGAAATAAATTGCTGAAATAGAGATCTAACTTATTACAACAATCCCCACACTTGCTTGAAATGTAAATTTGTAACATCCCAGATTTTTGCCAACCTGGAATTAGACGTCCTTAGGCAATGGGTCACTCCTAACGCCTTATTAACTTGTCAGAACTCAATCCCACAGTCTACAAATCTCTTTTCAAACCATTTTCTTCAAAATCTCACCTTTCATTACCTTGTTCTTTAAATCTTTCTAAGTACTTTTACATTAGACACTAATCTTAAGGTTTAGGTGATGAAGAACAATACTTAAACTATAAATTACTATAACTAGTAGATACAGAAATAAAATGGGCTTTTAACCATTACCCTTATGGAAACCCACAAAACGAATAAGCTATTTGGAACATTAGCCTCTCCTGCCCTAGGACCTTCTTCTGTTGTCATTAGGGCATGCTCTAGTTGAGTATTAATAACTTGGATCCCTTTATATACAAACTACAAAGGACTAAGTACCACCTCAGACAAAAATCACTCAGGACTAAATCCTTTAAGAATTAAGCGAGAATTAGCTAGTGTTAAACTAGAGTACTTGTGAAATTAGCACCAATCACTTTAAATACGATCTGTAAGACCTAAAACTTGTAGAATCATTGACGCTAGGTTACCTTAAAATCTAAGAATAATCTCATTACCTGGCTGCTCTCGGGAGCATCACGAAACTCCGTATCAGATCTGGACCGCACGTCGGAAGTCCGATTAAAGCGGAGTTAAACGGTTAGGACCGCCTTGCTGGGCTTGACAACCATCTCGAAAATCAAATCCAGATAATGTCCCGGGGCTATTCGCTTGAGCCCGGAGTGAGGAGTTTGAGAAATGTGAAATTAATTAAAAATAAAATATAAATTTAAGTAACCTGGAACGTGTCGCTTACGAATCAGTTATAAGGATTTCGACCGTCAGAATCAAGCCAGATTACACCCTTGGATCAGGGATATTTACCCCTACGTGTCAGTGTACTTGAAATCTCTGATCGAGTTTCGCTGACCATTGAACTGAAACTGGTCCGCCACGTGCGATTTGGAAACTCGACTGGAACGAAACCTTAGCTGAACCTAGATCCAGTGCTATAGGTTGATATACTACCACAGACGAAGGCTTAGAGATTCTAGCGTATTCGTTACGATTCTACGATAAAAGATGCGGACTTTAGATGTATAGGTTATGATTTTCAATGCTTTTAATGTCAGATAATAATAGATTCATGATCTGCATGCAATTGCACATGTACAAAGTATTGTCCGTTTCATTTTTCGATTATACGTTAACTATGTTGAATATAATGTATTTCTCGTATTTGTAGAAAATACCGTATACGTATGGAATACGGATTTATGCTTGTCATGATTAATTGTTGTCTATGTATGCTAGATACATGTGTATCAACTTCTGGGTGAACGGATTAGCCTAACTCCTGTTATATTAACATACGTCGTGTATGTACTAGTTGTAGCAAAGTGTTTGCAGAAATGTTAAAATGAATATGGAACTATAATTTATGCTTGCCATGACTATTGGTCGTGTATGCATGATCGTGGTTCATGTGACAATCCTTGTGAAAGGATTCGCTATGACTTGTGTTTTAACTAGTATATTATAGGTATGTTGGAATGTGTAGTCTAAGTGTTTGTGAAAATACTTGTATAGGTATGTACTTAATCTAGTAGTGCATGGTGTAGGTGTTGAGATAGGATTCTCAACTACCTTAGTGATGTGTATGATTTCCTTCATGTAAGTTGTTTAGTTTAATCACTTACTGGTTTATGAAACGTATGTGTTTGGATTTCTGTTTGCCTTATGTTTTATAACACGCTTGTTAATAGGTTTGAATTACTTGTTTATTTAATTCTGCTCTGACTACTTCACATGTTTAAGTTGTATTCCATAAAATCTGTGAAGGGTGATGGGGGAGTGGTGTAACGATTCTGTGCAATAGCCCTGGCAGCCCTAAGCGGACAATATTGGATGTTTGATTATATGATTTGAAATCTTGATCCATTACTGTTTTAGCTGTTCCGTAATTGAATGTGATTGGGGCTATTGTATAGTCCAGGCAATCGGTAACGGGATTGAATTTGTGGCTGAGATTCATTCGCCACGTGAGGTGTGTTTGACGAACCCGAGTCGTATTTCGGTTGGCGGCAGTAGTTAGGCCACGCGAAGTGTTTATGCACTTCATGTCGTTCAGTGCGCTCGAGCTAGTCGAGTCCGCCAAGTAACCCGATCCGCCTTATGTATGTTCATCATATTTGGATGCCTTTGCTTGAACCTAGGGTACTAAACTTACCAGTGAAATCCCATTAACCATGGTATCATGATCCGCTAAGACTCATGAGCCAGGCATGGTGGTATGGGACACCGTGGTCGACCTGTCGGCCTATGCTAGGGCCTCGAGCCTCCCCGTAGTGACCGGTGAGCAACCAAACTAGTGAGCCGAAGACGGTAGTATGAGACACTGTATTCGAGCTATCGGCCTACACTGCTTTGATGGGTGATGGGGGAGTGGTGTAACGATTACATGTAACAGCCCTGACAGCCCTCACCGTACCCGGTGTAGTGACCTCGAGCATAATCTGAATCTACAGTGAGGCGACGAGCCTTCCCGTAGTAAATAGAGTATAAACTAGGCCTGTATTGATAAGGTGATGGGGGAGCGGTGCAACGAGTGCATGTAACAGCCCTGATAGCCCTTTACAGCAACCTAGAACCGCATCATCGTATGAGAGTATCTAAGACTGACGACCCTAGAATGGATCATTGTTTGGGAATGATATAAGGGAGGTACCTTAATTTTCCAATCCTGCTGTATGAAAAGGACTAATAATAACTCGGTAATCATGCTCATTATCACACTGCATGTGCCTGGAAGATGTGGAGCACCGAGGGATGAATGCCTGCCACGGACGTAAGATGGTGTCGCATGAGGGAGTATGTAGGTGAGGGCATGCATCATGACTGCATTCATACTTGCATTAACAAGATTATTTAGGAATGTTTGATTGTACTGCTTTATCATTACTACTTGACTGAATTGATAACATGTTAACCTATGCTTTATTGTTCCACTGAGTTGATCACTCACTCCCATGTTATTGGACGGTGTTGTACACACCAACCAGACCCTGTTGTAGCTGCAGGTGATGGCGATGCTTATGAAGCAGAGCCGGACTACTACTATGATGTTGAGGAGGAGTTCTCCTACATGTAACTCTCTGACAAGTCTATGAAGACCTGAAATTGCATTGACGAGGCTATGGTATTTGGGATAGAAGACATTACACTTCCTCAATTTGGTATAATTTGGAATTGTACTTGTAAATAGTTAGCCTGGTAACATTATCACACTCTGGAGACTCACCACAGTTTATACAGTTTATATATCTATCACAGTCTTCCGCTTGCTATCTCACTTGTCTCTAGAGTATGATATGCTGTTTTGGCTTAATCTCACTCATGTACAATGCACTAATACAGACAACATTCAATCATCATTCATTATGTTGCATAAGTAATGCGTTGGAACTCGAGAGTTGAGTTTATGCTCGACCCTGATTTTCAGGGTGTTACAAAATTGTTACAACATTCACATCCACACGTACATTCCACGAAATTGAATGATAAATGATATGAAATTTAAGCAAGTATTCAATCCACAAGACAAAGAGTTATAGTGGTTCGCTTGTGTGTACACCAATTGTTGTTCAACAGCCACACAACATGCTACTCCACTCCTAATATCCTCACACAGGGATATTAGCGTTTACTATCAAATAGGTTTTCACAGGTTCACCCAAAACCTTTATAATTGTGTCTTTTTAACTTGGGCTTACACAATTCAAAAACCCACAATTCTAAGTTTTTTTGCTCTACTCAGACAACCACACAAATTGAGATTTTTCTGGCGAATCTAAAACAAAAACCAAAATAGAATGAAATTTACAAAATTGTAAAATACTTGGATTTCTCCTTTTCGTAGCAGCCCGGTAGAACCAATCGGAGTAGATGTTCGAATATAGAAGTTCAATGTCCACTACTCACTTTAAAATGGTTCTAAGTTCTAATTGATTTTAGATTTAAACCAGTTAGGCGTAACTATATTTGATTTTGATTCCAAGAAGAAGGAATACAGCAATTCCTCTTTTCAAATGAGATTGGATACAGGAACAAAATCAAATTAAATAAACTAGCAAAAAGAGAAAGCAATTATGCACAAAATAACTTAAAAATAAACACAAACTTATCTCAGAGAGGAGCCTTGAATTCACTTAATTTTCAATGTAAAAACTCTGAAATTCGTGTGCTATTTATAGCTGAAGAAATTCGTTTTCGACTGGTCCTAGGGTCACCACGACTGGTCTTGGAATAAACTGATTTTTGAATTTTTGAGCGCGATCGCATCAGACCATTGTACGACCGGTCGTAGACAGTCCACGACTGGTCGAAAGCAGGCCATGACCGGTCGAGACCCCTCTACGACTGGTCGTGCGACACTTGATTTAGTCGCTGGAGTTTGAGTCGTAGCTTTACGACTAGTCGAAGGTCAAGTCGAAACCATCCCACGACCGGTCGAGCAGACTCTAGGACTGGTCGTAGCCAAACTGGAAAATTCGATAAATTGCAACAATTCTAGGACTGGTCTTGGAACCTCTTAGATTAATCGAAACAGTGCTAGGACTGGTCGAACAAGGTCTAGGACTGGTCTTAGAATAGACCAAAATCATGTAATAATATTCAATTGAATTATGTAGCCAAAGTGACCTACCCTAAGGTCAATCTAAGGTTTATCATACCTGGGACATGAAGTATGGACATTGAACACTTCATTTGCTTAGACATTGATCATTACGAAGCTTAAGTCTTGAGCTTGAGTTCTTCTTTATGTAGCTTGACTACTTCACAAGCTTTGAAATTAATGACACTTTAAGTTGCACTTGAGTCCCATACTAATATTTGAATCTTGAACTTCCACTTGTACTTGAACTTGAGTCTTGACCCTGAGCTCTTCTTTAATATCTTTTACATTGTAGCTTGAACTATCATGAAGCTTGAAGAATTCTTTGAACTAGACTTCAAGTGTTGACGTGGTGTCTCAAACAGATTTATCAAGATATAAACACAAGACATACGAAGAAGTTTTGACACACAAAATTTGACAATCAAAGAGGAATCAAATCATAGCACTTACAATCTCCCCCTTTGTCAAATTTGTGACAAAACACCTCTCATACTTCAATAAGATAAGCATCATCACATTGTATAGTAACGAATCATGCACCAGTTGTCATAACACAACTCCCCCTGGGTTAGTACACCTCAACTCCCATCATAATCCATAGAATTCACAAATTCTCCCCCCTTTTGTCAAAATATGACAACGGAAGAAACAAAGATAGGATATGAAAGACAGAAATAGAGAAAGCAACTCAGAAAGATAGAATGATAAAAAGTGCAGAGTTAAGAACAATACAAAAGAAGTCATCAAGGTGAGTCAGAGTACATATCAAAAGAGTTAACAAGTGAAGTTTAAAACAGGCATCCACACAACCAAAGAAAGTAAATTAGTAAAATTATTACAGACCAAAGATTTAACATTCTCAATCTAAACCAGAAGATGGAGCAGGTATGTTAGGATCACATTGATGAAGGCTCTTCTGTAAGCGCCTAAAATATTTGCGCATAATTTTAAATTGTTGATTGTGGCCAACATTCATTTGTTCTACCTTTTCCTCTAATGCACTTAGACGTGCATTGACATTAGATGGTTCAAAGTCTGGATCATTTCCAGAATCAGAATCAATTTCATTAAAAATATCATCCGTGTCAATATCATCGGGTGGCAGCTCATCACCTTTGACACCAATCTCAGCTTCAGCAGCAGCTTCACCCTCATCAGCATTAACTTGACCAGGGGCTAAACCCAACTTCATTTTATTCAAGTTAGAATTGTTAAATATGAGGTGTTGGGTAGGTGCCTCACCGACGGGCATAGCAACTAACATGTGAGTGGCTAATACATTCAACAGATATCCAAATGGAATATCACCATGACCAGGATGACTACAGATTTGAATGATAGAGGAACAAATCAAGGAGGGCAAACAGACATTAGCACCAGTAATGATTAAGTACAAAATACGAACCATAAACAGAGTTAACTCAGTCTTGTTTCCAGAGCGGGGATACAAATTAGAAGTGAAGATACAATGCAACACTCTGTATTTGGGTAACTAATATTTGGTTTTAAGGGCATTCCCATTTGCAGTCCATGGTGCATTCATGTTACACAATGCTCTAGTATAAGTACGTTTTTCCGATTCTGACACTTTCTCAGCAAGTGCACTAGGATGAATACCATCATCATTTACAGGTATGTCTATAAGGCCAGAAATTAAATGTTGATCAATAGAAAAAGGCTCTTCTCTTGTGGTAATAATGAAAGTCAGTTGGTCAGCAGAAAAGTCAGATATGCATGCACCCATGGCCTGTGCTATGGACTGGTATGCCGGCCCGCCCCAGTGTAAAATGTTTTCCCATCCTACAGATTAAAGGAGAGGAAGGAGACTGTAAGGAGCAATATGATTTAAACTAACAACTTTTTTAACAATAACATTGCGCATACGTAAGTCTTGTACATGTGGTGGATTATCTTCAGGATCCCTAAGATGACGTTTAGTGATAGCATTTGAACGAGAAGAACAAGCACCTCTAGGATTTTTCTTTTTTACTTCTAGATTCCATATTCTTGAAGAAATGAAAGAAATTTCAAGAGAAGAGAGATGGGTTTCTCTAGATTTAACAAATGAGTAAGAAAAAATCCAAAAAGTTGAAGATCTATATGAAATAGACAACAATAATCAAGAAATCTAAGAGTAAAGATTAAGATACTTCAAGAAAATAAGGAAAATCACTCTAACCTGAAGGAATCGAACACAAGGGTTCGACTAGTTGAAGCTCGGCTCGTTAGTGAGGAGGGTTAGAATGACGAAGAAGAGAGTTTTCCCAAATTGAAGAGGTCAGCGCGCTGCACGACCGGTCTTGGGATATACTCGACCGGTCGTAGCAAGACTGGTCGAGCACGTCCTCGACCGGTCTTAGACAAAAAAAAAAAAATGCAATTTTCATAGAATTTTGAAATTTAAATTAATAACATATTAACATTATATACAATATGATACAAAGTTGCATGACAATCATTTAAAATTGCACATACCAAGATCAAATTTCAATTTATTAAACCTACTTTTGTCGAGTGGTCTAGTGAAAATGTCAGCAAACTGAGTCTCGGTAGGAATATATTCTAAAGAAACTATTTTTTCTTCCACTAATTCACGAATATAATGAAACCGAATGTCAATGTGCTTAGTACGTGAATGCTGGATTGAGTTTTTTGAAATGTTTATCGCACTGAAATTATCACAGTATAAAACCATCGAGTCTTGTGTGATTCCATAATCACTCAACATTCGTTTCATCCAAACCAACTGAGTACATGCATTTCCTCCTGCAATGTATTCGGCCTCAATGGTTGAGAGTGATATGAAACTTTGCTTCTTGCTAAACCAAGAAACCAAACAGTTTCCAATGTAAAAACAATCACCGCTGGTTGATTTTCTGTCATCTATATTTCCTGCACAATCAGCATCCGAATACCCAGCCAATTGAACACTAGTATCATAGGGATACCAAAGACCCAGATTAACTGAACTTGCAATATATTGAATAATTCGCTTAACATCAGTTAAGTGAGATTCTTTAGGATTAGACTGATATTTAGCGCAAATTCCAACACTTAAAGCAATATCAGGTCTACTTGCAGTTAAGTAAAGTAAGCTACCTATCATGCTACGATACAATTTAGGATCTACATCTTTACCTGTAGAGTCTTTTGAGAGTCGTAGAGTTATAGTCATAGGAGTATCAAAATTCTTATCATTTTCAAATCCGAACATCTTAATCAAGTTCAATGCATACTTAGTTTGTGAAATAAAAATTCTATCAGATTGTTGTTTTACTTGCAACCCCAAAAAATAATTTAATTCACCAACCATGCTCATTTCGAATTCAGATTTCATTAGATCTGCAAACTCAACAGTCATGTTAGTACAAGTTGATCCATAAATTATATCATCAACATAGATTTGAACCATTAAGATATTATCGTTATATTTCTTAACAAAGAGCGTCTTATCGACACTACCCATCTGAAAATTGTGACTTAGTAAAAATTTAGTCAATTTTTCATACCATGCTCTGGGAGCTTGTTTCAGACCATAGAGAGCCTTTTTAAGGCGGTATACATGATTAGTAAGCGTAGGGTCTTCAAACCCAGTTGGTTGTTTAACATATACCTCTTCAAGTAAGTCGCCATTCAAAAAGGCACTCTTCACATCCATTTAAAAAATTTTAGACTTTCTAAAACATGCAATAAAAATGAAAAGTCTGATTGATTCAAGGCGAGCAACTGTGGTAAAAGTTTCATCATAATCAATCTCTTCAATTTGCGTGTACCCTTGCACAACCAGTCTTGCCTTGTTTCAAATGATATTTTCCAATTCATCAGACTTATTTTTGAAAATCCATTTTGTTCCAATAATATGTTTATCTTTAGGTCTAGGAACTAGATATTAGACATCGTTTCTGACAAACTGATTAAGTTCTTCATGCATTGCTATTATCCAGTTTTCATCAGAAAGTGCTTCTTTTACGTTTACCGGTTTAACCTGAGATGTAAAGCACACGTAATTACAGATGTCTTCTAGTTGTCTACGAGTGCGCACACCAGTGAGAGGGTTTCCAAGAATTTGATCAGTTGGATGATCTTTAACAGTCCTTAATTCAGAATTAGTTTCAGTTGATGAATTATCTGGTTTTTCAAATATAAGAGCTTCATCATTATCTGAACTAGGGGCAAGTGTATTCAAGTGATCGTCAATTACAACATTTATTGACTCTTGAATCACACCGGTTGTTGTTCAGAACACGATATGCACGACTATTTAAAGAGTATCCTAAAAATATCCCTCCATCACTTTTAGTGTCGAACTTTCCCAGATTTTCACGGTCACGTAAAATATAACACTTGCTGCCAAAGACTCGAAAGTATTTGACAATAGGCTTTTTCTCGAACCACATTTCATAAACCGTTTTATTATTAGATTTGCAAATATAAACACAGTTGATAATGTAGCGGGCGGTATTCACTGCTTCAGCCCATAAATTTCTAAGGAGCTTCATGCTATTCAACATAACATTTTCCATTTCTTGGAGCACTCTATTTTTCCTTTCCATAATACCATTTTGCTTGGAGTTTTGGGTGTAGAGAATTTATGTGATATTCCTGATCGCTACAGAGTTTCTCAAAACCATTATTTTCAAACTCGGATCCATGATCACTTCGGATCTTACTGACTTGAGAACATTTTTCAGTTTGGATCCGTTTGATAATCTTTTTCACTTCATCAAGAGTTTCTGATTTGTCTCTTAAAAATGAAACCCAAGTGTATCTTGTATAGTCATCTACGATGACCAAGATGTATTTTTTGCCACCTCGACTTTCCATTCTGGTTGGTCCTATAAGATCCATGTGGAGAAGCTCGAGTGGTCTAGATGTGGTATTGGAGTTCACCTTTTTGTGAGAGCTCCTAGTTTGTTTACCATACTGGGATTCACCACATATCTTGTCTACTTTTTGAATCTTAGGAAGACCTCTAATAAGTTCTCTTTTGCTCAATCTGTATAAATTCCGGTAGTGTACATGTCCAAGGCATTTATGCCATAATTCTGTCTCATCGGTATGGACCATGTAACACGATTGATTATATGAGCTATCGTTGCTTACTATATAGCAGTTTTCAGAAGTTCTGCGACCAGTTAATATTGCAGAACCCTTTTTATCTATAATCTCACAACCTTGATTAGAAAATTTAACATTATGATTGTTGTCGCATATCTGAGATATGCTTAACAGACTGTGTTTTAGTCCCTCAACATATAAAATATTCTTAAATAAGGGAAGATTATAAAGTTGAACCGTACCTTGGCCAATAATCTTGCAGTTGCTACCATCACCAAATGTGACTGACCCATCAGTCATATCTTTTAGATTGGTGAATAAAGCCTTGTCACCTGTCATGTGCCTAGAACATCCACTGTCTAGGTACCATTTTGAATGGCTTGTTGCTTTGAAAGCAGTGTGGGCAACCAAGCAAGTAACTTTAGGAACCCATTTCAGAACTGTTTTGGGTTTAGGAACATAGTTGGTCTTCTTTTGTTTGATGTTGTAAGAATGACCTACTGAGTTAGATTTTAAGAGCTCCTTAAGTAATTCAACTATTTTTTCAGCAAGAGGATTTCTGATCTGATTTTTAAAATAGCTACTTTTAGGTTTTTGAAAAGTTTTTGTATTTTTAGAAAAATTTTGACAAATACCTTTTCCTTTTGAGTTAGAAGCTTCTCCTTTCACAAAGTTGGGACGAGTATTCTTCTGTTTAGGAGATGTATTTTTATCATACCCCAACCCGGATCGATCACCACATTTTCTTGATTCAGATAATAATTTTTCTAACTTTGGATCACCTTGGGCATATCTCCATGTATCCTTCAAACTCAGAAGAGAAGATACTTCATTTTTAAGTTTCTCATTTTCAGATTTCAAATCATCAATCAGGGAGGTTTTGAATTCCAAAACACATTTTGATTTTTTGAAACAATCTGAAATTTGTGATTTTTCTAAAACAAGAGTTTCAAAACATTATTTGAGTTTAGAAAACTTTTCTTTTTGAAGTTTAAGTTTGACAGCAATTTTACAACTTTCCTTATATAAGGCATTATAAGCATCTTGAAGATCTTCTTCATTTTCATGATCACTATTCAAATTTTCTTCACTTGTTGAATCATCATGATCTGAAAAAGTAAACTTGGCTAGAGTCAAGAGGGCCTTAACTTCACTGCCCGACTCAATTTCAGAATTTTCTGATTCAGAAGTGGCTTCAGAATCATATGATTCATCCCAAGTAGCCAACATACCCTTCCTTTTGGGTCTGTCCTTTTTATGACATTTGTTTGCTAGATGCCCATACTCTTGGCAGTTGTAACACTGACTGTCTTTCAAAGACTTCCAAATTTTGGACTTAGGTTTAGATCGTTTCTTTTCATTTGTCTTTTGAAAATCGACCCTTTTCTTACTTTTGAAAATCTTATAGAACTTTTTCGCTAAAAGATCCATGTCATCTTCAGAATTTTCTAAATTTGAGTTTTCTTGAGAAATACCTTTAGATGACTTCAAAGCGATAAATTTGCCTTTAGGAACTTTAAAATTTAATTCATAGATTTGTAATGAACCAACTAGTTCTTCTACCCTCATATTATCCGTATCACGAAGTTCTTGGATCGCGGTTACTTTAAAGTTGAACCGTTCAGGAAGAGAGCGTAGTATCTTTGCACACACTTTACTTTCTGGGATTTTATCGCCAAGACCCACATTGAGTTTACAATGTCATTTAATCTAGTGTAAAAGTCCATAAACATTTCATTTTCCTCCATATGAATTTCTTCAAATTTGGTTGTGAGGAGTTGGACTTTAGATTTTTTGACAATTGATGTCCCCTCGTGTGTCATTTCTAATATATCCCAGGCTTGCTTTGCAATATCACAGGATATGATTCTTTTGAAGTCATCCGGTGATAGTGCACAAGTGATTGCATTTAGTGCTTTTGCATTGGCACTACTCTCACTTTTCTAAAGTATGGACCAAGAAGTATAAGGTGTTATTCTCATTGATTTTGATCAATTGATACCAGTTACTTCAATGGTGGGAGGGCTCCATTCAGTCACTGTGGCTTACCACACACTCTCATCCATTGATTTGAGGAAGATCCTCATTTGGACTTTCCAATAGGCATAGTTGGAGCCATCAAAGGGTGGAGGCCTAGTGACTGATAGGCTATCAAAATTTGACATCTTATTTATATAGCTTAGATCGTTAGCTCAAGAAATAAATCCAAATAAAAAGCAATAAGAACGAGCTATTAGGCTCTGATACCACTTGAAATGGTCAAGCTATATGTCCTAGAGGGGGGGGGGGGGGGGTGAATAAGACTATGCCAAATTAAAATGAAATCAGCTGAATAAAAATAAATAGATAGCCTTACAATTATAGATCAATTCACAATGCTGAAATCAATTCAACCTCAATAAATAAGTATTGAGAGGTTTATACAAATTCAGTTCTAAGGACAACCTTACACCATAATAAACAAGGGTTTATGGTAGGACAACCTTATTTCTAGAACGTCTTTTGAATCAATAACTCAATCTGAATAGAAATAACTAAATAGCAAGGAATTGAAATAAATTGTTAAAATAGAGATCTAACTTATTACAACAATCCCCACACTTGCTTGAAATGTAAATTGTTACAACATTCACATCCACACGTACATTCCACAAAATTGAATGATAAATGATATGAAATTTAAGCAAGCATTCAATCCACAAGACAAAGAGTTATAGTGGTTCGCCTGTGTGTACACCAACTGTCTTTCAATAGCCACACAAAATGCTACTCCACTCCTAATATCCTCACACAGGGGATATTAGCGTTTACTATCAAATAGGTTTTCACAGGTTCACCCAAAACCTTTACAATTATGTCTTTTTAACTTAGGCTTACACAATTCAAAAAGCCACACTTCTGAGTTTTCTGACTCTCCTTAGACAACCACACAAATTGAGATTTTTCTGGCGAATCTCAAACAAAAACCAAAATAGAATGGAATTTACAAAATTGTAAAATACCTGAATTTCTCCTTTTCGTAGCAGCCCGATAGAACTAATCGAAGTAGATGTTCGAATATAGAAGTTCAATGTCTACTACTCACTTTAAAATGGTTCTAAGTTCTAATTGATTTTAGATTTAAACCAGTTGGGCGTAACTATATTTGATTTTGATTCTAAGAAGAAGGAATACAGCAATTCCTCTTTTCAAATGAGATTGGAATATAGGAACAAAATTAAATTAAATAAGCTAGCAAAAAGAGAAAGCAATTATGCACAAAATAGCTTAAAAACAAACACAAACTTATCTCAGAGAGGAGCCTTGAATTCACTTAATTTTCAATATAAAAACTCTGAAATTCGTGTGCTATTTATAGCTGAAGAAATTCGTTTTCGACTGGTCCTAGGGTCACCACGACTGGTCCTGGAATAAACTGATTTTTGAATTTTTGAGCGCGATCGCATCAGACCGTTGTACGACCGGTCGTAGGCAGTCCACAACTGGTCGAAAGCAGGCCACGACCGGTCGAGACCCCTCTACGACTGGTCGTGAGACACTTGATTTAGTCGCTGGAGTTTGAGTCGTAACTTTACGACTGGTCGAAGGTCGAGTCGAGACCATCCCATGACCGGTCGAGCAGACTCTAGGACCGGTCGTAGCCGAACTGGAAAATCTGATAAATTGCAACAATTCTAGGACTGGTCTTGAAACTTCTTACACTGGTCAAAACAGTGCTAGGACTGGTCGAACAACGTCTAGGACTGGTCTTAGAATAGACCAAAATCATGTAATAATATTCAATTGAATTATGTAGCCAAAGTGACTTACCCTAAGGTCAATCTAAGGTTTATCATACCTGGGACATGACGTATGGACGTTGAACACTTCATTTGCTTAGACTTTGATCATTACGAAGCTTGAGTCTTGAGCTTAAGTTCTTCTTTATATAGCTTGACTGCTTCACAAGCTTTGAAATTAATGACACTTTAAGTTGCACTTGAGTCCCGTACTAATATTTGAATCTTGAACTTCCACTTGTACTTGAACTCGAGTCTTAACCCTAAGCTCTTCTTTAATATCTTATACATTGTAGCTTGAATTATCATGAAGCTTGAAGAATTCTTTGAACTAGACTTCAAGTGTTGACGTAGTGTCTCGAACAGATTTATCAAGATATAAACACAACACATACGAAGAAGTTTTGACACACAAAATTTGACAATCAAAGAGGAATCAAATCATAGCACTTACATTCTTAAAATCATCCAAGTCACGATGAATAAGTTTTAGAATCTCATATTCTCAAAAAAGTGATTTGAATGGTTTCTTATGAAAAATAGATTATACATACATTTCACATTTATTTGGTTCTTGATCTGAAAAATCAGGTATAAGACCTAGTTTCTTTATTCTTTTTAGAACATATATATTTACATGTCCTAATTTATTATGTCATCAATCAAGTGACTCAATCAAGTAATTAGCACTAAAATTTATCTTATTAATATCAATAGGAGATACATTTAGTACAAACAATCCATCACAATAGTAACCCTTCCCAACGAATATCCAATTCTTAGACAGTACAACCTTCTTTGAACCGAAAACCAACTTAACACTAACTTTATTCAGGAGGGAGCCAGAAACTATTTTTTTTCCCTTACAGAAGTGAGCCTTAAGATCACTTTTCTTTTTCCAACTATTAAGGACGTTCAAGCATTTTCCATAAACACTTATTTATCCCCTACAACTTGGTAGGAGGCGAACATGCTTTGATCCTTACAAATGTGATGTGTAAACCCAATGTCTAGTATCCAATGCATTGTGTTGATAAGGTACACTTCAAATACCAGTGTAACTATTTCATATGGTCCATATAGTTCAGTTAGTTTGGCCTGACCTTGAGAAGCATTCTTCTTGTACCTACACTCTCCAATATGATGCCCGAATTTTCTACAATGAAAATATTTTCCTTTCTTTTTTATCAGTTTTCCTTTCTTATTTTTGAGCCTACATTGTTCAACATGATGGCCTAATTTTTCACAGTAGAAACATGTCACTTTTAAGTATTGGCATTAATCAATAATGTGACATGCCTTTCCATAGTGAGAACAAGATCTTTTTATCCTTTTATTCTCCTGATTTGTTTCAACTAGGTTAACATTTGAATTAGTGTCATTAATATATTTTTTTTGATCTCTTATACGATTGGCTTCCTTTATTCGGATATGTATGATAATATTTTTCATGGACATCCCATTTTTCTTGTGTTTCATCTTATTTTTGTATACTTTGTAGTAGAGATGGAGTTTTTCAATTAAAGTACCTCCAAGAAAAACATCATCCATTTTTAATAATTTAGATATAAGCACGTGCACTAAATTTTGATATTTAAGTATATGATCATACGAGTTTATTATCTAACATAGAAAAGTTCAGAAAAGAGGAAATAATGTTCTTTTTGGTACCGACTTCTTCTAACATATATTTCTTAGCTAATGCCAACTAAATATCCTTAGCTCTTTCATATGTAGCCTACACATCATACAATTCATTAGAAAGAGAATTCATAATATAATTTTTGCAGTTGTTGTCAGAGAATTCATAATATAATTTTTGCAGTTGTGGTCATCCCTTATAACAGTTTCTTTATCGGCTTCATATTGAAAAGTATCATATAACACATGATACTTTCAATATATCTAAAGCAAATGTGAGTTTTTGTTTTTCACCTTTTAAAATGGTTTCTAGAAAATGGTTTGATTTTAGATAATTCATTGGTCGGGTTTACTGTTATGCTTGTCATCGTTATAAGTGCACAGATCAGCAGATCAATTTCAAGACTGTAGGATTTTAGATATGTAAATCCATAATTATGAAAATTCAGAATTTAAAATTATTTATGAATTTTTTTTAAAAAAATAGAAATTAGAATAAGAAAGAATTTAGAAAACTTATTTGATTCAAGGCACGACGAAAGTCACTTGGCTTGAAATTGATTTGCCTTACTTTGGACAATGTCCGTAGTGTAAAAGGAATATTGAAAAGTCAACCTCCAGGATACCCTCAAATGTTGTCTCATCTCACTTGTACACTCAATATACGAAGATCCAAACCATCTTTGTATGTCTAACCTAAAGATTGGACTAGATGAACAAAAAGAAACTGTTGCAAAGATTTAAAGTAAGAAAGAGAGCCGAAAGATTGAATTGATATTAAATTCAGAACTAGAGACGTCCCTTATATAGACTTCAAAGGTTGCCTCGAATGGGTGTATATGCACCCTTGCCAACAGTCTTGGTCATTGGGTTTTTTAGAAAAAGAAAAACTTTTCATTTTCCAGCTCTATTTGGAAATTTAAAACAAATGACCGTTCTGGTCAATCGTTGCAAAACAAAATTTCAAAATACAACAAAAAAACTTTTAGGATTTGCAAGTATACTCGAACGTACATGCACGCACACCACACAATGCCACGTCCACGACCCCGACCCAGCCTAGTGCGTGTGCTCGCTTGTGGTTTATGGCATAGCTTGGGGTTGTTGGCATAACCCACCCCCCCCCCCCCCCCCCCCCAAACAACCAAATTCACATGCCTCTAAAAGGGGCTTAAACCCTATTCAAAATCATGTTCTTATAAACTCAAGTTTTTCTCCTAGCCTATCTGATGTGGGACTAAACCCACACTACTACGAGACAAAATGCTTTTGTTCAATTTTGAAATTTCCAAAAGATTTTTTTTTTTTTTTTTATTATTTTGAAACACCAAAATACAACAAGGATGGTAAGAATGAATAAGTGAATATGTTAAGTATACTGAGTAAACTTTGTGTGGTCCACCATGATTTATGTGTTTTAGATCCACTCTATCCATCCATTTTACCTAATAATTTTAGTGCTTGAGACCAAAAATAAAACATATCCAAAGCTTAAGTGGATCACACTACAGGAAACCGTGTGAATTGAGCATCTATAGTTGAAAAATTCTTAGGGGCCAAAGAAGTTTTGGATCAAGCAGATATTATGTTTTCTCTTCATCCATGTCTATGTGATCTTATTAAGAGGATGGATGACAAATAAACATAACTATGGGCCCTAGCATGGTTATAATGGTGGAAATCATCATTATTCCCACAGATTCATGTAGTATGGTCTAATTAAGATTTGGATATGCTTCAATTTTGGGCTCAACCACTAAAATGAGATGAAAAAGCGATTGACGGCATGGATAAACCACATATGTTCATGGTGGGCCCAACAAAGTTTATTCAATATGATAAAAATGTATTGAGTAACTCAGTATGCAATCCGATTTTAATTTTAGAAAGGTGGGTGCTGTAAGACCCGTATCCTAGCTCGTACCATTCCATAGGCTTCCGCGGTCCTCCCGGTCGAATTCCGGTGACCCGCAATTTTTTATCGGCAGTTGCGCGCAACCTTGAGTTGTATCCCGTATTCCAGAGTCGGCTCGACTTGAGACTTGTACCCTTGCGACCGCGCCTTCGCGCAGTTCAGACGCCGCGTCTCGTACGCTAATGCAATACCCAGACCAGGAGATGTGGGCTCGCGTTCAGTTCGAGAAAAACGTCGCACGTTGCAAATCCCAAGAGAATGTCCCATCAATCACATCTAATGTTAAGTACTCTATCCCATCCCCAAGTACAACCACCCCTCCCCTAAAGTCAACTCTCTCTCTTACAATCAAGTACACCCATCCCTCTCTCCCATCACCTCTTTCTCTCTCATTCTCTCTCTCCATTTTTCAAACAATCAACCCACGTCCAAGCTCCAAGCTCCATGGATAGAGCTTGTGTGGCCCACCTTCCTAACACCCAATCCCACCCTCCAAAGATCATCTCAACCATTGAATCACATCCCTTGGAGCTTTAGGATGCGTTGATGGAAGAAGGAAGAGGAGATCAAGGTGGGTGTTCTTTAGATAAATCCTTTCATTTTCTTGCATAGGGTAGGTGGGACCCACCAATCAATGATGAAGATCCCATCTTGGTCCCTAAGTATAGCCAATGGCCCACCTTGATGGCATACATGTGATATAATGCATGAGGGGCCCATAGTGGCAAGGCCCCTCCCACAACTATTTTCTCTCTTTCTCTCCCTCTCTCTTTATTTTTTTTATGATGTGTGGCCCACCTAATGTGCATAGCACATCCAGACCGTCCAGGGCCAGTAGTAGGGCTGGGCATCGATCCAAATCGGATTGGATTGGATCCAACTCGATCTGAACCGAAATTTCAGTGGTTTGATCTGAACCGGATCCGATCCGGGACTGAGTCCGGGTCACCTGACTCAGACCGATCCGATGTATGGTTGGCCTGACCCGAACCGAGTCTGACTCAGCTAGGAAAACCGAGTCGGATCGGATTAGGTATGATTCGGATCCCATGAATTTAATCCAACTCCTTTATATGGTGTGGTCCACTTCTTTTTGTGCTCAATGCCTAAAATGATATGTCAAAATGGATGAACGACTTAGATAAAACATATACATCAAGGTGGGGCCCACATTGCTCTGATGAACTTTCCAATCACCGTATCAACGTTTTTATTGGACTGTGGATCGTACACTGCACGAAATCACAGTAACTTGCTTTTCATGTAAACACAGCTTGCACTGGGTGACTTTTGGATTGACGTTACCGAGTTCTGTGGGCCTGAACATGGGGTATGTGTTATATTTGAACCGTCCATCCATTTTGCAAGCTCGTCATAAGCCTTGAGATGAAAAATAAGACAGATCTAACTATCAAGTGGACCACACGAATTGTTTAACGGTGAAAATCATTCTCTGCTGCTATTTGTGGTGTGGTCCAGATGATCTTTGGATATTATTCATTTTTTGGATAATTCTATATAATGGTCTAGATATAATAAATACGGGCCCATATAACTTTGATCTCCTTTGAACCGTTTGTACAACTCGGAGCTCGAGGAGCACCCGGAGCACTAGACGACAACAATGAAACAGATTGGCTACTCCCCCTGCCACCAGCCAATGGTTAGTGGTCAGTGCTCTATGGGCCCCACCATGATGTATGTGTTCCATCCATGTCCTCCATCTATTTTTATAGATCATTTTATGTTATGAGAAAAAAATGAGGTATATCGAAATCTCAAGTGGACCACATTATAGGAAACAGTGTTGAATGAACGTTGACCATTAAAAATGTTTTGGAGGCCATAAAAGTTTTTGATCAAGTTGATATTTATTTTTTCCCTTCATTTGGGTACTTATGACCTAATCAACAGATTAAATGTCAAATAAATAGTACAGTGGGCCTTAGGAGGATTATAATGGTGGATATCCTATCATTATTGCTTTCTTGTGGTGTGGTCCACCTGAGACTTACATCCCTATCATTTTTTTTTTTTTTTGTATAAATACCTAAAATGATCTGTAAAATGCATGGACGGAATGGATGAAACACATACATCATGCTGGAGTCCACAGAGCACCGACCACCAGCGACAGGTCTTGTGTCTGGTGAAGTAGCCAATCCGTCTCTGCCATACCCGTCTTCCCACCTACAACAGCGATACAGCTGGTGTGTGGTATACCAGAAAATCCGCTTCTGGTTAGGAGTAAACTCTGGTGGGGCCCACCGTGAAAATGCATGTGGTTGATCCGCTCCGGATTGGGTCGGATCGGATCCAATCGGATCAGATTCCGGATTGGATCAGTCCGGTTAGGCATGGATCCGAATTCGACCCGAAAAGCTTTCGGATCTGGACTACTCACACCGATCCAGGCCGTCGGATCGATTCAGATTGGGTCGGATCCACCGGATCGGGTCAGGATTGCCCAGCTCTATCCAGCAGGCCCACCGTGATGCATTTTATCTAAGTTGTCTGTCTAGCTGGTGGAGCCCACCTTGCTGTCCATTTAGGGACAGGCATGGATAGAGGGAAAACATTAATATCAGCCTTGATCGAAAATGGGTGGGCCACACTGATGTGGACCCCACCTGATATGTGTATTTCTTCCATGTTGTCCACCGTCCAGTAAAGGACGGTGGAGCCCACTTAATATATGAGTTGTATATTCACCGCCCAGCAGAATGCACTGTTGGAGGGAAAAAGGGAAATATCAGCTTGATCCAAAATTTTGGTGGGCCACTCATGTGGATCCCACCTTGATGTATGTATCTGATCCACACCGTCCATCCCATTTCCCAGCTCATTTTAGGCGTTGAGTCGAAAAATGAAGCTAATCCAATTCTCTGGTGGGCCATATTGTAGAAAATGGTGGTATTAGTGATATAAACTGTTAGGGCCCACTGTGATGTTTCCATGTGCCGAAAAATATTATATATTGGACTTGTTAAACCTATTACGAGCTAGAGAGACCAATAGATGGTGTGGATTGTCCTGATGTGGGCCCCACCTTTGAAATACGATAAGAAAATAAAAAAATAATAATAATAAGTAAGGGGGTGACGCTGTTGCTGCCAGCGCCTCTGTACGCTGCAGCAAGTAGCGTCTCAATGCCCTAATAGGCAGGGACGGTGGGCCCCACCACAGGTCCCACCTTGATGTATTTCGAACATCTACACCGTACATTTAATGGGTCCCCTTTAAAGAATGGGTCGCCCTAAAAATCAGTCGTACAAGGAACTTAGGTGGTCCACACTACAAGAAGCAGCTGGGGATTGAACGTCTACCATTGAGACTTCTTTGGGTCCCAGAAGTTTTGGATAAATATGAAATTTGTTTTCCTCTTCATTTAGGCGTCTGTGTGACCTTATCAATAGATAGGATGGGAAATAAACGTTATGGTGGGCCCCGCGTGGGACCCACATGTGAAGGGGATTGGATTGGCTGGTGTACCGCACACCAGCTATGTGTTGTTGTATGTGACGTCAGCTAGTTCTGGGACCCACATGATATACCAGCTATTGCAGCAGCTGGGTCTCCCAACCGGTGGCCACCCTCGTGGCTTCACCTTGAGGTATGTGTTTCGTCACACCGTCCATCATCTGGACGGTGGTGCCCAACCGTGATGTATCTGTTACCTCCAACCATCCAGTATCTGGGACGGCTGGACCCTCATGATGTATCTGTTATATTCAAACCGTCCGGATGGTGGGATGCACCTAATGTATGCATTGTATCCAGACTATCCAAACTGTTGGACCCACCGAGATGTAAGTGTTTTATCCATGCTGTCCACCTATGTGGGACCACCATAGTTTATATAAAATAATAATTAATAATATATATATATATATTATATATATATATATATATATATATATCTATATATATATATATATAGATACATATCCAGATGTATATCTGAGGACCCCACCTTGTTGTGGCTTAAGTCATCAAGTCCTATGGTTTCACGTGTGATGTATGTTTCATATCCACACCGTCCATGTTGGGACCGTGGGACCCACCCCTGGCATTTTGTTAATCCAACCGTCCATTGCAAGGACGTTACCAGGTGTTGTGGACCGCACCATGTTGTATATATTTCATCCACACCGTCCAAAATGCTTGGACGGTGCTTGACACTATTTGGGCGATACTACGGATTCCACCTCCACGTATGTTTCGTATCAACACCGTCCAAAGTGTTTGGATGGTGCTGGACAATGATGGGGAGGTGCTGGTTTACATGGGCATTGTTTGGGCGGTGCTGATCATCACTGGTGCGCCATGTGCCCAATAGAATGATAGTGTTATGTGATAGACATGTTGCACCTGCCACTATTGAAATGATTTTAGATGTAATCCAAGCTCTCACCCGCATCATAGTGGGACCCACCGTGATATATATATATATATATATATATATATATTATATATATATATATATATTATAATATATAATATATCTATCTAATAATATATATGTTGTATATTCACACCGTCCATTCATGCAACCCCCATGTGATGTACGTGTTTGATCCGAGTTGTCCATGTAATGAGGCCCATTAGTGCGGCTCATTGATAACCCACTTGATGTGTATGAGGCCTATTAGTGCGGCCCGTTGATACAGCCCACTTGGTGTGCATGAGGCCCATGTGTAGGGCCCACCTGTGATGTATATTAGGCCCATGTGTAGGGCCCACCCGTCGTGTAGTAAGGCCCATGGGTTGTGGCCCATTGTGATGTATTTCCGGCCCAGATGGCAAGGCCCGATGTTATGTATGAAAGGCCCATGGTTGTGGCCCATTGTGATGTATTTGAGGCCCATGGGCAAGGCCTGATGTGATGTATTTATGGCCCATGTGCTGAGGCCCATTGTGATGTATATGCGGCCCATGAGTGAGGCCCATAGTGATGTGTACTAGGTCCTTGTGTGAGGCCATGGGCCCGCTATATGTTTGGCTCTATTTGGGCCACCCCTTGGGAGCAATGATGGTTAAAAGTCCACATTGATGGGGAATGATGGTTAAATGTCCACATTGTGACCTTTCCTTAAGCCCTTTGTTAGGCCGATTATCGAGGCTGATTCCGATTGTCAAGGCCGATTCTGATTATCGAGGCCGATTCCGATTGTCGTGGCCGATTATCGAGACTTATTCTAATTATCGAGGCCGATTCTGATTGTTGAGGCCGATTCTGTTTGCCGAGACCGATTGTCTAGGCCGATTGTATAGGTCAATTATCGATGTCGATTATCGATGCCGATTGTCGATACCGATTATCAGTATGTAACAGCATAGCATCATGTACATGCCCATATGCATCATCTGCTTGTTTATTATGAGATGTGGTTAACCATTGCATATGTCATTGGGCAGGTTGTTATGAGACTCCCTGATAATGGAAATTGTCTCACATGAGCGCACGGTATGCGCAGGATTGATGCATGACTGGATTGTATGACTCATGCATTGTGCGTTGTGATTATTGTACGCCCTAGCGACATCAGGGTCGTAGCCTCCAGTAACATCCCGAAAAATCTAGGGTCGAGTAGTAACTCAACTCTCGAGTTTCAGAACATCACTTATGCAATATAGATAATGATGATTAAATGTTATCTGTGTTAGTACAATAAACATGAGTGAGATTCTACCAAAATAGTAATTCATACTCCAGATCCATGTATTAAACGTAAGCGGAAGACTGAAAGGTGTATATAGATATATATAAAACAAAACATTCTCGATCTCCAGAGTATGAACACTAACTGAGTCACCGTATATATATATGTTGGTTCTGAATCAGAATGTCAAAAATACAACTGAAATTATCAACCCTGTAGCCCCGTAGCATGGACAGCCTATGCGAAGCCTCCAGCGAACTACATGTAGAGAACTCCTCCTGATCGTCATAGAAGTCGGGCTCAGTCTCCTGTGCTCCAGTGATACCTGCATCTGATACAGGGTCTGGGGGTGTTTTAAAACACCGTCCCGTAACATGGGAATGAGTGGCCAACTCAGTGGAACAATAAAGCATAGGTTAACATGTTATCAATTCAGTCAAGCAGTAATGATAAAGCAGTACAATCAAACAATTCTAACTACTCTTATTTAATGCAAGTATGAAATGACATGATGTATGCCCTTGCCAAACCACCCTCATGCGACACCATCTTACGTTCGCGAATGCGTTCATCCCTCAGTGCTCTACATCTACCAGACACATGCAGTGCGATGATGAGGATGATTACTGAGTAATTATTAGTCCATTTCAAATAGCAGTATTGGGAAACTAAGGTACCTCCCTTGTATCATTCCAAACATGATCCATTCTAGGGTCGTCAATCCTAGTTAATCTCATACGATGGTCGTCAATCCTAGTTAATCTCATACGATGGTGTGTTTCTAGGTCGCTGCAAAGGCTGCCAGGGCTGTTACGCACAAAGGTTACACCACTCCCCCATCACCTTTTTGACGATTCATCACTATACAGATACAGGCCTAGTTTCATACACTATACACTGTGGCAAAACTTGTCGCCTCACCGCAATTCAGAGTATGCTCGAGGTCACTACAAAGGGCTGTCAGGGCTATTACGCACAAAGGTTACACCACTCCCCCATCACCTTATTAATGTAGGCCAACAGCATGAATATAGTGTCTCATACCACCATAATCGGCTCACGAGTCTGGTTGCTCACTGGTCACTACGGGGAAGCACGTGGCCCCAGCATAGGCCGACAGCTCGACCACGGTGTCCCATACCACCATGTCCGGCTCATGAGTCTTAGTGGATCGAGATACCATGGTTAGAGGGGATTTCACTGGTAAGTTTGGTACCCTAGGTTCAAGCAGTAGCGACCAAACATGGTGAACATACATTAGACATATTGGGTTACTTGACGAGCCTGACTAGCTCGAGCGCACAATCAACTGAACGATATGAAGTGCATAAGCACTTCGCGTGGCCTAACCACTGTCGCCAACTGAAGTACGACTCGGGTTCGTCAAACACATCCTACGTGGCGAAATGAATCTCAACCCCAAACTCAAGTCTCGTACTAATTGTCTGGACTATAGACATAGTCCCAAACTCAATCCTTATTCATAGTATGTAGAGTAAAGCATAATAAACAAAGTAATTTAAGCAAGTTAACGAGTATGTCATAAAACATGTTATAAAGCATGTTATAAAGAATGTTATAAAGCACTATATAAACAGGAATACTAACACATGTATTTCATAAGTGGTTAAAGTAAACAACCACATGGAGGAAATCATACATGTCTTTAAGGTAGTTGAGAATCCCATCTCAACACCTACCTAAGCACCTTCATCGAAAGATTTACTCTCACAAGCATTTTCACAAACACTTAGAATACACTATTTCAACATACATAGTGTATGTTAGTAAAACATGTATTAGAGCGAGTCCTTTCGCCAAGCAAGTATTTTACGCATATATAACATATTCATACGGCAAATAATCATGGCAAACACATTTCCAAAATATATACGTATACGGTACTTTCTACAATACATTATTTCTACATACATAGTGTATATTACCAAAACATGTATTTGGGCGAATCCTTTCGCCAAATAAGTATTTTATCCATACATCATATATTCATATAACAAATAATCATGGCAAACACATTTCCAAAATTTATACGTATACGGTATTTTCTACGAATACCTAGAATATGTAAAATTCCATATTCTACATCTTTAATCGAAATGAAAAACAAACAGCACTTTGTACATGTGCAATTGCATGCAGATCATGAATCTATCATTATCTGACATTGAAAGCATTGAAAACCATAACCTATACACCTAAAGTCCACACCTTTTATCGTAGAATCATAACGAATCCAATAGGTTTGCTAAGCTTTCGTATACGGCAGTTTGGTAACCTATAGAACGAAATAGGTTAGCTATTTCATAACCTACAACCTATACAACCCCAAAACAGATTAGGATTAGGGTTTCTTACCTAGAAACAAAGTCAAAATCGCCGGGAAAATGATGAAAATGGGGTGGTGGAACTCGTGGAGAGGCAGGGAAGCATGGCAGGGAGATTCTCCCACATCTCCCACACTTTCTCTCTTTTTTCTCTCTTCTCTTTCTAGGGTTTCTCTCAAATTCGTATGGCTGTGAGAGAGAGGGTTCTAAGGTCCTTATATAACCTAAAAACTCACCGAAATAGACTCCAGGTCAAGGTACACTTAGGTTATAACCAAAGCGGGTCAGTTTCAGCTCAACGGAGGACTTCTGGCGGGCCTCCTTGAGCCAAAGGTCGGACTTAAGCTCACTAACACTGGATCTACGTTTAGTTAAGTTTTCGTTTTGGTCGGGATTCCAGATCGCAAATGGCGGACCAGTTTCAGTTCAACAATCAGTGGATCTTGATCGGAGATTCTGAGTACATGGATATGTTTGGGGAAATATCCCTGATCCGAGGGTGTAATTTGGTCTGATTCTGACGGTCTGGTTGCTTAAAACTGATCCGTAAGTGAGAGGTACCAGATTACTATTTGAGATATTTATTTGTAAAGAAAATAAAGTGTTTTCACACTCCTCGCTCCGGACTCAAGCGAATTACACTGGGACACTATCTGGATTTGATTTCCGAGATGGTTGTCAAGCCCAGCAAGGCGGTACTAATTCCTTAACTTCGTGTTAATCGGACTTCCGACGTGCGGTCCAGATCTGATACGGAGTTTCGAGATGCTCCTGAGAGCAGCTGGGTAATGGGATTGATTTTAGATTTTAGGGTAACCTAGCGTCAATGATTCTACAAGTTTTGGGTCTTGCAGATCGTATTTAAAGTGATTGGTGCTAATTTCACAGGTACTCTAGTTTAACACTGGCTAATTCTCGCCTAATTTCTAAAGGATTTAGTCCTGAGTAATTTTTGTCTGAGGTGATACCTGGGCCTTTGTAGTTTGTATATAAAGTGATCTAAGTTATACTACTTAGCTAGTTTAAGATAGCGTCTAGGGTGAAAGTACTTAGAAAAACTGAAAGAACAAGGTGGTGAAGGGTGGGATTTGTGAAGGAAATGGGTTCAAAAGCGGTTTTAGACTTTGGGATTGAGTTCTGACAAGTTAATAAGGTGTTAGGAGTGACCCATTGCCTAAGGACGTCTAATCCCAGGTTGGCAAAAATTCGGGATGTTACACCTCCACAGGCATGTCGTGGATGGCTAGATGGGACACCGAAAATATTTGGTTCGACCATCTGAGCACTTTGGATGTCCTTGGGTGAAAGTCCTTAAACCTTCGTGGCGAAGAGACGCCCCAACGTCTAGACCAAGTGGATACATGAGCGCCTGAGTGCTGAATACCAGTAGGCCGCAACTCTCACTGTGTCGTGGTCGGTTGGGAGGGGGTGTGGCCTTATCCGCCCGATTCGTAGTGGGCAAAACTAGGCAGAGTTTGACCAGCTCATAAATGGGTCCGCTATCGACGTGCCGGGTAGGTATTAGATGACTACTGACTATGCAGATAGTGAGGTCTCTTCCACTTACCTGGTTATGCACGATGGGGCACCAATCTGGTTTGAAGTGTACTAGACACCGGTGATGATCTCAGAGATGTATAGTACTGATTCGTGGAGCAGGAGTTACATACTCAGCATTTTACTCATTCATTCATTCATTCACTATCCACTCGGCTGGTGGTGCACAACTATTTGTTACGTGTACTTTCGCAAAGGTCAGGATTTTGGTTAGGGCGCGCGACTAACCTGAGATCAGGAGTTTACCACATTGAGTCTGACTATCCAAATTTAGGTATGAGACTGGTTTGGATGGAAGTCCCTTGTGATGGACCCCGTAGCCTGCGATACTATGTACTATCATCTAGACTTCACACTCTAGCTTGGTCATTTCATTTGCACTGCATATTGCATTACATCCGCAGCATATAGTATTCTGGGTTGCTACACTTCTGCATTTATATGGATTAGATGAGGTTGACGGCATATGTGGACTCGTCAGGATTTGCGTACTGTATTGCATCCTCAGTATTTGATATTTATCTTATTATGTCTTTGCATTGCATAACTGATCTACATTGCTTCCTCAGTATATGATATTGGTTTATATTTTTGCATTGCATAGCCTTGTACGGCTGATGACACTCATGGAGTCAAGCCCCAAACTTGGAAACCGGGCTCACAAAATTCTCAATCGCCGAATCCAGTGCCGACAGCCTCCGTACCACCTCATTCTCGGCTCCCAGCGCTTATACGCCAGTTTTCGATCCTGGGATCCTACAAGGAGGATTTTCAATATGAATTTGTCTCGTAAGAAGCATAACCACAAGTCTACCTAAATCACAAGAACAACATCATCACCACATATCTACTAATATAATCATTTGAGTACAGTGCTGAAAGGGAAAAATACATGTATATAATAAAATCTTCACAAGGCTCAGCTGTACGCTCCTGCTCCTACTCAGCTACGACTACCTCCTAGCTTCACCTACACGCATCTATCGTGCATAAGCTTATATAAAGCTTAAAGGGAGGTGTAAGTGTGTGAGCAGTATATGCGTGCTCAAAATGTAATATCAGAGTAAACAGAAATACTGGTAAGTTCACAAAACATACAATATCAGAGTAAGCAAAAGTACTGACAAGTCCATAAAAATATCATCAACCTAATCCAGGATATGCGATAGGAAGCTAATGTCATATACTGAGAAAGTAATGTAGGTCAATTATGTAAGGCGGAGACATAATAAGTCAAATATCAGATACCGATGATACAATGTAATATATAAATCCTGCTAAGTCCTTCTAAGCCATATAAGTATAGAAACATAGCAACCCAAAATGCCATATGCCTACGGATGTAATGCAATATGCGATGTAAATGAAATGACCAAGCTGGAGTGTGAAGTCAGGATAATAATACGTAGTATCACAGGCTACAGGGTCCACCATAAGGGACTTCTATCCAAACCAGTCTATACCTAAATTTGGATAGTCAGACTCAATGTGGTAATCTTCTGGTCTCAAGTTAGTTGCACGCCCCAACTGAAATCCTGGCCATTGCGAAGGTATATATAACAAAAAGTTGCGCACCATCAGCCCGAGTGGATAGTGAATGAATGAATGAGTATGTAACTCCTGCTCAATAAGTCCACATAACAATATCGTACATCTCTGAGATCATCATCGGGGTCTAGTACACTCCATACTGGCTACCGCCCCTGTAGGCCGCGCGGTCCAGCGAGTGGAAAAGACCTCACTACCGACCTGCTAGCAGTATACCAATGCCTACCCAGCTCGTCGATAGCGGACCCATTTAGGAGCTGGTTAGACTCAGCCTAGCTATGCCTACTCCCTCAGGCGAGTAAGCCCACACCCCCTCCCAACCGACCACAATACAGTGGGAGACGCGATCTCCTGTTATTCAACCCTCATGTGCTCATATATATCCACTCGCCTTTTGTACCAATAGAGTTTAGGAATTTTCACCCAGGGCCATCTATGGTGGCCCGATGCTAGTAACAAATTTTCGGTGTCTCATCTGGCCATCCAAGTTATGCCTGTGAAGGCTACAGCCCTGATGTCGCTAAGGCATACGGTAATCATAATCACATAATGCGATATGCATGAGTCACATAGTCCAATCATGCATCAATCCTGCACATACTGTGCGCTCATGTGGGATAACTCTACCTATCAGGGAGTCTCATAAACCATCTGTACTATGACATATGCAATGGTCAATCACATCTCATAACAAACATGCAAATGATGCGTATGGCATGTATCGTGATGTTATGCTGCCACATACTCATAATCGGTATCAATAGCCTGCACTGATAATCAACATCGATAGTCGGCTCTCGATAATCGACATCGACAATCGGCCTCGACAATGTGGACATTTAACCAACATTGCCCCCATGGGATGGCCCACATAGAGCCTAATATATAGTGGACCCATGCCTCACATAAGGGCCTAATATACAACACCATGGGCCTCGTTCATGAGCTTAATACACATCACAATGAGCCTCTCACATGGGCCTAATATACATCACAATGGGCTTCATCGCCTGGCCTTCAAATGCATCACAATGGGCCTTATCACATAGGCCTCATATACATCACATTGGGCCTTAAATGGGCTGAATACACATCATAATGGGCCTAAAATACGGGCCACATATACATCACATTGGGCCTCAAACACGGACCGAATACATATTACAATGGGCCTCAAATACGGGCCGCATATACATCACAT
>JAJHSJ010000007.1:69612024-69660677 GCA_021015155.1 Magnolia officinalis
CTAATTCTAAAGGATTTCATCCTAAGTGATTTCTGGTCAGGTGGTACTTAGTCCTTTGCAGTAATGTTTAGATTAAGTATTGTTCTTCATTACCTAAACTTTAAGATAGTGTCTAATGTGAAAGTACTTAGAAAATTTAGGGAACAAGGTGGTGAAGGTGAGATTTGTGAAGGAAAATGATTTAAGACGGGATTTGAGGCTTTAAAATTGAGCGTTTGAAAAGTTAATCAGTGTTAAAGATTGACCCATGCCTAAGTGTCTAATCCCAGGTTGGCAAAAATCTGGGATGTTAGAATCCGATCGAGTCGAAAATGTTATCCCACATAGATCCATGTGTGGTGAGCTTAGTCTGACGTTTGGCTTAAGGAGGGCCACCAAAACCTCTCTTTTGAGCTGGAAAAAGTGACGAAATACCTATATTAGCAGTAACCCTTGAACAGGAGTCATTTCGGTGAGTTTTGAGACTATATAAGGACCTTAAACCCTCTCTCATGGCAGCCATACGATTTGGGATTTGAGAGAGGGAAAAGAGAGAGAAGGTGAGGGAGAAGTGGGACAATCTCCCTACTATCGTTCCCCTACCACCACACGGGCTGCACCATCCCTTTCTTGCGCTTTTCCCGGCGTTTCCGGCGTCGTTTGTAGGTAAGAAACCCTAACCCTAATCTGTTTTGGGGTTTAGACTGTTGTAGGTTGTGAAATAGCTAACTTATTTCGTCTATAGGTTGCCAAACTGCCGAATACGGAATCTTAGCAAACCTATCGACTCTGTTACGATTCTATGACAAAAGGTGCAGACTTTAGGTGTATAGGTTATAGTTTTCAATGCTTTCAATGTCAGATAATGATAGATTCATGATCTGCATGCAATTGCACATGTACAAAGTGCTTTCCGTTTTCTGTTTCGATTAAGATGCAAAATATGGAATTCTACATACTCTAAGTATTTGTAGAAAGTACGGTATACGTATATTTTTTGGAAATGTATTTGACATTTTTAATTGTTGTATGAATATATGATATATGGGTAAATACTAATTTGGCGAAAGGATTCGTCCAAATACATGTTCTACTAATATACACTATGTATGTAGAAATATGTATTGTAGAAAGTACCGTATACGTATGTATATGGAGATGTGTTTGCCATGATTATTTGTTGTATAAATATATTACATGCGTAAATTACTAGTTTGGCGAAAGAGTTCGCCCTAATACATTTTTGCTAACATACACTATGTATGTTGGAATAGTGTATTCTAAGTGTGTTGTTGAAATGACTAAGTAAATATGGATTTATGATTTATGTTTGTCATGTGTATTGAATGTAAGAACATGATTGAAACGTACTAGTCAACCCCCCTGACGAAAGGATTGCCCTAAATCATGCCACGGTCAATACACTACATATGTTAAAGTGTGTAGTCCAAGTGTTTGTGGAAATGACTGAATGAATATAGAACTTGGACCCATGCTTGCCATGACTATCCGTCGTGGGTGCACGCGTGTTATAATTGGGGTAGCTCCCTAGTAGAAGGATTTGGCCTAATACCTATGTGATCACATATGTCATGTATGTGATGTATTTACTTCAAGTGTTTCTTGAAATGTCTGAATAAGTAGTAGTTAGCAAATTGTAATGTATAAGGGTGTTGAGATATGATTCTCAACCTCTTTTAACTATGTGTATGATCTCCTTTGATAGTTTTGTGATTAAGAATTGAACATGTACAAACTCATTCTTGTGTTGTGATTCATAACATGCTCAACTGCTTCATGATTTTAACTATGTAATGCATATGTTTAAATTTATATTTACGTTGTATGATCCGTCATGGTGATGGGGGAGCGGAGCAACGAGTGCGTGCAACAGCCCTGGCAGCCTAAACGGATATATCAGACTTGATTGTATGAGTTGAATCTTGATCCATTACTGCTTTATCTATCTGCAATTGGTTGTGTTTGGGGCTATGATTATAGTCCAGGCAATCGGTAACGGGATTGAATTCGTGGCTGAGATTCATTTGCCACGTGGGATGTGTTCGACGAACTCGAGTCGTGCGTTGCCTGTCGGCAGTGGTTAGGCCACACGAAGTTGTTTAATGCTTCATGTCGTGCAGCTGCCACTGGCGATCGTGCTAGTCGAGCTCGTCAAGTAACCCCGATCTGCCTTATGCATGTTCACCCTGGTTGGACGTTACTGCTTGAACCTAGGGTACCAAACTTACCAGTGAAATCCCTTTTAAACATGGTACCTCGATCCGCTAAGACGCCATGAGACTGGACAAGGTCATGTGACGTAGTGGACTGGCGCTGTGGTGCTCACTCGGCGGGGCCATGGCCTCCCCGTAGTGACCATTGCACAACCAAACTCGTGAGCCGAATACGGTGGTATGGGACACTGTATTCGAGGTGTCGATACTTACGGCTAGAGCCGAGTACGGTGAGACCTGTGCTCGTGCTGACGGGCGACGAGTCCTCCATAGTATCTTCGAGTATACTCCAAGGGTCTGTGATTGGCGACGAGTCTTTCACAGCAACTAGAGTATGAGTTGAGCCGAGTACGTGAGACCTGTACTCGAGCTGACGGCTAGTGATTGAGCCGAGTACTGTGAGACCTGTACTTGAGCTGACGGCCAGCAATTGAGCCGCATACGTCGGTGAGATCTGTATCCATCCGCGCTGACGGGTGACGAGCCCTTTGCGATGCCTTCGCTATGCCTCTCAAACCATAATATCGTATGAGATTAATTAGGATTGACGACCCTAGAATGGATCATGTTTGGGAGTGATACAAGGGAGGTACCTTAGTTTCCCAATACTGCTGTTTGAAATGGACTAATAATAACTCGGTAATCATGATCATCATCGCACCGCATGTGCTTAGTAGATGTGGCGCACTGAGGGAGTTAAGCATTCGCGAACGTAAGATGATGTCGCATGAGGGTAGTTTGGCAAGGGCATACAGCATCATGTCATTTCATTCTCGCACTTAATAAGAGTAGTTAGAATTGTTTGATTTGTACTGCTTTATCATTACTGCTTGATTGAATTGATAACGTTAACCTATGCTTTATTGTTCACTGAGTTGATCACTCACTCCCACGTTACGGGACAGTGTTTGCAACACCAACCAGATTTGTTGAGTTTCAGGTGTTGGCGATGCTTATGAAGCAGAGCCGAACTACTACTATGATGTTGAGGAGGAGTTCTCCTACACGTAATCTCTGACAGGTCTATGAAGACCTGGTATTGTATTGACGGGGCTATGGTACTTGGGACAGGAGACATTATACTTCCTCAGTTGGTATATTTTGAACTGTAAAATTGTAATTATTTAACCTGGTAATGTTATCACACTCTGGAGACTCATCATAGTTTATATATTTTAATCTATCTATCACTGTCTTCCGCTTGCAAATTTAACTGTCTCTGGAGTATGATATGTTGTTTTGGCTTAATCTCCCTCATGTTCAATGCACGAATATAGTCAACGTTCAATCATCATTCATTTTGTTGCATAAGTGATGTTCTGGAACTCGGGAGTTGAGTTTATGCTCGACCCCCAATTTTCAGGGCGTTACACCATGTGCTGAGGCCCATTGTGATGTATATGCGGCCCATGAGTGAGGCCCATAGTGATGTGTATTATGTCCTTGTGTGAGGCCATGGGCCCACTACATGTTTGGTTCTATGTGGGCCACCCCTTGGGAGCAATGATGGTTAAAAGTCCACATTGATGGGTTATGATGGTTAAATGTCCACATTATCCCTTAGGGCCTTTGTTAGGCCGATTCTTATTGTCGAGGCCGATTCCGATTATCGAGGTTGATTCTGATTGTCGTAGCCGATTATCGACACCGATTCCGATTATTGAGGCCGATTCCGATTGTCGAGGCTGATTCCGATTGCCGAAACCGATTGTTGAGGCCAATTGTATAGGCCAATTATTGAGGCCGATTATCGATGTCAATTATCAGTGTCAATTGTCGATACCGATTATCAGTATATGACAGTATCGCATCATGTACATGCCCATACGCATCATCTGCATGTTTATTATGAGATGTGGTTGACCATTGCATATGTCAATGGGCATGTTGTTATGAGACTCCCTGATATGCGGAGATTATCTCACAAGAGTGCACAGTATGCAGAGGATTGATGCATGACTGGATTGTATGACTCATGCATTGTGTGTTGTGATTATTGTACGCCCTAGCGACATTAGGGCCGTAACCTCCACAGGCATGTCGTTGATGGCTAGATGAGACACCGGAATATTTGGTTCGAGCATCTGGGCACTTTGGATGTCAGTGGGTGAAAGTCCCTAAACCTCCGTGGCCAAGAAACGCCCCAACGTCTAGACCAAGTGGATACATGAGAGCCTGTGTGTTGAATACCAGTAAGCCACAACTCCCACTGTGTCGTAGTCGGTTGGGAGGGGGTGTGGCCTTATCCACCCAATTCGTAGTGGGCAAAACTAGGCTGAGTTTGACCAACTCATAAATGGGTTCGCTATCGATGTGTCGGGTAGGTAATGGCTGACTGCTGGCCAGGCAGATAGTGAGGTCTCTTCCACTCACTTGGTTACGTGGGATGGGGCGGCAATTTGGTTTGAAGAAGTTCCCAGTGCGATCCAGATGTATATGTTAGAGCCCCGAGATGATATAGTACTGATTCGTAGAGCAGGAGTTGTATACTCAGCATTTTACTCATTCATTCATTCACTATCCACTTGGGCTGGTGGTGCCAACTATTTGTTACGTGTACCTTCACAATGGCCAGGATTTCGGTTAGGGAGCACGACTCACCTGAGATCAGGAGTTTACCACATTGAGTCTGACTATCCAAATTTAGGTATGGGACTGGTTTGGATAGAAGTCCTTGTGATGGACCCCATAGCCTGTGATACTACGTATTATCATCCTGACTTTACACTCTAGCTTGATCATTTCATTTGCACCACATATTGCATTACATCCGTGGCATATGGTATTCTGGGTTGTTATGTTTCTGCATTTATATAAACTAGATGAGGTTGATGGCATTCGTGGACTCGTCAGGATTTGCGTATTGCATTACATCCTTGGTATCTGATATTTGTCTTATTATGTCTCCGCATTGCATAGCTGATCTACATTACTTAGTATGTGATATTGGTTTATGTTTTTGCATTACATAGCCTTAGTACGACTAATGACACTCATGGACTTACCAGTATTTCCTATTTCCTTACTCTGATATCGTATGATTCATGATCTTGACAGTATTTCTAACATTGTATGATTATGGCATCGTATTGAATACTTGGCACTTATCATGTGCACACACTTACACCACCCTCTAAGCTTTCTATAAGCTTATGCATGATAGATGCGTGCAGGTGACGTTAAGTAGTAGCAGCGTTGAGCTTAGAGAGTACAACAAACTTCTGGAGCTTTGATTTTATTTGATATATGTATTTCCCTTTCAGTATTATATTCAACTGTTTATATTAGTGGATATGTGATGATGATGTTGCGTCTGTGATTTGGGTAAACTTGTGGTTATGCTTCTTATGAGATAAATGTATGTTGGAAAATCTTCCTTGTAGCACCCCAGGATCGGAACCTGGCGTATGAGCGCTAGGAGTTGAGAATGGGGTACTACGAAGGCTGTCAGCACCGAATTCGGTGATCGGGATTCATGTGAGTCCGATTTTCGAGTTTGGGGAGTGACAGGTGCTGGCCCATTTAGTACAAGGCTCTAAGCTAACTCGGGCTGAAACCTAACATTGCCTCACTTGTGCAGATCAGTGGCTATTTTTGAATCATTTGTTTGTTTTAGCTACATAATGAGTGGACCATCATGTTTGTTTGGTTTTTTGGTGGCAGGGTTTTTACATGTTATCCACCATAAAACCTTAGTTATCAGACAATCCCAACCATCATTTTATTTTCTTACTATCGCTTAATTAAAATAATTGGGAGCTTGTTAGGTGAGACCCTAGATCAACTGAGGTGAGTGGGACCCCTGACTAGGGGGTTCACAGTGATGTATGTGCCTTAAATCCACACCGTTCAACCATTTTGAAAGCTCATTTTAGGGAATGATCCCAAAAAATGAAGCTGACTCAAATCTTAGGTGAACCACACCACGTGAAACAATCGTGATAGAATCCTCACCATAAAAAACTTCATGGATTCCACCATAATGTTTATTTTCCATCCAACCTTTTCATAAGGTAACAAAAACCTAGATAAAGAGACCACACAAATATCATCTTAATCTAAAGCTTTTCTGCAACGTCCTATAAAATTTCCATACTAAACCTTAGTATGTCCATGTGCGTTACTGTCAGAAGGCTATACAAACTTGACCAAGTACCGCTCAACTTGGGCTTACAAGCCGAGCTTATAGAAGGTGTGAATGCCCTTAGTAATAGTATGAACTTAAGTTAAATGTCCCCGTCTAGTGTTCGCCGAAGTCCTTGCTTTCAGACTGTGAGATTGCGATTAAATTAAAGATACTAAGTTAGGATAATACCCTACATGTATCCATATAGTTGTGACCCGATCGATCATCAGTGGCCATTGAACTAAATTAGCACCATATCCATTGATCAACGCATCCAGTTATCGGCGTGGTCATATCCGAACGTAGATCTCCAATAAGGGGACTTATCCCATGGCGTATATTGTCACGCCCCAAACTCAAAAACCGGGCTCACAAAATTCCCGATTTGCCGAATCCGGCGCCGACAGCCTTCGTAGTACCCCATTCTCGGCTTCCAGCGCCCATACGCCAGATTTCCGATCCTGGGATCCTACAAGGAGGATTTTCAGTATGAATTTTTTTTTGTAATGTAATGGAGCATAACCACAAACATAACCAAGTCACAAAACAACATCACCACATATCCACTATATCAAAAACTTTGAGTACAATGCAGAAAGGGAAATACAATATGAAGATATCAAAGAAAACTCCAAAAGCCCCAGAAGACTGCTGCACGCTCCGATCTCAACGCTGCTACAGCCTAACGCCACCTACACGCATCTATCGTGCATAAGCTTACAAAAGCTTAGAGGGTGGTGTAGGTGTGTGTCGATGGCAACGCCAAATGTACCATGTCAGAGTAATGCGGAAGTATGCAGTAAGTCCATGAATAAAATCAGCCGTACCAAGGCTATGTGATGCAAGGCATGAATGCTATCAGCCATACCAAGGCCATGCGATGCAAGACATGAATGCTATCGGCCACACCGATGCAATGCAAGGCCTACGTAACCGAATGTCATATGCAAGATGCAATACAAGCATGTCAATCCTCATCAAGTACACATATCAGTACAGTTCCTCTCTGGATATCACCGGGGTCTAATACACCTCACACTGACTGCCTCCTCCCTAGCTGCACAGTCAAGCAAGTGGAAGAGACCACACTATCCGCCTGACCAGTAGTCTGCCAATACCTACCCTGCTCGTCGGTAGCGGACACATTTGCGAGCTGGTCAAACTCAGCCTAGCTTATAGCCCCCTCACTCAGGCGGATAAGGCCACACCCCCTTCCAACCGACCACGACACAGTGGGAGACACGGCCTACTGGTATTCGGCACTCGGGCGCTCGTGTATCCACTCGGTCTAAACATTGGAGCATCTACTGGTACCAAAAAGGTTCTGTGATTTTCACTCAAGGACATCCTAAGTGCCCACAATGCTAGAGCCAATATTTCCGGTATCCGGTACGACCACCCACGATGTATCTGTGGAGGCTACGGCCCTGATGTCACTAGGGCGTGCAGTGATCAAGTCACACATATGAGAGATGCATGAGTCACACCATACAAACATGCAGCAATCTCGCGCGTACCACGCGCTCATGTCGGGCACTCTGTCTCATATGGAGTCCCGTAAATGTTGCAGCCCAAAGGCTTATGCTATGGTCAAACATTCCTCATATCAAGCATACATATGATGTGTATGGCATGAATCATGGAACTATACTAAGCATGTTATAAAGTAATGGACTATCCTTACACCGAAGATGGGCCTAAACGGCCTACATGAAACAGATACGGGCCTATCAGTGGCCTTAGGGAGAGTTATACTGTAGACATCTAACCAACATTACTCGTACAATGTGGACGTCAAACCAACATTGTCCCCAAGGCTCGGCTCGTCTTAAATACCATTCAATAAATCATGGTGGGATTACACATTGCAATGTGCCTTAGGTACATCCCATTGGCCTTAAATACATCAAATGGGTCGTATTTCATGGGCCTTATGTTCATCAACTGGGCCACCTCAATGAGCCTCACCAATGGGCCTTAGGTACATTGCAATGGGCCATCACCCATGGTCCTGAGAATGCGTTAAAATGATCCCAATCACATAAGCTCTATGTGTATCAAATGGGCCTAATCACATAGGCCTTAAACATATCAAAGTGGGCCTTAACAACGGCCTCATACACATTACGGTGAGCCTCAACAGTGGCCATAAATACATCAATATGGCCTAACCACATGGCCTTATGTACATCAGATGGGCCACACCAATTGGGCCCCATGCATCTACTCAAGTGGGCCCCAACAACGGGCCACAAAACATCAATATGGGCCTAATCTTATGGCCTTATATATATACCAAGGTGGGCCCATTTGAACTATAGATCTATCTGATTTTTTTTTTTTCTCAAGCCCCTTTAAGACAAGCTTGCCAAATGGTTGGACCGATTGGAAACAACACATGCATCAAGGGTGGGTCCAATGAACTATGGATCTAATTCATTCTGTAATTCATGGCATAAAATGAGCTTTCAGAATGGGTGGACGGGTTGGATGCAACACATGCATCATGGTAGGGCCCATAGAGGCCCACCATCAGATATATTGTATAAAATATAATATAATATAATATAATATATATATATATATATATACACACACACACACATGCACTCACACACGTATGCACCCACACGTGCACACTCACACCCGCATGCACACACGCACGTGCACATCCCACATGTATGCACACACGTGCACACCCCACACGCCCACCATTCCCTGGACGGTGGGTTTTGAAACAAAAACATCACAGTGCTTACCACCGTCCGAGCGGTGGTAATAAAACACATGCATCATTGTGGGGCCCACCCTAATATTTATACGCCATCCAATCCGTTCATGAGGTCACACGTAGACCTGAATGAAGAGGAAAAATAATTTCAGGGACCACCCTTTTTGTGTACGTCACGGCAGCAAGGTTCCTGCCACCTTTTTCTCATTTGTAAAAATTTTGTTACCCTAGGTGGGACCCACATTAACCAGATCTACCCCGTCCATTGTATGTGTCCCACAAAATTAGGCGTCGAAACCAAATTTAAGGTGGGTCCAAGTTTCAAGTAGACCCCAACAATCATTTCCGAGTGGTTTAACATACCATCGTATAGACAGTGGCGATGTGGGCCATCTAAGAACTATTCATGGCTGATTTTTGGAATCGACGCCTCATCGAAGGGGTCCCAACAAATGGACGGCAGAGATTTAGAACACACATCACGGTGGGGTCCACAACTAGGGCCAATGGGGACCCATTCCTTTTTGTGCACATCATGTCAGCAAGGTGTCTGCCACCTTTTCTCATATATATATATATATATATATATATATATATATATATATATATATATATATATGTTACCCTAGGTGGGACCCACATTAACCAGATCTACCCCGTCCATTATATGTGTCCCACAAAATTAGGCGTCCAAACCAAATTTCAGGTGGGTCCAAGATTTACGTGGACCCCAGCAATCATTTTTCAAAGTTTTAACGGCAAAAACCACTGTTTCCTATGGTAAGGCCCACTCGATTATCGGATCAGCCTCATCTTTTGGTTCAACGCCTAAAATGGGCTGGAGAATAGAATGGACGGCGTGGATCATCTACATACATCAAGGTGGGGCCTGCATGAGCGGCCCACCCCAAAACCACCTTTTTCTTTTTGTTAACTTGTAAGTACACCACCATGTCAGCACACATACTCCATGTTAGCCTACCATCATGTTCAGCGTCTCTGGACGCTGGACGGTATACACACAAGCCTCATGGTGGGTCCCACATGCACGTGGCCCACCATGCATACATATACATATATAGTATAATATTAATATAAAATAAATATCATATGTTATATTATATGAAGACTTTCCACCGGACGGTGGATTTCGCCTAAAATGTGGTGGGCCACACCATTTGATGAATGGAGTGAATTTAACATGATTTGGTGGGGCTCACTTCATTCTAGGAAGAGAGAGGAGAGAGAGAGAGAGAGAGAGAGAGAGAGAGAGAGAGAGAGAGAGAGAGATACGGTGAGATAGAGGGACCCCGCCACTATGGGCCCCTCTTGGTTAAATCACATACATCAAATGGGTCCCACCAACAAGTGGGCCCTAAAATAAGAAATAACGGTGGATCACCCACCTTATTAGCCCTTTTCCTTGCTCCCTTAGCCTCCTTAGCTCCTAGCCTCCACTTTCAATGGTGGTTGATGATGATCCAACGGTTGAGATGGGAGATGTGAGAGTAGGGGAAAGTGGGCCACACTTGGCCTTTGAGATTGCTTGGAAATGTTGGGACGTATGGAGCTTGGGAGTTGAGAGATGGAATGAGAGAGGGAGAGAGAGAGATAAGGAGAGAGAGTGATGGATGTGAGGGGAGTGATGTGAGGTGAGTGATGGGTGAGGTGAGTGATGGGTGAGGGGATGGATTGGTTGACTTTTGGGTTTGCTTAACTTGTGGAAAAAGAAAGCATGGGTGCTTTGTACTTGACATTGAAGTGATTGATTGATTGATGTGATTGATTGATTGATGGGATGGGTCGTAGAGATTCTCTTGGGATTTGCAACACGCGGTGTTTTCTTCGAATTGAACGCCGGCCCGCATCTTCCTGTCTGGGTAGCGCCTCGGTGCGTGAGTCGCGGCGTCAGAACCGCGGAGATGGTGCGGTCGTAATGGTACAAGTCTCGGATTAAGCCGACTCGATTCTAAAGGATACGTCTTAGGTTCGATCGCAACGTCGGTTATTGGTCGCGAACTGTGGGATTTCGACGGAAAGGATCGCGGGATTCGTCGGAACAGTACAGACTAGGACACGAGTCTTACAGCTCTCCCCACCTAATAAAAATTTCGTCCTCGAAATTTACACTACTATCGCAACTCAACATAACTCATAAGAAAATAGGAAACATATCATCATATATAATCAAAAAGCAGCATAACATCATAATCAAAACACCTACGAGATAGGGATAACGCCCATGAATCTCAAGCTCTAACTCCCAAAACGCATCATTCATGAGCAATCTAGCAAAACGGTGTAGGGGCCAAGTCACACGAATCGTCGACGGCTCCTCCTGATGTCTGAGGATCCTACTGCTGCTGTTAAGGAAGGGAACACTCACTCCTACGATGCCCTATCCCACCGCACCCAAAGCAAGCACCAGAGAACGGTCTAGGTGGCAGGGGCTGCCGAGGGTGGGGGCAATCCCAGATGCGGTGCCCGTCACACCACATCTGAAGCATACACTTGAGGACTGACGTTTAGGTGGTGTAAATGCTCGAAAGGACGGACGGTTCTTATGCCTCTGTGGTCATCGACAGCGCTGCACCTGGGAGCTACCGGAGGGGTCCTTCCTCTTCCGGTCTCCTTTCTGAAGAATAGCGGTCATTGCTTGCAACATCTGCAATAGCTGGTCCGCACTTACGGACATGGTCGGTGCTGCGCTAGACTCGGATGGGGGGTGCAGAAGTCTCAGCTGGGGGAACAGGAATCTCAAGCGAGGGAACGAAAGTCGCTCGGGTCACTCTCTTGGGTGCCATGTCCTACAGGAAGGAACAAGGGCATATCATCCTTGGGAACTCTCGAATGCACACATGATAGAGAGCTATATCAGGGAGTTTCTAAGTTATTCCAACTCGGGGGTCTAACCATTCTAAGTTCTCAACAATCACACAGTGCAGTGTAGCAATCAGCAGATATGTGATGTTATCCTCAGGTATTCCCAGGTTATGCTCTGATACCAACTTTTGTCACGCCCCAAACTCAAAAACCGGGCTCACAAAATTCCCGATTTGCCGAATCCGGCACCGACAGCCTCCGTAGTACCCCATTCTCGGCTTCCAGCGCCCATACGCCAGATTTCCGATCTTGGGATCCTACAAGGAGGATTTTCAGTATGAATTTTTTTTGTAATGTAATGGAGCATAACCACAAGCATAACCAAGTCACAAAACAACATCACCACATATTCACTATATCAAAAACTTTGAGTACAATATAAAAAGGAAAATACAATATGAAGATATCAAAGAAAACTCCAAAAGCTCCAGAAGACTGCTGCACGGTCCGAGCTCAACGCTGCTGCAGCCTAACGCCACCTGCACGCATCTATCGTGCATAAGCTTACAAAAGCTTAGAGGGTGGTGTAGGTGTGTGTCGATGGCAACGCCAAGTGTACCATGTCAGAGTAATGCAAAAATATGTGGTAAGTCCATGAATAAAACCAGCTGTACCAAGGCTATGTGATGCAAGGCATGAATGCTATCAGCCATAACAAGGCCATGCGATGCAAGACATGAATGCTATCGGCCACACCGATGCAATGCAAGGCCTACGTAGCCGAATGTCATATGCAAGATGCAATACAAGCATGTCAATCCTCATCAAGTACACATATCAGTACAGTTCCTCTCTGGATATCACCGGGGTCTAATACACCTCACACTGACTGCCTCCTCCCTAGCTGCACAGTCAAGCAAGTGGAAGAGACCACACTATCCGCCTGACCAGTAGTCTGCCAATACCTACCCGGCTCGTCGATAGCGGACACATTTGCGAGCTGGTCAAACTCAGCCTAGCTTATAGCCCCCTCACTCAGGCGGATAAGGCCACACCCCCTTCCAACCGACCACGACACTATGGAAGACGCGGCCTACTGGTATTCGACACTCGGGCGCTCGTGTATCCACTCGGTCTAGACATTGGAGCATCTCCTGGTACCAAAAAGGTTCTGGGATTTTCACCCAAGGACATCCTAAGTGCCCACAATGCTAGAGCCAATATTTTCGGTATCCAGTACGACCACCCACGATGTATCTGTGGAGGCTACGGCGCTGATGTCGTTAGGGCGTGCAGTGATCAAGTCACACATATGCGAGATGCATGAGTCACACCATACAAACATGCAGCAATCTCCCGCGTACCACGCGCTCATGTCGGGCACTCTGTCTCATATGGAGTCCCGTAAATGTTTCAGCCCAAAGGCTTATGCTATGGTCAAACATTCCTCATATCAAGCATACATATGATGCGTATGGCATGAATCATGGAACTATACTAAGCATGTTATAAAGTAATGGACTATCCTTACGCCGAAGATGGGCCTAGACGGCCTACATGAAACAGATACGAGCCTATCAATGGCCTTAGGGAGAGTTATACTGTGGACATCTAACCAACATTACTCGTACAATGTGGACATCAAACCAACATTGTCCCCAAGGCTCGGCTCGTCTTAAATACCATTCAATAAATCATGGTGGGATTACACATTGCAATGTGCCTTAGGTACATCCCATTGGCCTTAAATACATCAAATGGGCCGTATTTCATGGGCCTTATGTTCATCAACTGGGCCACCTCAATGAGCCTCACCAATGGGCCTTAGGTACATTGCAATGGGCCATCACCCATGGTCCTGAGAATGCGTTAAAATGAGCCCAATCACATAAGCTCTATGTGTATCAAATGAGCCTAATCACATAGGCCTTAAACATATCAAAGTGGGCCTCAACAACGCCCTCATACACATTACGGTGAGCCTCAACAGTGGCCATAAATACATCAATATGGCCTAACCACATGGCCTTATGTACATCAGATGGGCCACACCAATTGGGCCCCATGCATCTACTCAAGTGGGCCCCAACAACGGGCCACAATACATCAATATGGGCCTAATCCTATGGCCTTATATATATACCAAGGTGGGCCCATTTGAACTATAGATCTATCTGATTTATTTTTTTTCTCAAGCCCCTTTAAGACAAGCTTGCCAAATGGTTGGACCGTTTGGAAACAACACATGCATCAAGGGTGGGTCCAATGAACTATGGATCTAATTCATTCTGTAATTCATGGCATAAAATGAGCTTTCAGAATGGGTGGACGGGTTGGATGCAACACATGCATCATGGTAGGGCCCATAGAGGCCCACCATCAGATATATTGTATAAAATATAATATAATATAATATAATATAATATATATATATATACACACACACACACACATGCACTCACACACGTATACACCCACACGTGCACACTCACACATGCATGCACACACGCACGTGCACACCCTACACGCCCATCATTCCCTGGACAGTGGATTTTGAAACAAAAACATCACAGTGGGTACCACCGTCCGGGCGGACGGTGGTAATAAACACATGCATCATTGTGGGTCCCATGTGGGGCCCACCCTAATATTTATACGCCATCCAATCCGTTCATGAGGTCACACGTAGACCTGAATGAAGAGGAAAAATAATTTTAGATTGATCCAAAACTTCAATGGGCCCAGGAAAGGTTTCAATGGTAGAGTTCAATCACCGCTGTTTCTTGTGGTGTGGGCCACCTGAACGTTGGATCGAGCTGATCTTTGGAGGGAACCCACCTCAGAGGGTGGTCCACCTCATGGACGGTGTGGATACAAAATATACATCATGGTGGAGTCCACAACTAGGGCCAATGGGGACCACATTTTTGTGTACGTCATGGCAGCAAGGTTCCTGCCTCCTTTTTCTCATATGTAAAAATTTTGTTACCCTAGGTGGGACCCACATTAACCAGATCTACCCCGTCCATTATATGTGTCCCACAAAATTAGGCGTACAAACCAAATTTCAGGTGGGTCCAAGCTTCAAGTAGACCCCAACAATCATTTCCGAGTGGTTTAACATACCTTCGTATAGACAGTGGCGATGTGGGCCATCTAAGAACTATTCATGGTTGAATTTTGGAATCGACGCCTCATCGAAGGGGTCCCAACAAATGGACGGCAGAGATTTAGAACGCACATCACGGTGGAGTCCACAACTAGGTCCAATGGGGACCCATTCCTTTTTTGCACGTCATGGCAACAAGGTGTCTGCCACCTTTTCTCATATATATATATATTTTGGTTACCCTAGGTGGGACCCACATTAACCAGATCTACCCCGTCCATTGTATGTGTCCCACAAAATTAGGCGTCCAAACCAAATTTCAGGTGGGTCCAAGCTTTACGTGGACCCCAGCAATCATTTTTTAAAGTTTTAACGGCAAAAACCACTGTTTCCTATGGTAAGGCCCACTCGATTATCGGATTAGCCTCATCTTTTGGTTCAACGCCTAAACTGGGCTGGAGATTAGAATGGACGGCGTGGATCATCTACATACATCAAGGTGGGGCCTGCATGAGCGGCCCACCCCAAAACCACCTTTTTCTTTTTGTTAGCTTGTAAGTACACCACCATGTCAGCACACGTACTCCATGTTAGCCTACCATCACGTTCAGCGTCTCTGGACGCTGGACGGTATACACACAAGCCTCATGGTGGGTCCCACATGCACGTGGCCCACCATGCATACATATACATATATAGTATAATATTAATATAAAATAAATATCATATGTTATATTATATGAAGACTTTCCACCGGACCGTGGATTTCGCCTAAAATGTGGTGGGCCACACCATTTGATGAATGGAGTGAATTTAACATGATTTGGTGGGGCCCACTTCATTCTAGGAAGAGAGAGAGAGAGAGAGAGAGAGAGAGAGAGAGAGAGATACACGGTGAGATAGAGGGACCCCGCCACTATGGGCCCCTCTTGATTAAATCACATACATCAAATGGGTCCCACCAACAAGTGGGCCCTAAAATAAGAAATAACGGTGGATCACCCACCTTATTAGCCCTTTTCATTGCTCCCTTAGCGTCCTTAGCTCCTAGCCTCCACTTTCAATGGTGGTTGATGATGATCCAACGGTTGAGATGGGAGATGTGAGAGTAGGGGAAAGTGGGCCACACTTGGCCTTTGAGATTGCTTGGAAATGTTGGGACGTATGGAGCTTGGGAGTTGAGAGATGGAATGAGAGAGGGAGAGAGAGAGATAAGGAGAGAGAGTGATGGATGTGAGGGGAGTGATGTGAGGTGAGTGATGGGTGAGGTGAGTGATGGGTGAGGGGATGGATTGGTTGACTTTTGGGTTTGCTTAACTTGTGGAAAAAGAAAGCATGGGTGCTTTGTACTTGACATTGAAGTGATTGATTGATTGATGTGATTGATTGATTGATGGGATGGGTCGTAGAGATTCTCTTGGGATTTGCAACACGCGGTGTTTTCTTCGAATTGAACGCCGACCCGCATCTTCCTGTCAGGGTATCGCCTCGATGCGTGAGTCGCGGCGTCAGAACCGCGGCGACGGTGCGGTCATAATGGTACAAGTCTCGGATTAAGCCGACTCGATTCTACAGGATACGTCTTAGGTTCGATCGCAACGTCAGTTATCGGTCGCGAACTGTCGGACTTCGACGGAAAGGATCGCGGGATTCGTCGGAACAGTACAGACTAGGACACGGGTCTTACATATATTGACCTGTAAACATCCCTGTGGGTTCCAATGGTTAGAAACAAGCTTCCTTAGGGTTAGTACACCTAAACCCATGGCCTTTGGGGTCATTTGCACCACATTTAGTGCTATAAAAGGGTCATATTTAGGCATCCCTCCTCTCCATACGAATTTATATCCTAAGTTGTTGAGAAAGGAGAAATAGAGAAGACAATGAGAGGGAAGATGGATTGGTGATTGAGGCATGGTGTTCGTCTAGCCCTCCTCTTTATTCAACTGAAGTCCTAGTCGTACACGGATCCTTCGTCGAATCGTTTCCATCCACGATTAGAGATAAGAAACGAACCCTACTTCACGATCTAGGCCGTCCTAGGTTGAATTGGATGAATCTCGCCATAGTCATTATGTTCATATAAGAATCAGTGCTTCTTCCCAAGGAAACCCTAACCCTAGAATTGTGATTAGGTGGGGCAAAACCCTCATAATATACAGACTATTCCTTCTAGATTTCCTTTTATCAACCCTTGAAGAATCAGTTAATGAGTCTATATTGTGGATAGGTTTCATAGGCTATCATTACTAGACTTTGTAATAATGAATCTTATCATTGTTTGCTTTCAATTGCCAACATGCTCGATGAAATGCCTCAATGAATGAAATTCCCGATATATAGGGTTTGTGCATTACTTTGATTACTTGCTTAGTGATTATATACTTAGGTTGATAAGTAGAATTAATGTTTACATGAGGTTGGCTTGTGAAGTGTCCAAGTTAGGGGGTGGCCCACATTGGATCGGCCACTCTAGGCTTGTTTGATCGACTAAGGCTGAACACGGATGACCGGTGGTAGGTGGGCTATGCGGGATGCCTGCATATTACGCCGAGGTTCTCCCATGTCAATCAGATCAGTCTAATGCATGGCCGATCATTGTCAATTTCTTTATTGGATAACACTTAATTGAATCTAGGATACCATCTTTCCCTCTGAATGAATCCAATTATAACTTTTAATGCATCACAATCCTACTAAGACTTATCATGAGTTGAGCATGGTGGTATAGGACACCGTGTTCGAGTTGTAGGTTGCTGGGATGACGAGCCTCCCCATAGTGACCACTGAGCAATAACGGAGGCAAAACCCCTACCACGTGTATATGAATAGGGTGATGAGCCCTAAAATGGATGAAGGGACACGGGTGAGGAGTCGTTATGAGCCTCGTGATCTGTTTAAGACTGTGATATAATGGCGGTACCCTATCTTCACCAATATGTAGCTTAAATAGGACTTAATAACTACCTGGCTAATCATGCATATCAATTGTACTTGTGAATAATATTGGTGATGAGCCATGTTACCCTATTATAAGTATTTTGCGAAAGGTGTTGGAGTCACATGATGATGGATTATTGGCATTAGTGCGAAAAAGGTGTCGAAGTCACTTAACGAGAAAGTATTGGATTGTGAGAATCATGCATCTTTGTAATATAACATTTATGCACTTAACAACTATATAGAAGTTGGTTGTTTATTTGTGTTATTCTTACTTATACTGATTATGTTGATAACATGTGCAACTTAGAATAAATGGTACCACTGAGTTAATCACCAAGTCCCACCTTGGATGGTGCTTTAAAATACTAACTAGACATTGTTGTAGATGCAAGTACCACTGAGACCGATGCCTTAGAGGACACTTACATGAACCCATAGGAGGAGTTTTCTTACTTCTAGCTTTCTGATGGGCAACTCTAGCCTTTCTCGCCTTATGGCTCGATTATAAGGATATTTTTGTTGTACAGATAATTGATCCTTAATACGTTTTCGCTCTTTTTTTTTTTGGAATTGTATATTGAGCTCCAGCCGTGGACCCCACACTTTGGATGGATGTATATTGTATATTTTTGGACTTGTTATTTTGAATTGGATATATTTACTTTAGAATATTATACACTATTTAGTTCAATTCTATGATTGCTTGGATATCATATTAACTGTGCATGAAATTCATACTTAGGAATCGAGTTTGTTGATGTAAAAATCTAGACGTCCTCCTTAGACCACTTGACACCTGTAGGAAAAGACGAAGATGGAGACCCTGGTTACAGCAGGGGACCCTCCGATGCCAAAGTCAGACAAACAAGATAGGTCTAGTCGAATGTAGGGTTTTTGAGTGGATAGTTGTGTGTACCTTTCACCATCGGAAGTGCTCCTATTTATAGTTGAAGAGGGGCGGTGGCATAGATGTCGATCTCCCTGTTTAGTAGGTGTGTATTGTAAAGGAAATTGTATCTATATCGCAATTATCTTCTGGGATCTTCGGCGAAGATCCTGGGCAGATCTTCATTGATGAGATCGGAGTAGTCAAAATGGGGAGAAACTTGTAATAGGAGGCCGAGGTCAAACAGCCAAGGTGGTCCATGTAACCATTCCGAAAAGTAATCTGCCATATTTGATTCTCTTATGTGTCGTGGTTAGGCTTGATGAGTAGATTGTCGGCCTGTCAACCTGTCTCTAAGTATCATGTCTGAGCATCGAGGCCGAGCTCCCTTCCTTAGTAGAATACAAGATGAAATCTGGGATGACCTTCATCTTTATCGCACGGCGCAAGGGTTCTTTGAGGGTAGTAACTTAGAGCCTTGCCTCGTGCTGGGTTGCACTTCGAGAGCCTTTACCAAGAGTTGTTCCGAGTAGCAGCTTGGAAATGGATGACATCGTGGAAGAGCTCAGCATTTGATAGAAGCGGAAATACTATATCTTCTGGGGACTGAGCTCGAGGAGTACGCTCTCTCCTTGGAAATGGATTACTGCTTTCTGGCCATTGAGGAGCTCCTTGGTAGTGACTAGCGCTGGTTGACCACAAGGGGAACACAGATGTCCGAGCTGACCTCATACTTATGACTAACTCATTTTCACCCATAACAAAGTTCATTCTCAACCCATGAAATTTGTGGCATTACATTTTGTGGCCCACAAGAAATTTTTAATAGTCAATTATCATTTTTTCCAGTATTATAGTCCATTTAGAATTTAGAACTGTTTCAATTTTTGAATCATGCCATAAAATGAGCTTTTAATATGGATATATAGCATGGATGTAGTCACATACATCACAGTCGGCCCCAATGTCAGGGGTCCAACCCCTCAATTGATCCTAGGTTTCACCTTATTCGCACCCTTGATTCATACACCTCCATGTCACATGTTCCTTTGAAGTGTGCTCCTTTTAGTCTGCTCACCATACGATTTCTGAGATCGTGGCCCTATGGACAGGTTGATTTCTAAAAATTATTGGCCCTTGATTTCCTGACGTAGTGACGTGTACTGTCTAAGCCCATTCTGCTGAAACTCCGTAGGCTCTGCAAAGCCCCGTGAAAATTGTTGGGGGCCGTTGCACAAAACCTTAGGATATAGCCTCCCAAAAAACACCCGAATTATGGGATAATAAAGCAATGAAATAAATCAAAGCACAAACCACACAACACAAGAGATTTTTACGTCGAAAACCCTCAAAGAGGAAAAAACCACAGGACTTCGTCCAGAGCAACAATTCACTATGAAGTAGAATGTTATAACCGATCACAAGCACACATCGCTTGGATCAAACCTTCATCACTCACACAAAAGTGGATGAATAATAAGAGAATAATGAAAACGGAAAGATCTCACCAATTACGAGGATGTAAAAGCGCTGAGATGTCGACTGCGAAGTAGATCACCTCTACGAGCAGAACCTCCATTCCACAAGCTTCCTCTCTCTCTTTTTCTCTTTCTCTCACCCTTTGATAACCCTAAAACCCTTTAGAAACCTTTTATATATGTAACACCCCGTACTTCCCAGTACTCGGGTGTTACCATGTACTCTAATTTAATATAAATACAAGCATGGCTTAAGTAAACACTCACGTTCATTCTAGCCTAAATCCAATTATTGAGAACAACCCCCATCTGTGTACCAAACTGTCCATCCGTTGTCATGTGAGAAGGGCCATCACGTCGTAGGAGGACTCTTAGGATTCTAATTTCATTAACAGAAAGATCTAACTGACCATCTTAGATTTAGAACCTTTAATCATCGTGATGCCTGAATAGGGACTAGGATGATCCATAATACATCGATAAGGTCTGAAGTCAATCCACCTTGGGTTGAGCGTTGATTTATCATAATGGGTTTGCGTCTCGTATAACCATCCAACCTTGTAATCTAGGTTAGCCATCGGGTTATAAATGTAAATGTCGAAAGTTCCCTAAACTAGTACATGAAACATTAGGTGCGCTTAAGATCAGTTGTAGAATTATCTGATCATTAGATTGACCATCCAATTCAGGATATGTAATATGTAAAAATTATCTAATATACATAACCTATGACACACACACACACACACACACACACACACACACACACACACACACATATATATATACATATTACATAATTTAACTATTTAATAATCATTAAAATAAGTGAAATAATACGACGTAAATACATGCACCATGAAATGTTATTTATATACCTTGTAAAGGTTTAAATTCATGTTAAGATGATAGTTAACTATAACTCATATTATATGTATATACTTCTTATATCATTAATATACAGTTACAAAATCTATAATACATGAAAATAAAATATACTAGAAAAAGTTACAATGAATAACATATTCCAAACAATTTAACAACTTATATGAAATTAAAATATAACACATATGTAACCCTACAAATAATGTACAAATAATATAGACATTAATCTTTGCTTGCTAATATTCCTACAATTTATATGTTAACAACCTGGGATAATATAAAAATATATAAGTGATAGTAGTAATGATAATAATAATAGTAATAATAATTATTATTATTATTATAAATGTTAAAATTATTCTAATAATAACATTTAGTGTTTGAAATTCATAGAACATGGGTCCCAGTCATCTAAATAAGTCCTTAGGGCCCTTTTAACCGTTGACGTTCGATTTTGAGATGATCCGACTGTCAGATCGACGTGAGTCCACAAATAAGACCTAAACCAAGCTGTGGGGCCCACCTAAACTTTAGATCTGCCTGATTTTTGGTCAAAATATCTGATTAGAGCCTCCAAGGCAAATGGACGGTGTGGATTTCCCACGAGCATCATGGTGGACCCCACTTAATGGGGTGTGCGTGCATAGCTGGTGCACACTTGCTGTGCACCATACCTACAAGAGCGGTCAAAGCTCCTTTGACCGAAGAATCCAAAGAAGGAAATTTCCTTCTCTCTTTCCCTTTCACCAACATCTGTTTCAAACAGACTACTCCCATTTTTGTTGATCAATGGCCCACCTACACCGGTCATTTGAGTAATCCAAGTCGTCCATCTGGTTTGGACGGTCCCTCTGACCAAAACCAGGTGAGTTTCACGAGGAGTTGTCCTCATGCGTAGACACAAATCCAAACGCATCTAGAGTACGAAAAACCACATTTTTGAAAATAGAAACCTGTCTCCACCACCAGCTGTCACGATCCATGTGAGGGATCTTTTATCGATCCTGGTCGTCCGTTTAGGGGCTCTCAGTCGTCCGATGCTAGTGGTTTAGGTCTCCCAAACGAAACCACTACCGATTTCTATCCTACCCACCAGATTTGAAAACGGTTTCAGCCAAAGCAAATCCAGACCGTGTACTGTCGATCTAACGACCCTGGATTGATGGTATAAACCCTAAAACTGGAAGGGATCAGCAAAACACGCTACTCTCCTCTTCTCGTGGCTTCTCAAGAAGAAAAACGATTGAGGCCTTCAAGCTCCGAACCCACCTCCCAAACGAAGGCGGAGCTTCGAAACAACCCATCTGCAAGCACCATATGGAAGGACTAGACGCTTCAGTAGCCTCATTTCGAAGAACGGTGGGCCACATTTCAATCCACCATTGGAGGCCGACCTTCTTACTCGTTGTTCACCACACCAAGGCTGCTCAAGTTGGGTTCGTTCAGACCCTCTTGAGCCCCCTAAACGAGAGAGAGAGAGAGAGAGAGAGAGAGAGAGAGAGAGATGGAGAAGATAGTAGAAGGAAAGTAAGAAAGAAAGAAGAAAAAAGAAGAGGGAACGAGAATGAGACCGAGTCACTACCGCGTTACACCACGACTCGCTGCCGTGTTCAGCAGTTCGAGTCAGCTCGATCTTGGGCGTTTGGTTTCTGTTGCTGGGCCTTCAGCAGTAGGAAAGAAAATAGAAGAAGAAATAGAAAGAGAGGAGAGAAAAGGAGAAGAAGAAGAAATCGGCAGAGTGAGAAAGAGAGAAGAGGAAATGAAGGAGAGAGAATTGCTACTGAGTTAACTTGGCTGGAACCGAGTTCAGCCGAGTCGAGCAGGGTTTGATCTGTCCAGACTCATAGCTGGACATCCCAGCAGAAAAGAAAGGAAGAAGAAAGAGGAGAAGAAAGAAGAGGAAGGAGGGGAGGTTGGGACCTTGGTGGCTGTTGAGTTGACTTGACTAAAACTGAGTCCAACCAAGGTGAGTCGAATTGAGCCAAGAAATTCATGTGAATTGATTCTAAGTCACTGTTGAAATATTAGTAGAATCATATTACCATTATCATCATTATGAATATTATTATCATGACTAGAATCATTACTAATAACCGTTATAATTTTCATTAGAAATATTTTCATTTCCATTATGAGATTAGTATAATTCTTGTTAGTGTGACTATTAGTATTAGCCCTTATTACATTATTGTTAGTAAAGATTTTATTATTACAAGTATTATTTAAGAGGCTATTAGTCGTTATAAGGATATTAAATGATGTTAGTATATTTAAATGTGAACTTGCAAGTCATCATTTTATTAGTATTGACTGATTAATACTTCTACTATGAATATTAGACAAGAATAGCCATTAGTAAATGATCTATGCTAATATTAGTTATGGTAGACAAGAATAAAATAAAATAAAATAGTATCATTACTAAATACTAGTGTTTTGTTTTGTCACTCTTAAATACTATTATAAATAGTGAATCATAATGTTAATTATCATCATAATGATTTGTAACAACCCCAGCCCTAACAGTTGATCGTGAACGCTTAGGGACACAGAAAACAGATTGTCTTCGTCCCATTTGTAGAAGTATTGAATTTTGGGGATGAAATTATCTTTAAGGGGGGTAGATTGTAACACTCCACACTTTCAGTACTCGAGTGTTACCATAAATTTAACCTATTATGTACAATATACGAAACCTATGTATCCAACCTAACCCTACATCTATCCTCCAATATGAATCAGACCAATTAAGAATGATCTCCATCCATAAATCAAGTCATCCGACCGTTAATCATGTGGTCTGATATACGTACTTTTCCTTGACTAAATTAGTGAATAACTCTTTATCTATAATGAGTTAAATGTAAGTCCTTTGTAAGAATTGTTTAGAAATGGGCATAGGATCATGTAGAACTATTAGATTTCACAAAACTCTTATATCAGCAATAGTTACGAAAATGCCAATAACATAGACCCCTGAATTCTAGATCACATAGTTCCCATGATCCGTTTCATATGAAATTTTATGCCAAGCCTAATTATCATAAATTAACCATACACGTCGAATTTCAGTCCTTAGATCGTAGTAAATCAGCTACTTGGCCTCTACATCCGTCTGTACACTTATCAAATCAAGATTCCGACCCATTCATCTTGTTCACCCCACATGAATATGTTTAACCCACCATTAGAATTGCAATATGAAGAACTTACACATGTGAACAAGTCACTCGAATCTAACAATATACGTGTCATACCCCTAATCACTCCAGAAACACGCCTTACAACCACACATTTACGAAACTGACCGTACATCCACTGACATACATGGCCAGAGTGCTAACCATCAAGTCCCCTTATTTTTAACAAGTCATCTGACCATCCATCATATTTGGATCTGCTAAACGGGCCATGCAAACATCATGGCAAACCAATCATCATGAAGATCTTAGGGTTTAGGTCCAAACTGCTCGGTAACTTATCAATCGGAGGTGTACAAATATTATTTTAGAATTTTGAAATATATTAGCCGTTAAAGGAGCATCTTAGTCATCCTCTAGAAATCAAGGCTCAAATTTGGGCAACGAAAAGAGCACAGAAAATAAAGGCCGCCCGCCAAATCTCATCACATTTAGATGGTGGGGTAGTGAGTTACTGACGACAAAAGTTTTGACAAACTAAAGGGTAAAGTTGTAAATAAGAGGATACGTGTGCATGACATTGTGCAGACGAGAATTCCAATTAAGTTTTCAATGGTGAATGTCTTGGAGACTCAGTTGGACCTTGTGGGCCACCTGATTAATGAAATTATTTCATTTTTGAGCCCGTGTCCTAAAATGATGTAACAAACTGGATAAACGGAGTGGATTCTTTAAGAAATCGTCACAAGGGGACCCATGCAATTCAAATAATCTAACGTAAGTTAAAGCGTAAGTAGGAGTGAGGGTTTTTAGCGGTGGGCAACACCTGCACCTGGACTGATCATGTGGCTCATCCATGTAATAGGACATCAATTTAAAAATAAGTAGTGGCCTTGATTGGCTCACTAGTTAGGCGAATGGTCTTGATCACGGGAGTGAACCATGGATCACCAACGAATCGATGGCGATTGACACTTAAGGGCCATAATAAAGTGATACAGCCCACCAAAACTATGGATCCGCCTAATCCTTCATCAGGTGTCATACCTGGACCATGGGAGTTTATGGACGGTCCAGATTTCATTAACCACCCTTGTGGACCCACTTTTATGTGGTGTGTTTACACCATGGTCGTGCACACACCATGGACCGGACCCAGGAGACCCGGTCAGACCGCGTTTGACCATTGAAAAACAGAAGGAGGGAGGATTTCCCTCCTTCCTTTTTCAATTTATTCCGCCAGAACTGACGGTCGAACAGGGTCCCTCCTCTAGGATTTGTGGCCCACCACCTTAGGTCCCATGTTTGATCCAAACCGTCCATATTAAAGAGGGCAAAAAACCCTACAATCCATGACCAGTTTCAGTTGTTGGATTGTACTCGTGTGCACACAACTTCAGCCACAAATCAGGCTAAGAAGCACGCCCATTGCCAAAAACGGAAAGAAATTCGCTTTCTTGCTTTCCAGCTGGACAGATCCTTGTCAAAAGCTCTCCCTTCATCCTAGCCATTAGAATGAGCTCGTCCCGCCATCCGTTTCATGCAGGTTAGGGCTGTCTGTGGAAACCGACGTCAGTTTTTATTGCGCCAACGGTTTCTCTCTGCCACAGATTCAATCCAGACCATCCGTCCCTCATCTGGCGGTGCTAAGAGGTCTAGGGTTTCAAAGGAAAAGGGATCCTATATAGCAAGAGGGCTCTCCGTTCCTTGCAGCCACGCTCAAGAAAGAAAGAGAAAAATGGTCGTTTCTCCCAACATCGAACCCATCAACCTAACCATTTCCAACCTTCATTTTAACGCATCGAGGATCTCCATGGGGTTCATCTGGACAGCCCAGAAGAGACGGATCGAAGAAATGCACCCCTGATATGAACCTGTCATTGAAGCTTGACCAGCTTCCATGTCGAACCTGCACCACTACTGGTGCTTATGAGACAGTGGATTCCAGATCTGAAGCCGTCAATGTGTAACCCATATGACCATCATCCAACAAAGGAAAATAAGAAGGAAAAGGAGAGAAATAAGAGAAGAAGGAGGGAGCATGAGTTTGAGTTCGAGTCACGCTACACCAAGCTGTTGCCAGACTCAGTCGGGTCGTGACTGGGTCGAGTCCAGTAGTGTTGCTGGGCTTCGGAGAGGGAGAGAGGAAGTAGAAGAAAAGAGGAAGAAAATGGAAGAAGGAAGAAATGAGGGGTGACGGCTGCACCAGCTCAAATCAAGCCGGCCCGACCCACTGGTGAGTCCAACTCGCTGGACCAAGTTGGGCATGGGTTCGGTCCAAAAGGCCCGCTGGTGCATGGTTTTGAGTGAAGAGAGAGAGACAGAGAGAGAGAGAGAGAGAGAGAGAGAGAGCTTTTGAGTGAGTCGACTTAGGGTTGAGTTGACTCGGTTGAGTCGTTAGTGATGTTGTGGGTCATTTCGGTCCAGCAACCTTGCTGGATAGGGCAGGGGAAAGAAAGCAAAAGGAATAGAAGAGGAGAGAAGGTGAAGCCGAGTCAACTTGGTTTCAAACCGAGTCAACGAGGTGAGTAAGTTTTCTCTCCCAAAACAAATGGTTTGATTTAGCATTATCGTTTATGTTCCTATAAACATTCAATTATTAAAGGTAATTAGCCATTAGTAGACCATTATGATAGAACTAGTTATGATAAACAAATTGCAATTAATAAATGGTAGTATTTTATTTATCATCCTAAATATTTATTTTGGATAGTAGATTGTACTAATCATGATGATTATTATTGCTACATTAGCTAACATTAATCGTAACATTGATGTTAATAAATATCTAACAACTATTAAATTAGCATTTATTAGGATTATTAATAGCCATTAGTGAATTACCTATACTAATATCGGTTATTACATACAAATTTCAATGGTTAAATAAAAGTGTTTTAGTCCTCATTCTTAAAAATCATCCTTAGTAGTAGAGCATACTATTAGCTCTCATTACAATGGTTATTGGTCTGATCCTATTAACTAATATTAATTATATCATTACCATGAAATTATTAATGTTATTAGCATGGTATCCATCACCTGAAAATACTATCCTTAATAATAGATTTTTCTATTTTACTACCACTGTAACACTTATTATTACCAGGGTCACAAAAATTAAAATACATCATTAACACCAAATTGTAACTAACCATATTATTCATTGTGTCTAAACCACACATACATCATAGTACAACACCTAGATATAAACCCTAAGGATGAAACCCTAAATCTAAGTAACCTAGGCCTTAGGTTGGGACTTTAAACCATAAATAGTGTGTTAAGCTTGGTTCTAATCGTAGAATTTTACAATGTATGGTAGGATTTGATTCCAATGACACCTAAGTTCCCTGGCGACGCTGATGGACGACTCCACATGTAAGGTGAGGACTCACCCTTTGAGCTTCCCACTTAATTTCATCAATCTGGATATAGGCGATGACATGATTCTCCTAATTGAGTTGCTTACCTTACTATTGAATATGCTAACTTGTTTGTACAATTAATTCATGTGTTAAACGATGGACATCTCTTTAATTATAACATGCATAGATGATTTGATGATAACATGCTATCTTTTGATGTACCTATAATAATTAATCATATGCTATCACTTGCGTCTAAATAATGAATTGAGTGGAACCTACCTTGGACTTATCATCCTGCGATCCACATTTGGCTTACACGGCTTGGATCGGTTATTGGTGCTCTTCGTGGCTTATTGGTTATATTTGCACATCTTGTTGATTTTCAGGTCATCTTGCGGAGTTCGTTATGATTTTTGGGTGGAGCTGAAGTTCGCCTGTCGATTTTCTAGCCATCTTGCAGAGTTCATACGATTTCCGAATGACACCGAAGTTCCCTTGTTGGTACTCTCTTCATCTTGCGGTGTTCAGTCGTATGACAATTTTCGGGTGGAGCTGCAGTTCGCTAATCGATTTTCTAACCACCTCGCGATGTCCACATACGATATGATTTCCAGGTGAAGTAGAGGGTTGTATATTGTTTTCCTAGTCATCTTGCGGTGTTCAGTCGTACCATAATTTTTGGGTGGAGGTGAAGTTCGCTTATCGATTTTCTAGCCATCTTGCGGTGTTCACGTACGATATGATTTTCGAATAGTCTAAGGTTGTATGTTGTTTGTCTCTTCATCTGTGGTGTCGGTCGTACCATGATTTTCGGGTGGAATTGAAGTTCGCTTATCGATTTACTAGCCATCTTGCAGAATGTAACAACCCGAATCTTCGGGACCCGAGTACATGACCCGTTTCCCAAAAACCCGAGTGTTAACCTTAAATGATGGTCAAATATATATTTTTCTTTTATCAGAGTAAGCAAATGAGCGTAGTGTGGACAAATCGACATAAAGGAAAATTTCATTATCATTCAAATATACAAGAAGCTGCCCATAATGACTTATACAAACCAATGTCTCCAAAAATAGTAAATACAAGGATTACATGATCTAAATACATGAAGAATAACCGGAAACACATAAATACAAGCTGCAAGATCGCACAGCTCCTCCAGGAAAATACAGTCATGTAACCCTCGCACTTGGACTCGGCTCCTCATCAGCCTGAACCTGGAAATCACTTAAGCCACCTGTGCTACCTGTACGGTTATATTTTTGATGGATGAGTGGCCAACTCAGTGTGAATTCCCCTCAAGATTACACACGGCCGCATTAGGTAAGAAATAGTATAAAACATCCAAACAACCAAAACAGTGTAAATGCAGTCTTATTAGATGCATGAATGCATGAATGCAATCATCGCCCCGGGGATGCTCATCGTGCGGACAGTGGGCTGTCACCCATGCAGTCATCGAACCTGGGAAACATCAACCAGTCAGAATCATCGAACCTGGGAAATATCAACCAGTCGGAACGTGCCATGTATGCATGATTAGCCATGTCATTATTAGTCCATTTACAACCAGCCAATTTAGATAAGCTCAAAGGTCACTACGGGGAGCACATGGCCCAGCGTAGGCCGACGGCTCGGGCATAGTGTCCCATTCCCACCATCCCCGGCCCATGAGACTACCATCTTAAGATTTTTAATGGAACCCTTTCGACTAGTGGTCAATCATATTACTGTATATGGGGCTTACCATCGCATGGTTGCACAGTATAAAACATCAAATCCATACAAGAAAAATATCAAATAAAACCACATAGAGTGAATATCAAAATATGCCGCATAGGGCGAATATCAAAACCATACGATGAAAACCATCCTTAAAAACCATTGAGCTCAACAACCCTGGATGGTAGGCCCACATCAATGATCCATCTAGACCACCACTCAATAACCACCAAGTTGAAGGTCCATTACGATCACAACTAGTCAAGTTACATCCCAAGTATGGGTGTACATTCACATGTGGGAAATCCCCACTAATGTACCAGTTTTGAAGTCCATAAGCAATACACAGATAATCCACAAGCATGAACAGATATACAGGATGAACATTAAGCAGGCAATACAGTAAATCAATTTCCACCAGCTAACACATGCGATTATAAGAGAGAGATATCAATTATAAATTTAAATAAAAACTATAACTTAAGCTAATGAGAAGGTGGAAAGCTCAAGGGGAAGAATCATCACCTTATGCTTTGAATCGCCTACCAGTGTCGCTACATGCTTGCGCCCTTAGAATCGTATCCTAGCACAAATTATGGATTTGTAAGGTTAAATCAAGGTTCCACAAGATTATTTGTGGTCTAGATTATGACCTAAGGTTTAGATTACTTAGGGTTTGATGTAGAATTTTAGTTTTATCCTAGAATTTAGTCTTGAACTTAGATTCTAGGATTTGAACTCTACTTGACTCATTAGTTAGAATTAAATCTTAATAATTACAAGAATGCTCTTAATGTTAGTGTTATAATTTACATTAGTTAATATGTTAATAGGGATAGTTCATAAGTTCATGTTTAAATATACCAACATTTTCTAATATTCCTATAATGACTTATAATCTCTTATAAATGATACGAGTATTAATAATGAGATTTTTACTAACCATAATATAATGATGACTAATGCCCAATGATCATATTGACAAAATTATACTAGTCCCATGATAATATCATTAAATGGTGAAGTTCATAACTATCAATAGTAATCTTTGAGGTGAAGACTAAAACACTTCTGTTTAACACTTGTTATTTGCCTGTAATACTAATATTAGTATTAGTGATTTAATGATGGTTAAATAATGCTCCTATTAGTGATAATTATGGTAACTTGAAAAAATAAATTCAATGAGGGCTCACCTTGTTGGCTCGGCTACGCCCTCGCTCCTCTACTTCTTCCTTCTCTCTCTTTATGTCTTTCTTCACTCAAGGACAAGCCAGACTGATCCTGAACTCAATTCGACCATGCTCAGCTCAACCCAGGGCTTGGCCCACTTGGTACAACACGTCAACTCGCTGAGTCAACTCAGGAGTGACAAAGCAGCCACAATGCGCACACCCCTCCACCTTCTAAGACTCTTCCTTGATAGCACAGCTAGGCCCATGGGGCTTTTGGGCTAGACCAGACCTAACCCGACCCAGCTGGACTCGGTTCCAGCCGAGTCAACTCAGCAGCTTCACCGTCCGCCAGCCACACTCCTCTTCTCCTTTCTTCCTTATCTTCTCCTCTTCTCTCCTTCTCTCCCTTGTTTCTCCTTCCTTTCATTTCTTTCTCTCTTATTCTTCTCCCTGCTGGGATGTCCAGCAGTGAGACTAGATGGACCAAACCCAGTCCGACTCCGTTCGAGTCAGCAACGTGGTGCAAGTGCCCCACGCCAACTCTCTCTCTACTTCTATTCTCTTTCTCTCTCTTCTACTTCACCTCCTTTCCCACACCCACGACCACCATCTGGACTCAGCCAGACTCACCACACTCGGTCTGGATTCAGTCCAGAACCGATGACCACCATGCCTGACTCGGTGCAGCAGCAACCCCCGTTCGGACCCTCTCCCTCTTCTTCTTCTCTTTCTCTTCTTCTCTTTCTCCTTTTTTTCTTCTCTGTTGAGCTGGGGCCATGAGCTCACCCTCACCCATTCTGACTCGAGCTGAGCTGAGGTGATGCGGTGCAACAGTTGCACCCGCCTCTTCTTCTCTCTTTCTCCTTCCATCTGATGGGGATCCGAATCTCCTATGGCAGTAGGGTCGTTGCCCTGGGTCAGTCCCAACTCAGTTCGAAGTCGGCAGCAACCCGTGCACCTGGCCAGTGACTCGTTTGGGCCGAGGCAGTGCGACGAACTGCACCCACGCACCTACTTCTTCCTTCTTCTTTCTTTTCTCTTTTCTTTCTTCTCCTTCTTTCTCTCATTCACCTCCCTTTCTAAATGGGATGTTCAGCAAGGGTTGTCAGGGTCGGCCTAACTCACACTCGGTGCGGCTGAACGGCGGGGAAGATGACATGCCAATAATGGCAGATTTCAAGCGGAGCGATCTTCTTTGAATCCGGTTCCAGTGGAGGCTCTGGATTGACGGTGGGGAGCTTCTGAAATGGAGAGGACGAAGCTTTGAGGGGTTTTGGTTGGTGGGGAGAGTTTTGGGGAGAAACGGTTGCTCCCTCTCTCTTATTCTTTTTCTTTCCTAAAACCTAACTTTGAAGGCTAGGATCGGTTCTTCATGGACGGCTAAGATAAGCAGATCTGGCCTTACACGGATCGTTGAGCTGGAGGAAAGGAAAAGAGCAGACAGTTTCCATTTTCGGTAATTTTGTGTTTTCGGGCTCACTTGCGGCAAGGATCGTGTGCATTCACACGTGTTTCTGTGTGCGGGAGAAGTTGGGTTTTGGTGAGGCCCCAGCCGCGCGCACGATGGACGGTTTGGATCATTGATATGGATGATGAAGGTGGGCCACCACACGTTGCATACGGACCCTGTCCGTCGGCTGGCAACGCAAAGAGAGAGAGAAAAAACCACCGTTTTTGGAAATGGCGGGTCAGCCCGCTGCTGACCGAGCTCTCCGGTCTGGTGTACAGCAAGTGCACCACCCCTAGTGCACACGCAACAGCAGTGTGGGGTCCACCGTGATGTTTGTGGGAAATCTACTCCGTCCATTCTGCTTTATGGGTTAATTGGGCCATTTTGACCGGAGGTGTGCCTGATCCAACGTTTAGGTGGGCCATACTAATTGAACAAAGACCTTAAGTGCCTCTTGTGGCGATCCGATGGTCAGATTATTCCACAATTGATTGTGAGCGGTTAAAATAGTTCAAGGGTCCATTTAAAGCCTTCAACATGCATTATTAACTAATACTGATCATTAATATGGATTTACTTGTAATTGAAATAAATAAACAAATAAAAACTCATACATATATGCAAATACAATTTCTAATTTTCACCTGCTACTATTTACATGTTATTAATCACATATTTATTAATATATGAATCATCATATACAGTCTTATATTATACATACATATGAGTGCAAATTGTACAATATCTTATTTAAAATCACATCGTTAAATAATATGAAATTTTATTCAAATATCTAATAATTTTTTGTATACATATCTTTTTTTTTATAAAAATATTCAATACTACATTGATGTTTATAATTAAATTATATTATTATTCATTATGCTTATTTAATATAATATTATTTTTTTTATAATATCTTATATGCATTAAATACATACATACCATTTTAGCATGAAGTTTTAAATCTTCACAAAGTACATACATTTCATAGTGTATACAGTTAGGTTATATTATTTATACATTTATGGTAACACCCGAGTACTGAAAAGTACGAGGTGTTACACAGAATTCACGTACGACATGATCTCTGGATGAAGAAGAGGTTTGAAGGTTGATTTTCTATTCACCCTTTTCACTTGTACCATGATTTGGGGGTGGAGCTGAAGTTCGTTTATCGATTTTCTAGTCATCTTATGGAGTTCACGTACAATGTGATTTCGAGTGCAATAGAAGGTCGTACGATTGAGTGTTTGACTTTCTAGATGTATTAATTTATAATGCGATTGCTATCATATTCTGCTTATGATGAGATTCTGTTGATTTGCTAAGTTTTGAGTATATGTTCATGATTATGAAGTGCCCTGTTTAATATATCAATTTTCATGACTTGCGATCTATATGGGATTATAAATGATGAGTGTGCAATCTTAGAGGGTGCTCCTCACTGCGACAGCCATTGACGCTATCAAACCGTAATAGTGGATGCAGGTGTAGAGCGAGCCGATGTTGTTCAATAGGTTGCTAGCACAGATCGGGTAGCTTGGGAGCTAGATGGGGTCCATGCGGCCCATATAGAGCTCCATCATTAAATGATACATTTTTGTTCATGTTTAATGAACTTTGTACATGGAATTGTATAAGTCCTGTATAGGCGCCACATTTAGAAATTTGGTGATAATCAGAATGTTTTTATTTAATGCATGGTTTATTCTAGCTTCATTGCGGTTAACTCTGATTAATGATAAATGGTTCAAATTTACACTAGATTTTGTAAGCTAACACTCGGGTTTTTGGGAAACGGGTTATATACTGGGGTCCTGAAAACACGGGGCGTTATAGTTGGTATCAGAGCGAGTCTAGATAAACCAAGCCTTAGGGAAAAACAGGACTTATATAACTTCAAATACATTGAAGTTACATTGATGAAATTAGAAACTTGAAACTAACAATATACGTGTCATACCCCTAATCACTCCAGAAACACGCCTTACAACCACCCATTTACGAAACTGACCGTACATCCACTGACATACATGGCCAGAGTGCTAACCATCAAGTCTCCTTATTTTTAACAAGTCATTTGACCATCCGTCATGTTTGGATCCGCCAAACGGGCCATATAAACATCATGGCAAACAGATCATCATGAAAATCTTAGGGTTTAGGTCCAAACTAAACGGTAACATGTCAATCGGAGGTGTACAAATATTATTTTAGAATTTTGAAATATATTAGCTGTTAAAGGAGCATCTTAGTCATCCTTGAGAAATCAAGGCTCAAATTTGGGCAACGAAAAGAGCACGGAAAATAAAGGCCGCTCGCCAAATCTCATCACATTTGGATGGTGGGGTAGTGAGTTACTGACGACAGAAGTTTTGACAAAATAAAGGGTAAAGTTGTAAATAAGAGGATACATGTGCATGACACTGTGCAGACGAGAATTCCAATTAAGTTTTCAACGATGAATGTCTTGGAGACTCAGTTGGACCTTGTGGGCCACCTAATTAATGAAATTATTTCATTTTTGCCCCCGTGTCCTAAAATGATGTAACAAATCGTCACAAGGGGACCCACGCAATTCAAATAATCTAACGTAAGTTAGAGCATAAGTAGGAGCGAGGGTTTTTATCGGTGAGCACCACCCGCACCTGGACTGATCATGTGGCTCATCCATGTAATAGGACATCAATTTAAAAATAAGTAGTGGCCTTGATTGGCTCACTAGTTAGGTGAATGGTCTTGATCACGGGAGTGAACCATGGATCGCCAACGAATCGATGGCGGTTGGCACTTAATGGCCATAATAAAGTGATATGGCTCACCTAAACTATGGATTTGCCTAATCCTTCGTCAGGTGTCATACCTGGACCCATGGGAGTTGATGGACGGTCTAGATTTCATTAACCACCCTTGTGGACCCACTTTTATGTGGTGTGTGTACACCATGGTCGTGCACTCACCGTGCACCAGACCCAGGAGACCCGGTGCGGTCTGACCATGGAAAAACGAAGGAGGGAGGATTTCCCTCCTTCCTTTTTCAATTTCTTCTGCCAGAACTGACGGTCGGACAAGGTCCCTCCTCTGGGATTTGTGGCCCACTACCTTAGGTCCCATGTTGGATCCAAACTGTCCATATTAAAGAGGGCAAAAAACCCTACAATCCATGACTAGTTTCAACTGTTGGATTGCACTCGTGTGCACACAATTTCAGCCACAAATCAGGCTAAGAAGCACGCCCATTTCCAAAAACGGAAAGAAATCCGCTTTCCTGCTTTTTAGCTGGACGAATCCTTGTCAAAAGCTCTCCCTTCACCCTAGCCATTGAAATGAGCTCGTCCCGACCATCCGTTTCACACAGGTTAAGGCTGTCAGTGGAAACCGACGCTAGTTTTTGTTGCGCCAACGGTTTCTCTCTACCACAAATTCAATCCAGACCATCTGTCCCTCATCTGACGATGCTGAGAGGTCTAGGATTTCAAAGGAAAGGGGATCCTATATAGCAAGAGGGTTCTCCGTTCCTTGCAGCCACGCTCAAGAAAGAAAGAGAAAAATGGTCATTTCTCCCAACATCGAACCCATCAACCTAACCATTTCCAACCTTCGTTTTAACGCATCGAGGAGCTCCATGGGGTTCATCTGGACTACCCAGAAAAGATAGATCGAAGAAACGCACCCATGATATGAACCTGCCATTGAAGCTCGACCAGCCTCCACGTCGAACTTGCACCACTACTGGTGCTTGTGAGACTGCAGATTCCAGATCTGAAACCGTCAATGTGTAACCCATATGACCACCATCCAACGAAGGAAAACAAGAAGGGAAAAGAAAGAAATAAGAGAAGAAGGAGGGAGCGTGAGTTTGAGTTTGAGTCACGCCACACCAAGTTATTGCCCGACTCAGTCAGGTCGTGACTGGGTCGAGTCCAGTAGTGTTACTGGACTTCGGAGAGGGAGAGAGGAAGCAGAAGAAAAGAGGAAGAAAATGGAAGAAGGAAGAAATAAGGGGTTCACGGATGCACCAGCTCAAATCAAGCCGGCCCGACCCACTGGCGAGTCCAACTCACTTAACTGAGTTGGGCATGGGTTCAGTCCAAAAGGCCCGCTGGTGCATGGTTTTGAGTGGAGAGGAGAGAGAGAGAGAGAGAGAGAGAGAGAGAGAGAGAGAGAGAGAGAGAGAGCTTTTGAGTGAGTCGACTCAGGGTTGAGATGACTCGGCTGAGTCATTAGTGATGTTGTGGGTCATTTCATCCAACAACCTTGCTGGATAGGGCAGGGGGAAAGAAACCAAAAGGAATAGAAGAGGAGAGAAGGTGAAGCCGAGTCAACTCGGTTTCAAACCGAGTCAACGAGGTGAGTAAGTTTTCTCTCCCAAAACAAAGGTTTGATTTAGCATTATCGTTTGTGTTCCTATAAACCTTCAATTATTAAAGGTAATTAGCCATTAGTAGACCATTATGCTAGAACTAGTTATTATAAACAAATTGTAATTAATAAATGGTAGTATTTTATTTATCATCCTAAATATTTATTTTGGATAGTAGGTTGTACTAATCATGATGATTATTATTGCTACATTAGCTAACATTAATCGTAACATTGATGTTAATAAATATCTTACAACTATTAAATTAGCATTTATTAGGATTATTAATAGCCATTAGTGAATTACCTATACTAATATCGGTTATTACAAACAAATTTCAATGGTTAAATAAAAGTGTTTTATTCCTCATTCTTAAAAATCATCCTTAATAGTAGAGCACACTATTTGCTCTCATTGCAATGATTATTGGTGTGATCCTATTAACTAATATTAATTATATCATTACCATGAAATTATTAACGTTATTAGCATGGTATCCATCACCTGAAAGTAATATCCATAATAATATATTTTTCTATTTTACTGCCACTATAACACTTATTATTACCAGGGTCACAAAAATTAAAATACATCATTAACGTTAAATTGTAACTAACCATATTATTACATTGTGTCTAAACCACACATACATCATAGTACAACACCTAGATATGAACCCTAAGTATGAAACCCTAAATCTAAGTAACTTAGGCCTTAGGTTGGGACTTTAAACCATAAATAGTGTGCTAAGCTTGGTTCTAACCGTAGAATTTAACAATGTATGGTAGGATTTGATTCCAATGACACTTGTGTTCCCTAGTAACACTGATGGGCGACTTGACACGTAAAGTGAGGACTCACCTTTTGAGCTTCCCTCTTAATTTCATCAATCTGGATATAGGCGATGGCATGATTCTGAGTTGCTTACCTTACTATTGAATATGCTAACTTGTTTGTACAATTAATTCATGTGTTAAACGATGGACATCTCTTTAATTATAACATGCATAGATGATTTGATGATAACATGTTATCTTTTGATGTACCTGTAATAATTAACTATATGCTACCACTTGCGCCTAAATAATGAATTAAGTGAAACCTACCTTGGACTTACCATCCTGTGTTCCACATTTGCCTTACACGCTTGGATCGGTTATTGATGCTCTTCGTCGCTTATTGGTTATATTTGCACATCTTGTCGATTTTCAGGTCATCTTGCGGAGTTCGTTATGATTTTCGGGTGGAGCTGAAGTTTGCCTATCGATTTTCTAGCCATCTTGTGGAGTTCGTACGATTTCTGAATGACACTGAAGTTCCCTTGTTGGTACTCTCTTCGTCTTGCAGTGTTCAGTCTTATGACGATTTTCAGGTAGAGCTGAAGTTCGCTTATCGATTTTCTAGCCACCTCGTGATGTCCACATACGATATGATTTCCGGGTGAAGTAAAGGGTTGTGTGTTGTTTTCCTAGCCATCTTGCGGTGTTCAGTCGTATCATAATTTTCGGGTGAAGCTGAAGTTCACTTATCGATTTTCTAGTATCTTGCGGTGTTCACGTACAATATGATTTCCAGGTGGTCTAGGGTTATATGTTGTTAGTCTCTTCATCTGTGGTGTTAGTCGTACCATGATTTCCAGGTGGAGCTGAAGTTCACTTATCGATTTTCTAGACATCTTGCGGAGTTCACGTATGAGATGATCTTTGGATGAAGAAGAGGTTTGAAGGTTGATTTTCTATTCACCTTTTTCACTTGTACCATGATTTGCGGATGGAGCTGAAGTTCGCTTATTGATTTTCTAGCCATCTTGCAGAGTTCACATACAATGTGATTTCGAGTGCATTAGAAGGTCGTATGATTGAGTGTTTAACTTTCTCGATGTATTCCTTTATATTGTGATTGCTATCATATTCTGCTTATGATGAGATTCTGTTGATTTGCTAAGTTTTGATTATATGTTCATGATTATGAAGTGACCTGTTTAATATATCAATTTTCATGACTTGCGATCTATATGGGATTATGAATGATGAGTGTGCAATCTTAGAGGGTGCTCCTCACTGTGATAGTCATTAACGTTATCAAACCATAACAGTGGATGCAGGTGTAGAGCGAGCCAATGCTGTTCACTAGGTTGCTAGCTCAGATCGGGTAGCTGGGGGGCTAGACAGAGTCCCTGCGGCCCATATAGAGTTCCATCATTAAATGATACATTTTTGTTCTTGTTTAATGAACTTTGTATTTGGAATTGTATAAGTCCTGTATGGGCGCCACATTTAGAAATTTGGTGATAATCAGAATATTTTTATTTAATGCATGGTTTATTCTAGCTTCGTTGCTTTTAACTCTGATTAATGATAAACGGTTCAAATTTACACTGGATTTTGTAAGCTAACACTCGGGTTTTTGGGAAACAAGTTATATACTCGGGTCCTGAAAACAAGGGGCATTACAGTTGATATCAGAGGGATCTAGATAAACCAGGCCTTGGGGAAAAACAAAACTTATATAACTTCAAATACATTGAAGTTACATTGATGAAATTAGAAACTTGAAACTAGGCTTCATTCCCTTATTTTTAGGGTGCCTTGTGAATCTAGAAATCAAAACTTTAGGCTCCCTTGAAATGTTAGGGTTAACCATTCAGACTTAGAAACACAAACCTAAGTTCCTTTGTGAATAGTGATTGCTGAATCTAAGAACTTTAATTTTAGGGTCCCTTATGATTTTAGGCTTAGCTATTTGAACTTAGAAACAAAAACTTAGGTTCCCTTGTAAACTATAGTTGTTTGAAATTAGGAACTAAACTCCGGTATCATAGGGAAACAACTAACCACCGCATTATACCCTAGATCGGACATATGCACCTAAAAATACATACTCGAAACTATAAATTTAAATTTCCATAATGCTTAGATAATCAGAGTGCGCATGAAAGCGTGCTAGGCCATCATAGAATTTTCCTTTGTTAAAATAGAAAACTATATATACGATGATTCACATAAATCCTGAATAATTGGGTTCACGGATTGATGGAATCATATTTAAACGAAGTGCACACGGTTTGATCCTACTTCTAAATCCTAGCAAATCCTAATGACCTCAATGCCCTGATCAAACAGAAGGTTAAGGGTTACCAGGATTAGGAATGGATGCCAAGGAACTCACTACCTTGATCAGGCAGAAGATCATTGTATCAGGCTCAGACCAACCATAGTCGTCTGTTTGTGTTAACCCGAATACCGAAAACATAAAACTACTAATCTTCTTTTAGATGATGTGGAACTGTCATCGTGAACTTCATGCATACACACACAAATATATAAATATAGGATAGTAGTAAAACTCTTCTTCAAGTCGGGTGAGCAAACCCTTGATCTTAATTGATTATAAAAGAAATTCAGATAACCATAATCGAATCTCGTGGGCGAGATTCTTCTTTAAGGGGGGTAGATTGTAACAACCCCAGTCCTAACAGTTGATCGTGAACGCTTAGGGACACAGAAAACATATTGTCTTCATCCCATTTGTAGAAGTATTGAATTTCGGGGATGAAATTATCTTTAAGGGGGGTAGATTGTAACACCCCACAATTTCAGTACTCGAGTGTTACCATGAATTTAACCTATTATGTACACATATACGGTACCTATGTAGCCAACCTAACCCTACATCTATCCTCCAATATGAATCAGACCAATTAAGAATGATCTCCATCTATAAATCAAGTCATCCGACCGTTGATCATGTGGTTTGATATACATACTTTCCCTTGACTAAATTGGTGAATAACTCTTGATCTATAATGAGTTACATGTAACTCCTTTGTAAGAATTGTTTAGAAATGAGCATAGGATCATTTAAAACCATTAGATTTCACAAAACTTTAGATCAGCAATAATTATGAAAATGCCAATAACATATACCCCTAAATTCTAGATCACATAGTTCCCATGATCCGTTTCATATAAAATTTTATACCAAGCCTAATTATCATAAATTAACCATACACGTCAAATTTCAGCCCTTAGATCATAGTAAATCAGCTACTTGGCCTCTACATCCGTCCGTACACTTATCAAATCGAGATTCCGACCCGTTCATCTTGTTCACCTCACATGAATATGCCTAACCCACTATTAGAATTGCAATCTGAGGAACTTACACATGCGAACAAGTCACTCGAATCTAACAATATACTTGTCATACCCCTAATCACTCCAGAAACACGCCTTACAACCACCCATTTACGAAACTAACCGTACATCCACTGACATACATGGCAAGAGTGCTAACCATCAAGTCTCCTTATTTTTAACAAGTCATCTGACCATCTGTCATGTTTGGATCCACCAAACGGGCCATGTAAACATCATGGCAAACCGATCATCATGAATATTTTAGGGTTTAGGTCCAAACTGCCCGGTAACTTGTCAATCGGAGGTGTACAAATATTATTTTAGAATTTTGAAATATATTAGTCATTAAAGGAGCATCTTAGTCATCCTCGAGAAATCAACGCTCAAATTTGGGCAACGAAAAGAGCACGGAAATAAAGGTTGGGTGTCAAATCTCATCACATTTGGATGGTGGGGTAGTGAGTTACTGACGACAGAAGTTTTGACAAAATAAAGGATAAAGTTGTAAATAAGAGGATACATGTTCATGACACTGTGCAGACGAGAATTCTAATTAAGTTTTCAACGGTGAATGTCTTGGAGAGTCAGTTGGACCTTATGGGCCACCTGATTAATGGATTTATTTCATTTTTGACCCCGTGTCCTAAAATGATGTAACAAACCGGATAGATGGAGTGAATTCTTTAAGAAATCGTCACAAGGGGACCCACGCAATTCAAATAATCTAACGTAAGTTAGAGCGTAAGTAGGAACGAGGGTTTTTAGCGGTGAGCACCACCCACACCTGGACTGATCATGTGGCTTATCCATGTAATAGGACATCAATTTAAAAATAAGTAGTGGCCTTGATTGGCTCACTAGTTAGGCGAATGGTCTTGATCACGGGAGTGAACCATGGATCACCAACGAATCGATGGCGATTGACACTTAAGGGCCATAATAAAGTGATACAGCCCACCAAAACTATGGATCCGCCTAATCCTTCATTAGGTGTCATACCTGGACCCATGGGTGTTGATGGACGGTCCAGATTTCATTAACCACCCTTGTGGACCCACTTTTATGTGGTGTGTGTACACCATGGTCGTGCACTCACCATGCACCAGACCTAGGAGACCCGGTCAGACCGCGTCTGACCGTGGAAAAACCGAACGAGGGAGGATTTCCCTCCTTCCTTTTCAATTTCTTCCGCCAGAACTGACGGTCGGGCAGGGTCCCTCCTCTGGGATTTGTGGCCCACCACCTTAGGTCCCATGTTTGATCCAAACCATCCATATTAAAGAGGGCAAAAAACCCTACAATCCATGACCAGTTCCAGCTGTTGGATTGCACTCGTGTGCAAAATATTTCAACCACAAATCAAGCTACGAAGCACGCCCATTTCCAAAAACAGAAAGAAATCCACTTTCCTGCTTTCTAGCTAGACGGATCCTTGTCAAAAGCTCTCCCTTCATCCTGGCCATTGGAATGAGCTCGTCCCGACCGTCCGTTTCACGCAGGTTAGGGCTATCAGTGGAAACCGACGCCGGTTTCTCTCTGCCATAGATTCAATCCAGACCATTTGTCCCTCATCTGACGGTGCTGAGAGGTCTAGGGTTTCAAAGGAAAGGGGATCCTATATAGCAAGAGGGTTCTCCGTTCTTTGCAACCACGCTCAAGAAAGAAAGAGAAAAATGGTCGTTTCTCCCAACATGAACCCATCAACCTAACCATTTCCAACCTTTGTTTTAACGCATCGAGGAGCTCCATGGGGTTCATCTAGATTGCCCAGAAGAGACAGATCAAATAAAGGCACCCCTGATATGAACCTGCCATTGAAGCACGACCAGCTTCCACGTCGAACCTGCACCACTACTGATGCTTGTGAGACTACCGATTCCTGATCTGAAACCGTCAATGTGTAACCCATATGACGCCATCCAACGAAGGAAAACAAGAAAGAAAAGGAGAGAAATAAGAGAAGAAGGAGGGAGCGTGAGTTTGAGTTCGGGTCACTCCGCACCAAGTTGCTGCCCGACTCAGTCGGATCATGACTGGGTCTAGCCCAGTAGTGTTGATGGACTTCAGAGAGGGAGAGAGGAAGCAGAAGAAAAGAGGAAGAAAATGGAAGAAGGAAAAAACGAGGGGTGCACGGCTGCACTAGCCCAAATCAAGCGGACTCGCTGGACCGAGTTGTGCATGGGTTCGGTCCAAAAGGCCCGCTGGTGCATGGTTTTGAGTGGAGAGGAGAGAGAGAGAGAGAGAGAGAGAGAGAGAGAGAGAGAGAGAGAGAGAGAGAGAGAGAGAGAGAGAGAGCTTTTGAGTGAGTCGACTCAAGGTTGAGTTGACTTGGCTGAGTCGTTAGTGATGTTGTGGGTCATTTCGGTCCGGCAACCTTGCTAGATAAGGTAGGGGGAAAGAAACCAAAAGGAATAGAAGAGGAGAGAAGGTGAAGCCGAGTTAACTCGGTTTCAAACCGAGTCAACGAGGTAAGTTTTCTCTCCCAAAACAAATGGTTTGATTTAGCATTATCGTTTGTGTTCCTATAAACCTTCAATTATTAAAGGTAATTAGCCATTAGTAAACCATTATGCTAGAACTAGTTATTATAAACAAATTGCAATTAATAAATGGTAGTTTTTTATTTATCATCCTAAATATTTATTTTGGATAGTAGATTGTACTAATCATGATGATTATAATTGCTACATTAGCTAACATTAATCGTAACATTGATGTTAATAAATATCTTACAACTATTAAATTAGCATTTATTAGGATTATTAATAACCATTAGTGAATTACCTATACTAATATCGGTTATTACATACAAATTTCAATGGTTAAATAAAAGTGTTTTATTCCTCATTCTTAAAAATCATCCTTAATAGTAGAGCACACTATTTGCTCTTATTGCAATGATTATTGGTGTGATCCTTTTAACTAATATTAATTATGTCATTACCATGAAATTATTAATGTTATTAGCATGGTATCCATCACCTGAAAATACTATCCTTAATAATAGATTTTTCTATTTTACTACCACTGTAACACTTATTATTACGAGGGTAACAAAAATTAAAATACATCATTAACATCAAATTGTAACTAACCATATTATTACATTGTGTCTAAACCACACATACATCGATTTTCTAGCCATCTTACAGAGTTAATACAATTTTCGAATGACACCAAAGTTCCCTTGTTGGTACTCTCTTCATCTTGCGGTGTTCAGTCGTATGACGATTTTCGGGTGGAGCTGAATTCGCTTATCGATTTTCTTGCCACCTCATGATGTCCACATACAATATGATTTCCGGGTGAAGTAGAGGGTTGTATGTTGTTTTCGTAGCCATCTTACGGTGTTCAGTCGTACCATAATTTTCAGGTGGAGCTGAAGTTTGCTTATCGATTTTCTAGCCATCTTGCGGTGTTCACGTACAATATGATTTTCTGGTGGTCTAGGGTTGTATGTTGTTTGTCTCTTCATCCGCGGTGTCAGTCGTACCATGATTTTCTGGTGGAGCTGAAGTTCGCTTATCGATTTTCTATCCATCATGCGGAGTTCACGTACGACATAATCTCTGGATGAAGAAGAGGTTTGAAGGTTGATTTTGTATTCACCTTTTTCACTTGTACCATGATTTGAGGGTGGAGCTGAAGTTCGCTTATCGATTTTCTAGCCATCTTACGGAGTTCACGTACAATGTGATTTCGGGTGCATCCGAAGGTCGTATGATTGAGTGTTTGACTTTCTGGATGTATTCTTTTATATTATGATTGATATCATATTCTGCTTATGATGAGATTCTGTTGATTTGCTAAGTTTTGAGTATATGTTCATGATTATGAAGTGCCCTGTTTAATATATCAATTTCATGACTTGCGATCTATATGGAATTATGAATGATGAGTGTGCAATCGTAGAGGGTGCTCCTCACTGCGATAGCCATTAACGCTATCAAACCGTAACAGTGGATGTAGGTGTAGAGCGAGCCGATGATGTTCATTGGGTTGCTAGTGCAGATCGAGTAGCTGGGGAGCTAGACGGGGTCCTTGCGGCCCATATAAAGCTTCATCATTAAATGATACATTTTTGTTCCTGTGTAATGAACTTTGTATTTGGAATTGTATAAGTCATGTATGGGCGCCACATTTAGAAATTTGGTGATAATCAGAATATGTTTATTTAATGCCTGGTTTATTCAAGCTTCGTTGCTGTTAACTCTGATTAATGATAAACGGTTCAAATTTACACTAGATTTTGCAAGCTAACACTCGGGTTTTTGGGAAACGGGTTATATACTCGGGTCCTGAAAACACCGGGCATTACATGATTATTAGTAGTATGTTAGTTAATATAAATTATAACACTAACACTAATAGTTGTCTTGTAATTATTAAGTTTGTGTTGTAATTAATGGTACACAAACTGGAGCTCAAATCCTAAAAATATAAGCCTAGAACTAAACTCTAAGATGAAAACCTAATCCCACATGAAAACCCTAAGATAGGTGATTCAAACCCTAGGTTATAATATTACGCCTAGGTAGTGCGTAGGACTTGGATCTAATTGTACAAGATCATGGTTTGTGGTAAGATTCAGCTCTAAGGGCACACGCTTTCCCTAGCAACTCTAGTGGCGATTCGATCGTGAGGTGATGATTCTTCCCCTTGAGCTTTCCATTTTCCCATTAGCTTAACTTATAGGTTTTATTTTAATTTATAATTGATATCTCCATTTTATAATCACATGTGTTAATTGTTGGAATTGAATTGTTATGTTACATGCTTAATATTTATCCTGCATATTTATCTCATACTTGTGGATTATTTGTGGATTGCTTATGGGACTTAAACTGGTACATCAGTGGAAAACCCACACCCATGGATGTACACCCATACTTGGGATGTAACTCGACTATTGTGATCATAATGGACTTTCGACTTAGTGGTTATTGAGTAGTGGTTTAAATTAATCATTAATGTGGGCCTACCATCCAGGGTCGTTGTGTCCAATGGTTTTTAAGGACGGTTTCTTATCGCATGATTTTGATATTGGCCCTACGTGGCTTAGTTTTAATAATTTCCCTATGTGGCTTAGTTTTGATATTCAGCCTACGTGGCGTTGTGTAAGTATTTGCCTTAGATAGATTCGATGTTTTATTTTGTGCAACCATGCGATGGTAAGCCCCATATACTGAATATAATTAGCCACTAGTCAATTGAGATCCATCAAACATCCTAAGGTGGTACCCTCATGAGCCAGGGATGGTGGAATGAGACACTATGCCTGAGTTGTCGGCCTACGATGGGCTCTGAGCTCCCCATAGTAACCTTTGAGCTTATTAAACCTGCTGGTTTTAAATGGACTAATAACGGTTGGGCTAATCATGCATTTTCATAACATATGGTCTTTTCTGGGTAATTAATTCTCCTTGGGCGATCTATACTTTATGGTCTTTTCTGGGTGATTAAATTCTCCTTGGACGATCTATGGTCTTTTCAGCTAATTTAATTCTCCTTGAGCGATCTATGTTTTATGGTCTTTTTCAGTTGATTAAATTCTCCTTGGGTGATCTATATATTATGGTCTTTTCCGGATAGCTGGTTCTCCTTGGGCGTACCTTTGTGTATTTTTTCCAAGTGACTAGTTCTCCTAGGGCGACCCTTTATTTCGACAGTAGGATGTGCATCCCCAGGTCGATGATGCATTCACGCATCCATGCATTTAATAAGACTGCATCATATATTGTTTTGTATGCCTTGCCATGTTTTTATAACTATGCTTACCTAATATGATGGTATGTAATCTTGAGGGGAGTTCACACTGAGTTGGCCACTCATCCATCGAATAAATATAACCATAAAGATAGCACAGGTGGCTTAAGTGATTTTTAGGTTCGGGCTGATGAGGAGCCGGGTTCAAGTACTAGGGTTACATGACTGTATCTACCTTGAGAAGCTGAGGGGTCTTGTAGCTCAAATTTACTTGCATTCTATTATTTCTCATGTATTGGATCATGTAATTCTTATATTTGTTAATTTTGGAGACCTTGGTTTGTTTAAGTCATTATGGGTAGCTCTTGTATATTTAAATGATAATGCAAACTTTCCTTTATGTTTGATTTGCCCATACTACGCTAATCTGCTTACTCTTAATGAAAAAAAAAATGTATACTCGAACTTGACCATCCTTTAAGGTTAACACTCAAGTTTTTGGGAAACGGGTCATGTACTCGGGTCCTGAAAAGTCGGGGCGTTACAGTATAGCTTTAGGAAACACCCTTGCATCCCTTAGAATTACCCTAGGACCCCTATTTATAGTTTAGGCAACTTCTTTCTGCACCTCTTACGAAACTGCCTCAAATTTACTCAGTCCGCACCAAATCCGGACTAGAATCTGTGTAACCTGGACCAGCCGAGTGGACCCTCGACTGATCGAGCAGACACCTCGACTGGTCGAGTAGCATGGAAGAATTAACACAATTGGTCGCTGAACTTTGAATCGAGTCAGGCCTCGACTGGTCGAGCACCACCCTCGACCGGTCGAGCCCGAGAAGAAAATTCCCAACAAACCTCCCCTTTTTCGACTCAGGAGAAATCCGTCATCTTCAAGACAGCCAAGTTTCTATAAACCTCAAACTTGCCCTTGAGCAAAGCCTTGGTCATCATGTTTGACACATTATTGTCCGTGTGGACCTTCTCAAGCTGTAACACCTTCTGTTCCAAAGTATCCCTGATCCAGTGATACCGAATCTCTATATGCTTCGACTTGGAGTGCTGACTTGGATTCTTACTCAAGTGTATAGCACTTTGACTATCGCAATAGACCACGTGCTACCCTGCTTCAGGCTAAGTTCCTGTAGGAACCTCTTCATCCAAAGCATCTCTTTACATGCCTATGTGACTGCAATGTACTCGGCCTCTGTCGTCAACAATGCTACGACCTTCTGTAGCTTACTCTGCCAAGAGACCACTCCCCCTGCAAACATGAACATGAACTCCGATGTAGACTTCCTGGAGTCTATGTCACCTGTCATATCTGCCTCTATGTAGCCCTCTAACACAGGTTTTCCTTCACCATAGCATAGGCTCAACCTGGATGAGCCTCTTAGATACCGCAGTATCCATTTCACCGCTGCCCAATGTTCTTTGCCAGGATTGGCAAGATACCGATTGACAACACCAATCGCATATGCTATATCTGGGCGAGTACACATCATAGCATACATCAAACTTCCTACCGCTGACGCATAGGGCATCTTTCTCATCTCATCCATATCTGCCTTCATCTTAAGACACTGTTTGTTGCTCAATTTGAAGTGACCATCCATTGGAGTACTGACTGGCTTCACTGCATTTATATTGAACAGCTCTAGAACTTTCTCAATATACTGATCTTGTGACAACTAAAGCTTCCTGCTGCTTCTGTCACGGGTTATCTCCATTCATAGGATCTATTTAGTCGTGCCCAAGTCTTTCATCGTAAATGATTTGTCCAACTCCTGTTTCAGCCTGTCAATCTTCTTGATGTCTCTTCCTATGATGAGCATGTCATCAACGTATAACAACAGAACTAGGAAATCACCATTTGAGAACTTGCGCGTAAACACACAGTGGTCCAACTCCGTTCTGTCATATCCATACTTTAACATAAATGAGTTAAACTTCTTCTACCATTGTCGTGGAGCTTATTTCAGCCAATATAAGCTCTTCCTCAGCCTACACACCATATGCTCTTTGCCCTTGACTTTGAACCCCTAATGTTGGTGTATGTAAATCTCTTCTTCCAGGTCACCATGGAGAAAGGCAGTTTTAACATCTAACTGCTCTATCTCCAAATCCATGCTTGCGGCCAACCCAAACAATACCTGTATGAATGTCATCTTCACCACTGGTGAGAATATCTCTTCGAAATCTATACCTTTCCTCTGACCAAACCCTTTCACCACAAGTTTGGCCTTGAACCTCATTTGCGAATTCTTCTGCTCAATCTTCTTTCTGAACACCCACTTGTTGCTCAGAGCTTTCTTGTCATTAGGCAATTTCACCATATCATTGGTGTGGTTCTTATGCAAGGATTACATTTCCTTTTGCATAGCTTTCAA
>JAJHSJ010000007.1:69660777-69715953 GCA_021015155.1 Magnolia officinalis
AGCAAGTTGTGTAGGTCCCACCCTAATGTGTGGGCTATATCCACACCGTCCACCCATTTTTTGAGATTATTTTAGAGCATGGGCCAAAAATCAAGTAATTCTAAAGCTCAAGTGGACCCACCAGTGAAAGCAACGGGGATTGAATACTTACCGTTGAAAACTTCTTTGGGGCCACATAAGTTTTAAATCTACCTCATTTTTCGGCCCATACCATAAAATGAGGTTACAAAACAAATGAATGGTTTAGAAATAATACATGTGTGTTATTCTGCTAATTTCTAATGATGGTGGGTATATCCATTCAATGTACCACCGTATTACCAACAAAGCAGAGCATTAATCTAATCCCATGGAATCAGGGGACAATCCCTGCCATTGGTAATAATGATGGTTTTTTGAATACAATCCCACCTAATCCCTTCTAATCCCGTTGCCCAAACAGGGCCTTAGGGTTTGTTTGGGCGGTGGGATTAGAAGGGATTAGGTGGGGATGGGATTCATCTGGTCCTGTGCCAATTCCACTCCATGTTCTGGAAGAATGGAAAAGCTTGGAATTACATTAAATGAAATTGCATTGGTCCGTGCCAATTTCACTCAATGTTTGGGAAGTTGTGTAGGTCCACCATGATGTGTGGGCTATATCCACACCGTCCACCCATTTATCGCGATTATTTTAGAGCATGGGTCAAAAAATCAGTTAATCTAAAGCTCAAGTGGACCCCACCATAGAAAGCAACGGGGATTGAATACTTACCATTGAAAACTTCTTTGGGGCACATAAGTTTTGGATCTGCCTCACTTTTAGGCCCATGCCATAAAATGAGGTTACAAAACAAATAAACGGTTTAGATATAACACATGCGTGTTATTCTCAGTAATTTCAAATGATGGTGGGTATATCCATTCAATGTACCACCATATTATTAACAAAGCATGACATTAATTTTATCCCATGGCAACAGGGACAATACCTGTCATGGGTAATAATTATGTTTTTTGGAATCCCATCCCACCTAATCCCTTCTAATCCAAGCACGCTGGATTGGATTGGGGTTATTAAGGTGGATTGCATGCCATCCAATGCAATGTCAGTGGATTACAGGCCATCCCGCTGGATTGCTGTATTCAGTGTCCCAACTATTGCCTGTTTGGATGGGCGGGCTGGATGGGATTAGGTTCGGTGAGTGCATGTTTGGACAGGCATGAGATTGGAAGCTGGACAGAGGCGTGGGATTGGAAGCTGGATACAAGCGCTATTGTAGGCAGGTGCAAAGGACGGTGATAACCGTCTCCCGCCAATCCAGGGGCTGCTTGCACCAGGGAAACGGATTAGGTACTCCACATGACAACAGATCATGGCCTGGTGGTCGCTGCTCCGTGGGACCCACCATGATGTACATGTCTCATCCATGCCATCCATCTAATTTGGAACATATCATTTTATGATTGTCTGAAATTTTAGATTCATATATCCCAATTTAAATGGACCAGATTACAGGATACAATTTGAGAGAGCGTCGACCGTATAATACAATTCAATTTAACCGAATAGTTTTGGATCAAGTTCATTTTTGTTTTTCTCCATTCATCTGGGGTTGTACGACCTAATCAATCTATTGGATGTCAAATAAACAGTACAGAGGGCCTTACGAGGACCTAAGAGCTGAATGTCCAATCATTATTGTTTTCATGTGGTGTGGTCACCTGAAATCAATCCACCTCTCATTTCTCGAATCAAGCCATAAAATGATCGGTAAAAATGTATGAACGAAAAGGATGAAACACATACATCATGGTTTCCAAAGAGCACCGACCACTAGTATTGAAACTGGTGTAAGGGAAATTAGCCAATCCGTTCCCTTATAGTAGTGTCAAATGAATCAACTCCATGACGGGGAGGCCGTGCCATCTGCATATTTACATCATGAAAATGTTTCATCCATGCCATACGTACACTATGACATGACATCTTACATCGTTGTCCCAAAAATCAGAGCGCTATATATCTCAGGTGAACCACAACACCTCGACAAATAGCGGCTCAGCCTTTTTATTATACCAGTTACTCCCTTATCAAATCTGTTCATACCTGCCATACAGGCCCAGATGGAGATATAAAATAGATGTCAATATATATCGATCTGCGTGTGGACCACACCGGTATTTTCAAAGGTCTTAAAATCGTGTGGGGCCCACCGATTTATGTCTCATGAAATTAGCAAAGAAAAGTGAATTCGTATGACATTATTATCAGCAGGGGACATATCTATATAACCGCTGGAAAGGAACATGTGGCAGTGCTGTGATAGAGATATATCCCAAAAAATATGCAGCAGGCTAGAATAACGATGTATGAAAACATGAAAACCAACGTTGTGTGCCAAAAAGAGATAAAAAGTTTCAAGTGACACAATAAGAGTGACAGTCATCCGAATAGGACTAGAATTTAAACATCACAATGAAGGCAAGAAACAAGACTACGACGCCAACTAGAAGAGCAGAAAATATCTCCCCATCTGACCGGGGTGATGGGGGAAGATCATCAGTCGACACGGCCCTAGAAACCATGGCCGTCGACGCCCGTGCCGTCGGCATCGTCTGTCGGCTGGAGTGTGACGATGAATGGCAGAAGTAGAAGTCATCAGAAAATGCATCGACCTGAACCGCCTGAGATGCCGTGCAAGGTCTTGATGGTGCACATGCCTTGTTGAAGTGTTCGTCCCAATACGTCATTACCTCTTTTCGGTTCCTGAATGCGCGGTGTCTCGCTCCACTATACCCCTCCACCTCCACCCGAGCATCATCCCAAGATATGTATATGACAGGCCTACGCTCCACCAAGACGACGTAATATTTATCCTTTCCCATCTGCAATGACATGAACGTCATTGGCACGAGATACGTGTGTTGGAATAAAAATTAGCCCCCTAAGTGGACATGCAGTATTCTCCTATCAAATAGCATCGGAAACTACAAAAAATAATTACTAAATGAAAACAAAAACCAATCGTATATACGTACCCTTCCAAGCAAGCGGATGCATCCGACACCTGGATCACCAAAGTAATTACACTAACCAATGAATGCATGTGAAACCATAAAAGTTTAATTAATTACATAAAAGTCATGGTCATAGCATAATTGTCATATTCGTATATACTACCATGTGTCAGTCCCAAAAAGATTAGCAAGTTATCAAATCATCCAAGAAAAACATGTAATTCAATGTTATTACAGACCAACAACCAAGTCCCAAAACAACAGACCCAGAAATAAAATGATCCTCAGATGGATCCGACACCTCGATCACCAAAGTGGTCATGAAGTGTTTTCTTCAACCATTAAATGCGACGCTCAGGACGCAGACTCACAAAAAACGATGCCAGATCCTTGTCCTTACTCAAGAGCTGGCCAACATCAAAGAACTCTGAGTTGGTCAGCCCCTGGACCTCTTCTAGTATATCAAGTACTTTAGAAGTGCGATTCACCGACTTACCGAGGCCAAATTTAAGCATTGAGTCGGCAACAATCTGTAGAGAGGCCCTAAGTATTTCACAAGTACGAGCAGGGTGCGATCTTTTCCTGCCTGCGCTCCCACTTTGAGAGGCATTAGAATTAGACGTGTGAGTGGGAGTGCTACGTGAGCTGTGTTGTCCAATCGAAGGACTGTCTGGCGAAAATGGGATGGTCCTTGTGGAGTCAGTGGCAAAATCATGTGACAAGTCAATTGTATCATCGAGGTCATCATCCAGCTTTCTCCATGCATTATTGAGTTCTTGTTGAAGATGAGATGATGATGCTGATGCGGCTATAGTCCTACTGCCTTGGACAAAACGTCCTGATGCCTGGTCTGAACCAACGATAGTTGCAAGATCATCCATTCTCTCAATCCGTTTACCGCGGAGTTTCTCAACACGTGGGTGAGACTGCAGCCGTATATTAATGAGTAGTAAGTACAGTAAGAAGTGTACACTGATGTGAATATTTCAACTTTATATTGAAAAAATTATACCTTCAGATATTCCTCCCAGACTTTATCAGGAGCCGTCACCACCATCCGCTCGTTGTCCCATCCGAACCCACTCGCCGCCAGCATATCCTTCACTGTAGTGTACTCCCTCTTGTAATACCTTAGTCGGTTAGAGACATTCTGCCACTTGAGGACGACATTGGTATGCTTTGTAACGGCATCGGCGGCAACTTGGTACGCCTCACGTTTGAAACCATTATCGCCCTTGCGTCCCAATGCCACTTATTCCAAAAATATGTCGATCATAACCTGATCCATATCGGGCGTCCATTTTATTTTCGAGGCTCGGGACGCAGGCTCAGCCAGGGATTTCACCATCCTCGTGCGTGGGGAGGATCGTGTTGGCACCACTGGTGTCTTGGCCGGTGAATGTGTTGGTGTCGATGGATCACTGGACATCATGTCTACCATACCACCTGAATATCAAGTACATATGATGATTTGCATAAAGTCAGCTATAGTTATAAGAATATGATCCTTATTTTAAAAGATCGATTATCAAAAACATCGTCTGCTATCTCCATATAATGACTCTATCATCTCAGAGATTGGAAGATTGCAATTCCATTGATCGGTACGTAACATGATTTAGAAAGTAAATAACAACAAGTCATGGAAATTGTTCCAAAAATAGCGATAAATTATCTAGCCCTACTATTTTGTTGTGCATTTACCCACAATCTGGTTGCTATAGCATTGCGCACGGAATTCCAATCATCTTTTTCACGCTGAGATGCTCGCAGTAACCATTGTCGCTCGTCGTTCGTTGAAACCTCGTGAGGCGTTAGGTTACTCTCCCCATCAGTGGCAAATACTCCAGCGTAACCCATCTCTTCTTGAGATTCTGGTCTAGTACGTATGAAATTGTGTAAGACACAGCAGGCTATCACAATTTGGATCTGTGTGTGAAATTCATACTGCATGGCGGTCTTCAGGATGGGGAATCTGCCTTTCATAACACCAAAACAACGCTCAATTGCATTGCGCAACTGTGCATGCCGATAATTAAACAGCTCCTTCATGTTGGCAGATGCTCTCCCGGTTCGATACTCTTGTAAGTGGTATCGAACGCCCTGGTATGGAGCCATAAAACTGGGTGAATGTGCATAACCGGCATCGACAACATAATATTTTCCTACACATTTGAATTAAAGTCTCATTGAATTGATAATAACATAAGTCAACGTGATGAAATAAACTGCCAATCTCTTAAAAAATAACCAAATACCGTATGGGACAAGCAAGGCATCATCTAATCGACTTAAAGCGTTGTGTAAGACCCTCACATCCGAAGCAGAACCCTCCCAACCGACCAATATGTAAATGAAGTTCATATCAAATGAACACGCCGCCAGTACGTTTTGGGAGAGGACCCCCTTCCGATTGCGGAAGCTCGCATGGTCACCAGCAGGCACATGAGCAGGAATGTGTGTACCATCAATTACCCTAATGCAATCCTAGATACATTGGATAAAAGTGTGAATGAAGGGTAGTATTAAATACTGGAAGGGAAATATGACCCGCTATAATTAATACCTGAAAGTAAGCAGCCCAATTTTTGTTTGTCTGAATCTCAGATGGAGTCACGTGTCCAGCCTGTTTAACGAAAATAGGGTACACAATTGCATCTAATACATTATGAAAGTAGCGACTCACAGTTTCACCCGATCGAATGAATCTATGACCAATTACGCGATTCCGAACATTGTGCCCCAATGTGTGTAGGAACATTAATAATTGTTCTTCAAGACTCACACGCCGAGTATCATGCAACACGGTCTTCTCGCGTAGCTGGGTACATAGATCGAAGAACGTCGCTCGATTCATTCTAAGTTGCGTGACACAATCCCGGTCACTGGCCCTAATGATAGAGTTGATGAACCTGGCGCGTTCATCCTCTCCATGACAAGAGGGCTGTTTGAACATGTATTCAAGACAATATTCCCCGACAGCCGCCACACATGCCATCATCGCCCTTGCAACCATGACACTATCTGTATCTTCTCCCGATTCTTCACCCTCCATCGCCAACTGATAACTAACACCGTCAAGTTCGTATACTCAGAGGTCTTTCCATCTCCTGTTCGAGAAAAGGTTGAATAATTTAACGAGGTGGGATAAGTTCACATATGATTACATGTTAAGAAGTTCACATTTCACAACCCATTATTTCCATTACATTCTGAAGAGATGGATTCCAATTCCAAATCCTGACCCATGTCTAGAATCTAGTTCGAGGGTTAAAATAATTAAGATTATACGTTAGAATTCTGAAAAACCAGCTGAATAGGAGGCATAGAGTTAAATTAAAATGATATAATATGCAGTGAATAATGCAAATGTCAGTTTTCCAAAATGATACAATGGTGTAGAAATGTACCTCCTAAACGTCGCTGTAATAAACAAGAACTGTGTGCTGAACACTGTTTCCTGAAAAATGGAACAACATGTAATGGAAATAATCCTTCAGTTAAGACATCACATGACTATAATAAGGAAGTCCCGTCATACACCATTGCATATACAACAAATACAATTGTGTGGATAAATGTCTATGGCTTTTCAAAAATGAATGCAGTGTGCAATATTAACTACTAGATAAAGAGCCAAAAATATCTACAATTAAATTGCCCACTGCCCAAATTAAATCTTTTCGGTTATATGAGATGAAACCAAATGAACAAACACAACCCACTGCCCAAATGGCCATCTTTTTTAGTTTTTGTAGAGAAAATTTAAGAAGATAAACACACTCACCACCCAAAAATGCAATCATTGACCTCTGAAAAAAAGAAAATCAAGTGGAAAAAAGAAAAGAAAAAGAAAAAGATAGAAAGAAAACAGCCCACCACTCAGAAAGCAATCGTTTTTGTTCTGTAAGAGAAAAATGAAGGGGGGAAAAATACTCATTACCCATACACTATGCAATTTTATTTTTTACTTTTTGGTTCTGTAAGAAGAAAATTTACTGAACAAGATTAACCCACCATTGCAAGTTCCATCTTAATTCCTATGTGAGAAAATTCAAGGGAAAATAAAAAATGCCCCTCTAATGAAAAAGCAGCTTTTTGCTTTTATAAGAAGAATAGCAAGTGAACAAACACAACACACCACAAAATGCAATCTATTTTGTTAAGAGAAAATCAAGAAAAAACACAGCAACCCACCAATCAAAATCCAATCTTTTAGTTCAGTAAGAGTAAAAACATCAAGCGAACAAGCAAAACCCATCATTCCAAATTCCATCTTTTTGGTAGTGTGAGAGAAATTTTGGGAAAATAAAAAACACCCTACTTATCAAAATGCAATCTTCCGGTGGTTGTAAGAAGAATAGCAAGTGAACAAACACAACACCCCAGTCAAATTGCAATCTCCTCTATTCTGTAAGAATGGCAAAAATCAAGTGAAAATGAACAATCCACCATTCCAAATTCCTTCTGCTGTAAGTACAATTGTGTGAACAAACACACCATACGAATTGCAAATGTTTTGTTTCTCCCTGTAAGAACAAAATCAAGAAAGTAACCCACCAATCAAAATGCAATCTTTTTACTTGAACAAGAAGAGAATGAAGTGAACAACACCACCCACAACAAAAATGCAATATTTCTAGTTCTGCAAGAGAAAACTCGAGAAAGCAAACAACAATTAAACTCAACAAGAAAACAACAATTAAACTGGAAGAAACCAAAAGTAATAGAAATAATTGACTGGTTAACAAAGAAATCAGGTATGAGAATACATGCATACAAGCATAAACACACGTCGGATATGATTTGAATGTGGAATGTTTATGTTTTTTCCCCTCTTCTTAAAAGTTGCCATCATTGAGGAGTCGGGATTGCTCCGACAGAAATAAAATGCACGTTATGAACTCAAATACTGAACTTGATTTAAAAGCAGGTATCTCAGCAGAAATAAAATGCACTTAATGACATCTAGTTTATAGAAAGAAAGCAAAAAATGACATGTGAAAATAATAGAAGGTTTAAGTTCTCATAAGGAACCATGATTCAAACCACAATTATGTTTCTTTCAAGTCCACCTTGAAAGAAGCAGTGTTACAATTGGATCCCACAGACACCACTGAAAGAGGGTTCACAGAAGAATTCCACAAACTTAGGATTTTCGGACATTTGTTTGGCCGAGAAAGGAAGCCACGAAAATTCACAACTGATGAAATCAAACAGATACCCCCAGTTCAAATATAAATGTACTTTATATGGGAAAATGTGTATTTCACAATCGTTATAGACTGACAATAGTTAAGGAAGCATTTCCATTCTTTATAGACAGTATGAATGCCAATAGCAAATACATACATGTGCAGAAGGGGCTGCTGTGCAAATGCTTCAAAAGAAAATATATACGTCAAGGACAATTCTCCCTTAGCTTTTGCAGCCTAAGTATGATACACATAATCTTCCATTGAAGCACATAAGTCAGGATTCATAAAACACATGAAGTTATAGTCTCCCACTATACATTGAGTACATGTTCAACTAGTGGGCTCATGTACTGCAGAGAATCATCACAACTAATTCATGTGCTGAAGATTAGACAGTGGGCCACACAACTGATAGATATTAGTTTGAGATTCAAAATATAATAGTAAAAGCCAACCAACAAAAGTATCCCATATGGAATCCTACCAAGAGTGCAAATGGATTTATGGAAGACTATAGCTCCTAGCAAGGCAAGACAGGACATGCTGGAAATGTTGTTTGAGTGGCAATTTAACTACTTTCTCACTTTAACAAAGACCCAAATTTCTTATCAATATCCAATATGGAAATTGACAAGGGTTCAGATTGATTTAAGGAACTTCTGCAACATTTTTATCAAAACCTTTGTTTCTTTTACACTGTAAGACGTACCTCTTCAGTAGGTGGACCAGGTGGTCCGCATGGACGATAGGTTTGCTGGCTATAACCGCCAGAAAGAGGCGAAGGCCTTACAGTGTTCTGAGGCTAGAAATTTATTACAACTGGGAAAATGAAATATAAGTGCATATCTTCTTCCAAAATAATTAGATCGGAAAGATGCTGATGAATGTGGAACTGCTAATCAACATTAACAGCAAGAATTTGGGAAAAATGCAAACAGAATACACCCTTCTCACATATCAAGAGAAGTTGTAATTGAAGGACATGATAGAGAGAATGGGACAAGTAATAAAATAATATTGAGGCATTGACAACAGTAATAAACACTTAATCAATGGCCTACATTTTGGTCATTATCCAAGGTACATAGAAAATGTATATTTCACAATCGTTATAGCTAAAACAATCTCATTTCAGTAATGCTACATGAGGAATACCAAATACAACACTGATTTTAGAAGGGAAATATAAAGAACAGTTCATTGGTATACGTTAGTACATTGATAGAAGTATCATGTATACATGTATTTTAAAAGCTTGAAAATTTCATTAGTGGAATCCAAGGAGAACAGTGCATTAATAGTTGAAGAGTGTCAAATTAAACATCTTGCATGTATACATTGATAGAACTGTCATTTAATCCATGTACTAAGAGCCACATAAAATCAATCGGCTGGATCACAAGGCATACAGACCATTCCCTGAACGAGCCATTAAAATTCATATGACTCATTTATACACTGATGAGACTATCATAAATGTACAATTGAAAAGAAGAACCTGATTATTCAACACAGGATTATGATGTCCAAGTGAAAAATCCAGCAACAGGAAACCCAGATGAGATATAGCAACAACTCTTAAATCATGCAATTGATACACGAACAGAACAAACCATCTGATGTAATCCTGGGAATTCCATGTGACATGTAGCAGAAATCTATCTGGTATATATAAGGAAATTCAGTACTTAGAAGAAGCAAATACATATATACTCAATCAAAAAGAAGAGAATGAAAAGATTGAAAGGAAATGATACAAACCAACAGTCAACAATAACATCACAAGGAAGGACTCTGACATAGATTTTTCATGGCAGATATAGAACATCATGAAAAATGGCTTAAATTGCGCATTTTGCAAGGAGTTAGCTATCCAGATATAGAAATTACATAATTGAGGAGGCTTCAACTACAGTCACAATTGACTTGTCAAAGAATCTAAAAATATACACTGTATGCACCCAACCAGACACCAATGGAAGAGGGTTCACAGAATAATTCCATTGTAACACTAAAGGTGATCCCAGAAATTCACAGATCATGATAATTAAGCCATTTGTTTGGCCGAGAAAGGAAGCCATAAAAATTCATAACTGCCTAATAAAACAGATATCAGCAGTTCATATATAAATGTACTTTATATGGGAAAAATTCATCTGTAGAACATGATTATAAATAGCAGGTATATAATGTGCAAGTTCAAAATCCTTCAACAAAAAATTCGGCTCATATATAGTAACAACAGAGAAATCCCGCAGTTGATCTACCAACATAGCAAACGATCTGAGATAATCCTGCTAAATTCTAGAAGACAGATACTAGAAAACCATCTCATAGCTCCCAGATCACCATCTCATTATGGAAGCAGAAGATACCATAGACTCAATCCAAATAATTAACAGGAAAAGCATGACAGGAATCACGTTTGAAAACAGAAGACGAAAATTCACCCCCGTATAAATTGGTATGTGAAACAATGCCGTCGGAGCGGATGACACAAGCCGACTCCATATCTGAGGGCCTGTCTCGCCTGTGACAAAGCCTCATAGAAGACAAGCATGAAAAATCACCTCATCCCACATCTCAGCCGCAACACAGATCAGGCCAAGATCCAACATGCAATTCAAATGGGGGTTTACTCATAGCATTTGGGGAGGAAGAGGACCTACCTCCGCCGGAGAAGGCCGTCAGTTCGCAATGGCAGCGCCGGCTAGACTGGTGACAACCATCGCGACCTGAGAGCGCTTCTTATAAACCCATTTTAGCACCATACCTCGTCATCTCCCGCCACCGTCTATTCCTGACCCTCCCGCCAAATCCTAGCCCAAGAAACATACTAGATGAGATTTCAACGGGAAGGATTGACATCAGGAAAGAGGAAGGCAGGGAGAATGAGTGTAGAGAAATCCAGCGTCGAATCCTGGGATGCGCTGTACGGGCAATAACCCTTCGACAATCCAGTGGCGAAATCCGCCCCAATCCAGCAGATTCTCTCCAAGACCTAATCCAGTGCCCGTCCAAACAAACGGCTTCTCTGACGTCGTAGGACTAGAGTGCCCTATCCAGGCTAATACAGGCTACTCCAACTCAGTGTGCCCGTCCAAACACGCCCTTAAGTGTTAAAGGAGTAGTTATTCTATATTTAGTATATTTGTTTAGAAAAATTAAAGTTCTTTACGATAAATAACTGCATATATAATTAATAAAATCATAAGTAAGGCATGTATTGAAATACAATAAGCTAATGTAATAATGAAAATATTAGTATACATTTACCTGACCAACTTGACCAAACCAACGGAGCCCGCTTTGGGTTGGTCTTGGGTTGAAAATTCACAACCTAAAATTGGGTTGGATTGGATTATAATTGAGGTATAAGAACCTTGGATTGGGCTAGGGTTGAGCATCAACCCAACCCACCGGAATCATAAGCAATCCATGATGGTTCCTAAGAAATAGATGGATCAAAATTTTTAATTGACATATTTATGTGTAAACTATCATGACTGTCCATATTAAAGTCCATTGATCCAAAGGTTTATATTTCTAAGATTGGTGTGTAATATCTGCATGGTAATCCATGAAGTGTGCTTTGGAGCTAACGAACAATATGGATCAATGGATCAAGCTATCTATGTGTCCTAATGCAACTAAGAGCACCATAACTAAGTGCTCCAAGAACACTGGAGCATTTCTCTTCTATAACCGTGGCCCACCTGATGAGTGGAATTTAGGCCCCCCACAAATTGATAGTTAGGAGATGCAAATTGGGAGTGGTGTTCATCGATGTATTTGTAAGATACCATTAGGTGTGCCATACATGATCATCAGTTTAGATTTGACAGATGGATTATTCAGATTGAGCGATTCAGAGAGGTATATTATAGTTGTGATCATTATACATAGGTTTGAGGCAGGTCATTTAGACTGTGGTCCATAAATACGGTTATTAAGTCAAATATGAAAACTTATTGTGTGGAGACTTTAGAGGAGAGAAGTGTGATGGATAAGTTTTTATGTCTCTCTTTTCTATAAATACATATCTTCGTCCATTCACCTACACATGAGAACAAACCCTAATTTCATTGAGAGGTTCTTTCCAAAATATATGCTTCAAAATACTAAGGGCATGTTTGATCTGAGGAATTGAATGGTATAGAATTGTATTAGATGGGATTAACATCATTATTGCACAATGATTGCATGTATGGAAATACCATGATATCATAGCCATCCAATCCCATGTTTGGGCTAAAAATTTTACTAGGGGAAAACACGGGATTAAGCAAAATCATGTTTGGTGGACCATGGAATTGTAATCAACAAACCAAATTCACAATGGATGTCATTCACTTATACACATATATAACTAGAGTGTCATGTGTAAACGGTATATATGGATGGATGGTATGGATAAACACATGTATCGATGTAGGGCCCACATGTGTAGTGGATTTCAAAATCCACACAAATCCTGCATTGGACCTAATGCAATTCCATGAGACTAAATGCAATTCCATCCCACCTAATATACCCAACCTTTCCCATCCTCTCCAGATGTTGGATGGAATTTCACGGAACCAAATGCAATTCTATCCCACCTAATCTGATCTAATACCCTGCGCCTAACGCCCCCTAAGCATCCACCTTGATTACATCGTAGCATGAAAAAAATGTATTTGCAATCAAGTACGCCTTTAAGAATAGAATTTCTTTTATTGATGCACGATCTGATTATTCTGCAATATCAAGACAACAAGTCAAAGTTCAACTTAGTGGACGGGAACCATCAAAAGGATGGTTAAGGTAAAAGATCAAAATTCAACGAGCAAAATCAGATGGTTAAGATCATCTGATGAGTGTGATTCCAGGCTATACTCCATTCCAGATGGTACCCATTATGTGGACACTCCACGTTGGCATACATGCATGCAATATAATCTCTTCTCTTCAGTATCAGCTTGATGAATGGGGTGCTTGAACTTTGAACGTCTCACGTTAGCCAAGCGTGCCAAGTTAACACGCGCATTGCGTTTTGTGATTGGCTCTGGAAGATGGGGCGTATAGAATCACGCAGGCCTCTAAGAATGGTATGTGTATTGACTTGAATGCACTGTGAAAGTGTAGTAGCCTCACTCGTGGAAACAAAAACACGTGTGCAGGATCAGAGCCACTGATCAGGCCATCCCAAGTTTATAGATGCTCTGTTTAAAAAAAATCAGGCCAATGGCTCCTCAGGTGGGCCACACATGTGCATGAATTTGAACCGTTAGTCGCTTTCTCTTAACCATTCCTTCGTGTGCTACACGTGTGACCCATCTGTACCATGTGTCAAAAATCAGTTCAATCTCCTCCTCGGATGACCATCATTTTTTAAAAAACCCTTGTGGGCCACCTGATTCTATGTATCAAAGATCAGGCCCATCTGCAAACCAGGTGAACCATGCATCTACATGTATGAACCGTCTGTCAATCTCTCTTAATCATTCCCTTGTTTAATACAGGTCTAGCCTTCCTGATGATCAAATCAGCCTAATTTTTCAAAGTTCACTTCCAAAGACATGGGCCCGGTTTCCATCTTGTGGGCCCAGTACACTTCCAAAGTTCACTCGAGGATTTTTATTTTTATTTTTATTTTTACCTTTGATAGATCAAGCTTGGCAGTTGATAATGTGGGCCTTTGGTTAGCCCACACACTAGATAAGTACTTTTTAGCCTGAAGCTAGACCCATAAGCCCATGGATCTAAATCAGGCCCAAAGCCCACTCCTAGTAGCCATTAAACTGATTTCATTGGCCTGGCCCATTTATCTATTGGACCTTGAATAAACATCCACATCTCATTAATATGATGATGGTGGACAATCGTTGTCGGTGGAAATAGTAAGATTACCATCTTCGGTCAAGGTGGAGTTCGTCGCTCGTTTGGGGATGTCAACCGGCTGTTTGGCTAGGTCCAACCCAGGCCTGTTATTTTGGGCCTACAGTACCCTTTACCTGGGTGGTGGACCTCAACAATCTAGGCCCAGCTTGTTCTAGTCATAAATGGGCCTCTGCTCATATTTCGGCGTGTCCGACTGGGCCTCGAGAGAAAAGCCACTTAAACCAAACCTTAAGTCCCCTACATTTGAGTGAATAAGATACAAAGGTAGTTAGGTATGCTTGTCAACTTGATAAGTATTATGTAGTTGTAACTATGACGCTTGTTAATATAAATAGACTAAATTGCTAGTTATAAGTTAGAGAGGAGCTATGGTTTCTAGCTCAATAATCATATGATACATGACAAATGCTTTCTATGCCATGAGAGTCCACTTATAAAAGTACTTATCTGTAGATGTCACCACAAATGAAATAATCTCCCATGCCTTGTACTTCTACCAATCACTTCTTTGATTTAGCGTCCTTCATGGTACATGAATCCACTTTCAATTTGACTGAAGACTAATTGTTATCACATAGCTGTCCAAGTCATATGATTTTTTTTATGATGTTAGGAACATATAAGACATTAGAAAGAACTTTTACATTGGAAATGCATTTTGAATGACTATTGTATCCTATCCAAGTAGGAATCAAACAAAGGTATTAGGATCCCAACTGTGTGGTGACTTATGGATCTAAATTCTTCCATACTTGATGGCTAAGAAAAAGATAGCTTTTGAGATAAATGTGAGATTGGTTACTATGCTAATCATCAATTCCTAGCTAAATATGTAGGAATGAACAGTGAAATTGCTGCTTACCGCTACAAGCAAAGTTTGAATATATGTCTAAATGTTCTAGAGGGGGATGAGTAGAACTTTTCAAATTTAATTCAACTAATTGTATGTACTTACTTCTAAACAACCAAGTAAAGAAATCTAAATAAGAATAAGTGTATAAACTAAGTTAAAACAAAGATATACATCATTCATGCATTTTGGTAAATATGTTTGGTGCAGAAAATAAATAGAGTATAGAGTTCAACCAAACAACACAAATAATGAATCAAAACATTGATCACAATGCACAACAATATATAGTGGTTCGGCTATGTACCTAATTCACTCTTGACTGACCCACTCACTCCTAGAGTGTGTCGGATTTCACTATTCAATAGTTTTAAATGAGGTTCACCATAAACCTTCACAATCTACATAAGATTACCTTTTGCCTACACAATCAAATGCTGCTGGAAGAGTAGAATGTTGAACTGTAAGACAAGTTTTTGTTTATGTTTTGGTTTTCTTGAATGTTCTTTTGGCCATCAATGTTATCATGAAAGTAGAGAATTGAACCTTTAGTTGTAATGAGTCTAGACTTCGCTATGCACCCATGGAACTCAATATTTAGAATTGTTCTAATTATATTATTAATGCTTTGAACTTGATTATGATATTTAACAAGTGATAGAGTTTAGGGGAAAATAGTTCTCAATATTAATGTATTTTACATTTCTATAATTTGAATTGTTTTTAAAATCACTTGAGCTTATGGAAATTATTTATTTGTTTTCACAATATATCTTTCGCGTATTTTGCTCGGGACCAGCAAAATGCTGGTTGAGGGTGTGCTAAGACTCAATTATTGCATATTTAACTTTTCAATCACATTAATTTTCCTTACATTTAAGTATTAAGTTGATTTAATTATATACATTTTCGTCATGCGAGGTGATTCAGAAACATAAGATGAATATGCACTTAAAATGATGGATTTAGAATTTAAAAGAAGATAATGAAGAATTAGATCTATGGAAGTTAACGTTGAAGATTTCAAAAGTTGAACATCCAAGAAAACTAAGTAAGGAAGGAAGAAAATCGAAGACTTAAAGTGCAGAAAGTCAGAAGTACATAAATTTATACTTCAATGCCATTGATGACAGCTTCGATGCCATCGAAGCCACACTCGATGTCATCGCAAAAATCTCAAAATTCTGATTTTGTTGCTGGACAATTTTTGCACTCTTTGATGCCATCGAAGGAGTGTTCGATGCCATCAAAGCTAAGTTCGATGTTGTCGAAGGAAGTTCGATAACATCGAGAAAATTCACAATTTCGAAAGTTCATTGCTGGACAGTTTCCTGATTTCATCTGGATCCTTTGATAGGACTTCGATGTCATCGAATGTGTCATTTAAGCTGCGTAAATTTAAAGTTGCTTTGTGATTTTTCTGAAGCGGTGCGAAAGATGGAGTTTCACAACTATAATTTAGGGTCCCTAGAATGTTTCAAATCAATTATAGAGTTTGGAAAGGGAGAGAAGGCTTATGTGGAGCACCGACAATACTCTTCCACTTCAATTTCTTCACGGGTTCTAGTAGATCTTTTAGTTTTTCTTCTAAGATGTTAGTCTTGTTAGACTAATCTCTTAACTAAGGCTAAGGGATGAATCTTGTTGTTAATTTCAATATTTAGTTTATTGGATTCAATAACATTATTTTGAATGACGATAATAGATTGAAATAAATTTTGATTTTACTTTAAAGTATTTGTGTTGTCTTATCTTTGATTCATTATTGAGTCTAGGCACATTTGATCCTTAAAAGTGCAATTATAATACTTGATTAGAGAAGGAGTCAATCTGTAAAATTCTTTGATCTATTATAGACTCTGGTCACAATAGATGCTTGTTCCCTACAATTGATGTCTGAAACTTCATGAGAGAATCAATCAATTGAAATCATATTCTTCTTAATATTTATGAATGGCTTAACAGAATTATCTTCCAATTGAATAGATAGGACTTCGATTCCAATTAAGTTATCCATTAAATCAGTAAATTAATATTGTGATTTTATAAGTAGATTCTTGGATCCTTAGTCTCTTATAAGTATTTGTTTTAAATATTTTTTATTTCGCTGGATTAAAAATTCAAACAACCATTAGACTTAGATTAGTTCTAAACTGTGTTTGTCATTCATTATGGATTCAACTTCGGTCTCACCAAGTTATTACTACATCGTGGCCATGCACTTAGGGTTGCGAACAATAGGCCTACACTTGAGGTTGTCATCCTTTTGGATTGATCAAAATTCTTCAAGTCTTCATTGTGTACTCAAACCTTGGCTCCTCTTGGGCTCTAAAACTTTTGTTTTGTCATGAATGATCTTGGACCTCTCTCATTCCTGTACATATAAAATTAATATAATTAAATTGTTTTATCATGAATTTACGTGAGAAAGTATTGTGGTTAAATATATAATATTTAGCACTCAATACAACCGCAACCAACATTTTGCTAATCCCGAGCAAAATATACAAGAATCTGTTTCAATAAGAAACGAATGTATTTCGTTTAGGGGATTATCTTATTCAATATTAACAAAGAACAAGAGAGAACATTCAGCATCGATTATATTTTATTAATTATAAAGTTCATTTACATTCTCATATATCCATTAATTCTAACATAAAGTATAGAGCGTTAAGTACAGATCATGCAAAATAATTCAAACGATAATTTTGATAGCATTCCAGCTTGCGATGAATTCATCTCAATGAGAGAAGTGTTGTACGAATTCAAACATCTTTCATTTTCCCTTTTTACTTATCTAGAACAACGACTCTTGTAGAATAATGGCTGAGTTCTTAGATGAATTGCAAAAGATACGGAAATTCGGCAATGTGTTTGCTATGTATATTGTTGGCGCACAACAGAGCCTAGTTGCACGGGTCTACGTAATAGGACTCTGTTGCATGGTCCGACGGAACATGCCTCTAACCATTCCTTCTTTCATTCTTATTGCGCAGTTCGACACAATAGGCCTCTGGGCATTCCTTCTTTCTTTCTTCTCCTTCCCAGAATACCTTACAGAGGTATTAAGAAATCTTTCTCCAGGAGCTCTGATTATGCATCTGTGTAAAATGAATGAGTGGAGGGGTATTTATAGGCATTCGCACGTGTGAAGTCTCGAATCTCAGCTGTAGGGCTGTAACGCCCTGAAAATCGGGGGTCGAGTAGCAACTCAACTCCCGAGTTCCAAAACATCACTTATGCAACATATATGCTTATGATTCAATGTTGTCTGTGTTAGTGCATTAATCATGAGTGGGATCATACCAAAACAGTAATTCATACTCCAGATCAAATTGTAAAATGCAAGCGGAAGACTGAAAGATATAACTAATCGTATACAAATCAAAAGATCACGATCGGTCTTCAGAGTATGAATATAACACTGAGTCACCGTGTACATGAAATATTACATGTAATATTACAAAAGTCAGAAGTCTCAAAAATAGTTCAACTGTAATAAACCCAGTAGCCCCGTCAATCCGGATAGCCTAAGCGAAGCCATCGGAGAACTACATGTAAGAATACTCGTCCTGATCGTCGTAATAATCAGGCTCTGCCTCAGGAGTCACGCCATCATCTGAAATCAAGACAGAGTCTGGTTGGTGTTTAAAACACCCTCCCGTAACGTGGAAGTGAGTGATCAACTTAGTGGAACAATAAAGCAAAAGTTAACATGTTATAATTCAATCAAGCAGTAATGATAAAGCAGTAAATCACACATCCCTAAGTACTCTTGTTAATGCAGAAATGATATGAATGTATGATGCATGCCCTCGCCTACGCTCCCTCAGCGACTTCATCTCACGTTCGCGCATGAACAACACTGCCTCAGTGCTTGACATGCTACGTCTGAACGCATGCGTAATGCAGTGCATGCATATGATTACCAAATTCTTATTAGTCCTTTCCATACAGCAGGATTGAGAAACTAAGGTACCTCCCTTATTTCATTTCCCAAACAATGATTCATTCTAGGGTCGTCAGTCCTAGAAAATCTCATACGATGTTACGATTTTAGGTCGCTGCAATGGGCTCGTTGCCAAATCATTACAGGCCTAGTTTGTACTTTAGATGCTACGAAAAAGCTCGTCGCCTCTATGCAGACTCAGAGTATGCTCGAGGTCACTACAAAGTGCACGTCTAGGGCTGTCAGGGCTGTTACACGGAATCGTTACACCACTCCCCCATCACCCATTACGGCTTCGTCATCAAAACATTGTAGGACGATAGCTCAAATACAGTGTCTCATACCACCGTATTAGGCTCACGAGTTTTGGTTACTCACTGGTCCCTACGGGGAGGCTCGTCGCCCCAGCGTAGGCCGACAGCTCGACCACGATGTTCCATATCACCATGTCCTGCTCATGAGTCTTAGCGGATCGAGGTACCAAGGTTAAACGGGATTTCACTGGTGAGTTTGGTACCTTAGGTTCAAGCAGTAGCGTCCATACATGGTGAACATACATCGGCACATCGGGTTTCTTGACGGGCTCGACTAGCACGAGCACACATCGCATCAATTGACATGAAGTGCATAAGCACTTCGTGTGGCCTAACCACTGCCGACGACCAACACACGACTCGGGTTTGTCAAACACGTCCTACGTGGCGAATGAATCTCAGCCATGACTTCAATCCTGTTACCGATTGCCTGGATTATAACATAGCCCCAATCACATTAAATCCTTAACCAGAAAGCATGTATAGTAGTCAAAGCAGAATTAACAATGTAATCCGAACATGTTAATAGTATGTTATAGAGCACAATATAAACAGGAAATACAAACACATACAATTCATAAGCGACTAAACTAAACAACTTGCATGGAAGAAATCATATACATCTCTAAGGTAATTGAGAATCCTATCTCAACACCTACCTAAACACTATCATCTAAGTACTTACTCATACAAGCATTTTCACAAACACTTAGACTACAATTATTTAACATATGTAACGTATATTAGCCAAAACATGTATTAGAATAAATCCTTTCGCCGAGTAAGTATTACACATATATATAGCATATACACACAATAATTTATCATGGCAAACACACTTTCATATTTTATACGTATACAGTATTTTCTACAAATATACAGAATACACTAAACGCCATAATTTGCATACGTAACTAAATCACAAAACGAACATCGCATTTTACATGTGAAATATACACAGATCATGAATCTATCATTATCTGACATTGAAAGCATTGAAAATCATAACCTAAGCATCTATAGTCCATACCTTACGCCGATAAACGCGTAACGGAGTTAATTCGTTCACCCACGCTTTGTCTAAGGCACAACGGCAACCTATTACATGAAATAGATTAGCTATTTCACTACTTGCAACAGCTGAAACCCTAAAACAGATTAGGGTTAGGTTTTCTTATCCGAAAATGGAATCAGAATCGCCGAAAAAACGATACGGTAGTGATGAATCGACACGCAGAATAGCAGGATAGGGTACCAGAAATCTCCTCTCACTTCTCTCACACTTTCTCTCTCTTTACTCTCTTCTCTCTCCTAGGGTTTTCTCAAATTCGTATGGAGTGAATGAAAGAGGGTTTAAGGTCCTTATATAGGCCCAAACTTGCCAGAAATAGGCTCAGGGCCAAGGTATACTTAGGTTATGTCCAAAGGGAGACTGTTCCGTCTCAACGGAGCACTTCCGGAGCCCCCCTTGAGCCAAAAGTTGGACTTAAGCTCACTTATGACGGATCTAGGTCGAGTTAAGTTTTCATTCCAGTCGGGTTCCCAGATCACACGTGGCGGACCAGTTTCAATTCAACAATCACCGAAACTCGATCAGGGTTACAAATACACGGACATGTGCATGAATTTCTCCTGATCCGAGGGTGTATTTGGGTCAGATTCTGACGGTCTAATTGGTTATATCAGGCCCGTAAGTGACAGGTCTCAAATTACTTAAATTAGATTTAATTTCTAAAGAAATCTACGTTTCTCACACTCTTCACTCCGGGCTCAAGCGAATGGTCGTGGGATACTATCTGGATGTGATCTCTGAGATGGGTGTCAAGCTCAGCAATGCGGTCCTAATTATATAATTTCGTAGTAATCGGACTTTCGACGTGCGGTCCAGATTCGATACGGAGTTTCAATGTGCTCCCGAGAGCAACTGAGTAATGAGATTGATCCCAGATTTTTGGGTAACCTAGAGTCAATGATTCTATAAGTTTTGAGTCTTGTAGATCGTATTTAAAGTGGTTCAAGCAGATTTCGCAGCTAATCTAGTTTAGCACTTAGTTAACTTTGTCTAATTTTTAAAGGATTTGATCCTAAGTGATTTCTGTCTGAGGTAGTACTCGGGTCTTTGTACGGAATTTTCCGAGACATTACAAGGGACCACCGTGCACAACAAGACTGTTGCGCGGCGTGCAATAAATTTCAGATCTTCATTGTGTTGCGTGGACTTGCTCAACAGACCTTTGTTGTGTGGTCACGCGCAACTTAGCTCTTTATTCTTTTTTGCTCTTTTCTTTTCTTCTTTCATAATTCTTTCTCTATTATTTTCATGCTTCAACAAAATCCAAAATCAAAATTGTTCAAGAGAGTGATTTCTATATATTGTCAAATCATCCAAATAATAAAACTACAAATCATAAGTCAGTGAAAAATATGTTGACCTAGATTCCAGTACAAGCAATAGATAATTAATGTAAGTTTCAAATCATTAATCTACTAGTAGAAATGAGTTCAAACATTGAGTTCCCAGGGTGCTTTGTGAATTCTCCAACTTAACACCATTAAGGATTAGCTTCCACCACAAAAATAACAATGACAATTGCCCATATGCGTTCAGATCAACCAAAGTCATTGATTCCAAACCTTGCTCTTGTTGAATGAGAACTCCAACTTTTCAATTTTTTCATCAACGGCTTTCACATTATTTCCCATCTTTTCTTTTCTTCTTTTTATATTCACTTCTTTCTTTTCAATTTCAATAGGTAACCATTTTTAATGGTCTTATTTTTAGCTGGTTACTTCAAATATTCTCTCTCTCTCTCTCTCTCTCTCTCTCTCTCTCTCTCTCTCTCTCTCTCTCTCAAAACTCCCAATGAACAAAATAGACAAGGCTTGGTTCCTAGTCATTCCAAGTAATCATCATGCTAACAATCACAGTATTAAACTTAACCATAAGAGTGTAAGTCAGATTGTGAATTGTGAAATCTATACTTAATTGATGTTGAAAAGTTTTTTAGTAAAAAATTAATGAAACAAACTCAATTTGAAATCTATCAATCAACCAAATTCTAAGCTTTAAAAGCTTCATCACTATGTTCCTTTTCATTTTAAAATTCAGAATTCCCAAGTTCATGTATGTATCCAGAAATCTACTTCTGAATTTTTTTCAATTTAACTCAAAATTTTGCCTAAAATTTAATGTTAAAAAATTTCAGTCAAGAATCCCTATCCTTCAACCTAAATCAAACACTGTCCTCAATGTTGAAAAAGTTTGATTCATAAATAATAGATATGAGAGCAATACAAAATAAAGAGGAGTAGGTGATAGACTGTACCTGAGAGGTGAGCTATTGAGAGAGAATCCTCTACGTCAAAAAAATAATAAAAAAATAAAAATAAAAAAATAAAAACAAGAAACAAAAAATAAAAAAATAAAAAAATAAAACAAAACAAGAGAAAACCTATCCTATGAAAGCAAGGAAAATGATCTCCATCAGACTAGGAAATTAATCCTGTAAGACAGGATATTCCAAATGGATTGCAGTAAGCAGGATCATGAAGTTCCACAACAAATTGCACATCGTTATCATCCGTAGTGCTGTTTTGCAATAGACTTGGGTGTTTTTTAACATTATGAACTAAGAAAAATCATGCCTTAAAATTTGAGTATTGGTTTTCTTTTCAGAAAAATGGACACCACATGTATGACAAAAGGAGATGTAATTAAGTTGTTCATGGTCAGTAACATATCTCGTTAAACCTTTATCTGGGCAATAGTTGAGCAAATATGGATCTTCCTAGAACTAATGCACTTCGGTTTGAAAAAAATCTAGTGATGGAGAGACTTCAAATAGTTGTTCTTCATCTTTTATCAGTGTCATCTCCATAAAATTCAAAAATTTTAGTAATTTCACAACAGATAGTGCCACCTTAGAATCAATGGAAGGGGGCTTTTTGGCCCAGGGGTGGACTTACGCAAGGCATTCACTATGTCCATAATCATAAGATCATCAAAATCCACGAAGTGTGCCAAACAAACTTCCAAAGGTTTAGAGAATTCAATCGAAAGGAGCTCCTCCTCCACAAGCATATCAATCAAGTTAACCTTGTAGATCTTATCCTCATCCTCTTGTTATTTTCATAAATTAAACATATCCAATTTTAATATCATATTCTCAAAGGATAACTTTATGACTCCATTCCGACAATTAATCACTACATTTAAAGAATCCAAGAATGGAGATCCTAGGATGACATGGATATGAGTGCTAGAGTTCATGACCGGTTGTGTGTCTAAGATGATAAAGTATACCAAAAAGTAAAACTTGTCAATTTGGACTAACACATCTTCCACTACCCCTCTTAGTATTCTAACTAAGAGATCAGCTAATTGTAAAGCCGTCTTGGTGGATTTCAGCTCACCAAGACTAAGTTACTCATATACCAATTAAGGTATTAAATAAACACTTGTCCCAAGATCGAGAAGCATTTTTTTGATCCGGAAGTTACCCATTATGCAAGAGATTATACGACTTCTGGGATCCTTGTATTTAGGAGGAGTGTTTTGTTTAATGATTGCATTCACAAGCTTTATAAAGAAGACTTTCTTACGTACATTTAGCTTGTGCTTTATCCTACATGGATCTTTTAAGAATTTGGCATAAGATAGAATCTGTTTAATGGTGTTCAACAAGGGAATTTTGATTTTGACTTGTTGAAAAATCTCTAGGATATCCTGATTATCACTTAGCCATTTTAATGAGAGAAGACGTTAGGGAAACAGAACCACAGGCTTGCACTAATGCTCAAGCTTTATCTTGTGGAGCATTGTTAGATTCACCATCTTCCTTAAAATTTTTGGATTCCTTAGGTTTCTCAACCTTCTTAAGAATCCCCTTATCAATCACTTTACCGCTTCTCAGGGTGGTAATGGATTGAACATGTTTCACATGTTCGGTTGAAGAAGGGTCATTGACTTCAAATTGTCCTTTTGGGTTAGGCTAAAGTTAGGCCGGAAAGGTTCTTTTCTCCCTAACACTTAGGTGTGTCTCAATTCTTGCAATTGACATTGTCAGCTTATTGATAGCCTACATAGTAGTATAATTAAATTGCATTTGGCCTTACATATATGCATTCAACGTATCCTCAAGGGTTATCTTCGGTAGGGGCACATATGATGTACTAGTAGATGGTCCATGAGAATTATTATTTGCATTCGCAGTTGGTCCATTCCTCCAATCAAAATTGGGATGATTCTGCCAATCTGGAATATACGTATTCGAATTAGGAGCACTAATAAGGCATTAATAAGTGTTCATGGCATTCACTTGAGCTTGCAACACCTCTTGAAAAGTAGGGATTGTAGGACAATCATTTGTTAAGTGCGTATCACTTTCGCAAATTCCACAATTGTTCTTAATGGCCTCGATGGGTTGGACCGTATCTACCTTCCTCAATTACATGGCCTCAACCTTCCTTGCAAGATCCTCCAACTTTGTATTCATATCATTCTCCTCTTTTAACACATATTCTTCTCTTTGGGTACCAACTTGGGATTGCTAGTTTTATTAGAGGTATCCCAAGATTGTGCATTTTTGGCTAGCATATCAAAGTAATGTCAACCCTCATCAGTTCCTTACTCATCAATTCGCCATTGCACATCATCTCTGCAAACTAGCACATGATTGAGCTTAATCGGTCATAGAAGAAGCTAATCAAATGCCACATTTTATAGCTATGATAGGGGCGGGCTAAAAGATCCTTGAATAGTTTTCAATACTGGAAAAAAGTTTTATTCTTCTTTTAGGAGAAGTTCATTATATCTCGCCTCAGTGTGTTAGTCCTATGAACCCGGAAGAACCTTTTAAGGAACTCCGGGGTCATCTCGGCCCATGTCCCAATCGGTCTCATTCTTAAGGAGTGGAACCATGACTTAGCCCTCTCCTTTAGAGAGAATGGAAATATTTTCAATTTAATTACGTCTTGGGAGACGTTGTTAAAGTGCAAGGTTACAACGATCTGGTTGAATTCTTTTAGATGTAAATATGGACTTTCTAAATCAAGTTCATTGAATTTAGGCAACAATTGGATAACACCCGATTTAAAGTTCACGTTTCCAACATTGATTGGCAAAATCATGCAGGAATGTGTGCTCATTCTCACAAGTTGTAAACAATCATGTAATGTCCTAACTGGGGGTGTATTTTGCTCAGCATTCCCATTAAAAATCAGCTCATTCTTGGCCATTGTTCCAGGTGAATTAGAATTTTCTGGTTGTTTTCAAACTCGGTGATCAGTGAATCCTTCAACCAAAATCATATCTCTTAAAAGTCTATTTGTTCTATCTCGTGTCTACTCAAGTATGAACACAATAAAGCCCTAATTCTAATTCTACTTCTAGAAAAAAAAATGGAAATAAAAATTCTACAACAGAATTTTAGAAAACAATTTAAAAAAGAGGGAATTGGAAGGATGGTATGCAAGATAGTGATATAGGTTATTGAATCCTACAAAATAGCAAAAAATCAAACAAAAGTATGTTAGCAATCTAAAATGCAGGAAAAATTCTGGCCTAAAACATAGCGAAAAATTAAGCATATCTTAAACAATCTAAACACTAAACCTAAAAAGTGTTCAAAGCCGTCAAAACAGTCCACATCCACGACACTAAAAACTTGTTCACCAACCCCAAGTGTAGGGCGATGATCTAGTAATAATTCGATGAGACTGATATCGATTCACAGGGACTAGAATTGGGTAGAACACAACCAGGACTAATCTAGATCTAAGATTAAGAAATCCAATGAATGATTATGGTGAAAAATAGTAATTAAAGCAATAAGTATTCAGAGATCCACTTCTAGTAATCACAATGTCTAGTTCATCAATTCACTTCGATAACTCAACTAGAATCGAATAATGATTCGTTCAACACCCTGATCCATAGCGCAAGTGGTAGATTGAGTGAAAGATACCTCGTTTCAACACTGAGGTCTTGGTATCGATTCCCTAATGGGGGTGGCTAACAGTGAAGTGTGAACTGACAGTGAGTGTACTAACATGCTAACTAAAAAAGACAAAATGATTTGTTCTAATTATAAGATAAAACAATTAATCCATCTATAAACATCCAAACAATATATGAATTCATTCAAATGATTAACTCATGAATCGCTTTGACATCAATTACAAGAAATCCAATCATCTATTGTGCCCAGAGTCTATAATAGATTAAGAAATAAAATTCTCCACTGGCCTATTTAATTCTCTTCAACCTTCCCCTTTAAAGGAGGAAGGAGTGGAGGCCACTCCACCTGTGGATGGAGGAGTATAATGAGACGAGATAATCTTGCCTTTGTCTCTATATCTGGAAGGGCCACTAGCCTAAATGATCGTAGTGGAGGAGATTCTCATCAGAAAGAATTTTGTATAGAATGACGGAGGGGTGTCCCTACCTAGCTTGTCAATAAATAGAAACCTACACCTTGGGATTTTAAAAAATTCCACTGCTTTTCATAAAATCGCACAAAATCGGGCAACAACTTTGGCACTTCCACAGTCGACCAACCCTGTCCACGGTCGGTCATAACTCCCTGTACAACAAAGCACTCTATTCTATATAGTATGTTATTTCTGGTTTTTGTTTCATTGTTCGTGGTCGACCATGGAAATTCATGGTCAACCGATGATCATTTGGCTTAGAATTATTCAAGACTTCATTGTGTACTCAAACCTTCGCTCCTTCTGAGTTTTAAAACTTACTCTTTGGCATGAATGATCTTAGACCTCTCCTCTCTTTTGTACATAAAAAATTAATCTAATTAAATCATTTATGATGAATTTACATTATAAAAAAATAATAATAATAAACATAACAAGATATGGATTAAATATGCAATATTTAGTATTCAACAATAGTTATCCAGTAGATATGAAATATTTTGTGACTTTAGTAACATATACAACATAAGAACTATATATTGTGCCAACTATGCATTTTGAATTACTACTATACCATCTTCGTTGACAATGGAGAGTTGCACCCTACCCAACGAAACAAAGGCATTGGAATCCCAGTTATTTGGCATACCTTGTCATATGTCTTGCATATCTACACCGCCCATCCATTTTTCCAGCTCATTTAAGGGCATGGTCTAAAAAATGAGGCTGATCGAAATCTCAAATAGACCACACGGTGAGGATTAATTCCCAGCATTAAAAACTTCTTGGGAGACAGAAGTTTTGTGTCAAGCTGAAATTTGTGTTTTACCTGCATCTAGGTCTGTGTGACTTTATCAACAGGTTGGATGGCAATTAAACATTACAGTGGAGTCTAGTAAGTTTTTAACGGTGTGCATTCAATCACATTACTGGTTTCCTGATCTACCTCATTTTTGGAATCATCCCTTAAAATGAGCTGACAAAATGAATGTAGAGCGTGGATATAGAACTCATACATCAAGGTGGACCCCACGGTCAGGGCCTCACCTACTAATCTGTCACGCCTGCCTCACCCAATCAACGGCTGGGAATGATTGACGGCGAGTAACTTTCTCATCAGTCCCTCTATCAGCCAATTAAGTAATCCCTTCCAGTGGCAAATATTCACAGAAAGAGAAAGGATTGTCTCACCTGCAACTAGTTGTATATGAAAACTTGGTGCAACTTGCTGCATGCACGCGACTTAGCTTTGATCCTCGAACCAGCAAACCTTAGGGCCCACCTCAATGTATACATGGTATATCTATGCTGTCCATCCGTTTTGCCAACTCATTTTAAGTGAAGGGCTCAAAAAAGAAGAAGATACAAATCTCAGGTGAAAGACACCACGAGAAACAGTAGTTGTTGAACACCCACCATTGAAACCTTCCTACGTTCCACCCAAATATTTATTTGCCATCCAACCTATTGATAAGCTCACATAGACGTGGATGAAGGGAAACACAAATTTCAGCTTCACTTAAAACTTTTGTGGCCCACAAAAAGTTTTTAATAATTATTCACAACTGTTTGTTTCCTGTGGTGTGGTCCACCTGAGATTTGGATCTGCTTCATTTTTTACCTGCGCCATGAGATGAGTTGGTAGAATGGATGGACAGTGTAAAAAGCATATGAGGTAGGCCCACGGTCAAGGTACCATCCACATCTCTGATTCGAGGGTTGCAGTTAACTGGTTTTGCTCATAATGGTGTTTGTATGGCATCCAAACCGTCCAGAAGAATCACCCGAATTATGAGAATGGGCTACCCTGAAAATCAGGACTAACTATCAGCTCCACCGTATAAAACAATGGACAACCACCTAAATCACGTGGTGACCATCTGATGGTTGGACCTGCCGGATTTTTGGGGCATCTCACTTTGACAGTAAGATGAGTAAGGCTCACACACACTAGTCTGGACATTACGTTTTTCGTCCAACTAGCCATGCATTTAATGAAAGCAATCCCTCTTAATTAATATGAAAGTAAATGCTTCCACCGCATACTAATTTCATTTTGGCATGGGTAAGGGCCACGGCTTGGGTAGGCCCATTGTTGTGTTAATGTAAAATCAATCCCGACCATCAATTATGTCACCCCATATTAGATCAAAGTCTCAAATTTCATCCCCATCCTTAGTTCAGGTCAACCACACGATTGGAAGCATTGTACATGGAAAGGTTCACCCACAAATCTATTTCCTTTGGTGTGGCTCACGTGAATCATGTATGGACCTTATTTTTGGAACCCAAGCTTAGTTTCGGTGTGACATCTAATGGATGGAATGGATTTCACAGTTTCGTTATGATGGGCCCTATAAAAATCGAAGGCGGATGTCTCCCTCCTCCATTGGTGTGGCCCATCTGAATTACGGGTTAGCGTGATTTCTTGGCTCTGTATCTATAACTGGATTATACATATAATGGTCGGAGTATATCTCACATACATATCAAAGTAGGCACATACAAAATCAGATGTGGGAGTCCGTGTGGTACTTAATTAGTCCTCGTAATGCCAGCAGGGAAGTGATATAAACTTTGCAAAAGAGTGGCCCGTTCCGGTCAGCCTACCATGGTCTTAATTTTAAATCTACCCCGAACATCAGGTGGGTGAACTCACCTTACACCTAAGGTTCAAAAATCAGGTCCATCCTTGTTTCAAGTGGACCACGCAGCTGGAAATAGTTGGTAAAGAAAAGCTCACCCTCCAAATTATTTATGTTTGTATGGCCTACTTGAATGATAGATGGACTTGAATTTTGGGCTCTAGGTCTAAGTTTTAGTGTGGCATCTATTGATTGGAGTGGATTTTATATAATCTCTATGTGGGCCCTGTACAAATCAAGGGCGGACCTCTCTATTCCAACTATTTTCCTCGGTGTGGTCCACCTGAATCACAGGTGGGCTTGATTTTTTAGGTTTTATAACCGAAATAAGATTACACATCTAATGGTTGGAGTGGATAATACATAGACATCAAGGTGAGCCCCATAAATTCCTTCCTTCTAGGACTGCAAAAGCAATGCCCCGCTACATTAGGAAGGTCATGCAAACTTTGTACTAATATTGGGAGGGGAGACGTGTGATGTGAGGGGAGAGTACGTGTAGGATGGGCTGAATGCTATTATAGATTTTGACCATCCAACTCAAAATCAGATCCATGCATTGGATAGATTACACGTCAACATGCCAGGGGCAAAAAAGAATTTGATGATATTATCATCAATCATGTCAAATACTTGCGAAAAGTGTTGGTTGTTAATAAAACAGTCCAATGATCCAGATTTAACGTGCATATGTACTTTCACTGGTACTTTCCTTACAAGTGTAGTTTCTTAGTTTTTTGTACATATTTTCTCTTTAACGAGTCTTAACTGGTGAATGGCCTAGATCTTTGACACATGTGTCACTTTACATAACTATGACACGCATTCTAACATCCCTCATTGTAAGCATATGTATTATAAAAGAAAATTTTTTCTTATTAAATGCATAGCTAGCTGGATAAAAACGCAATGTCCAACTAGTTGTGTGTGAGCATTTCCTCACACACAACTACTAGTTGGACAAATCAAAGTGGTCCAACTAGCCGTGTATTTAATAGTAAAAAATTACTTTTCTATCCAAGTAATATACCACATGTGAGGATCCGTAATATCAAGTTTTATAATATGTCAAAGATCTGGCTTGTCCATTAAATAGAGCTTACTAATTATATTTCACGTACTAAATTTAATAAAGGATCATCATCAATGAAGCCACACATACAAGTTAAATATGTATGGCGAAAATGAATTTCTAATAGCCCCGTTTTCTTGTAAATAAATATCATACCATTGATAGTTAAAAATAATAATTTATGTCCTTCACATGTTTAAACGAATCTTACCTAATTAATGGACCAGAGTTCATATACATTCACTGCACCTTACAAATACCTCACATGTGTGCAGCTTCCTAAGTTATCCCATTTTCTCTTGAAATCCATTGCGCAATTTACATATCAACTAAAGTTAATAAAAGCCATCGTGGGGAGAGAAGCTGCCCGAGGTTACTTTGCAAAAGGAGTACTTAGCTTGGGTGGGCCTCACTGTGGTGTTAAAGTGAAATCTACCCCCATCAGGTGAGTAACCCTCTGTTTGACCCAGGGCCAAAAAATCTGCCCATCTTTATTTCAATTGGGCCACACTTATTGGAAAATTTTTATCAGAAAATCTGACCCTCTACAATGTTCCCTAAATGTGACCCACTTGAATCACAGTTGAGCTTGATTTTTTAGCCTTTAAGCCAATATTTTGGTTTCGCATCTAATGGGTGTAATGGATTTTACATACACATTATAGTGGGCCCTGTAAAAATCGAGGGTGGATGTCTCTCTCCCAACTATTTTCCTTTGTGTGCCTCAAATTAATAACTAATCATCCTGATGTTTTGGCTACGAGCCTATAAAGGTATTACACATCTAATGGTCGGACTTTATTACACATATAATGGTCCGATTTGATCTCACATACACATCAACGTGTGGCCCATAAGTGCTGCGTCCCTCCCGCATTGGTTCCAGAAAATAGTCTAGTTATAAGGAAAGATCGATATCTTCCGGAACGTACTTAGTTAGATTGTGTAGCGTACCACACGGCATGGGCGCCTATAGACGGCAAAGCTCTGTGTGCCTCGCCATGGTGTATTTATTTTATCCACACCAAGGCATGGCCCCAAAACTGAGGCTGATCCAAAGCTCAAGTAAACCCCACCAAAAGAAGGAACAATGATACTCGGTGTTAACATCTTCCTATGACTCACCATGATGTTTATTTGCCATCCAACCTATTCATGAAGTCATATAAACCTGGATGAAGAAGGGAAAATACAAATATCAGCTTGATCCAAAACTTCTGTGAAACCCAAGAAGTTTTTGAAGGTAGGCCTTCAATCTCCACTTTTTCTTGTGGTGTGGTCCACTTGAACGTTGGATTTGCCTCATTTTTGGATCTTACCCTAAAATGATTTGAAAATATGTATGGACGGCATGGATAAAACGTATAAATCATGTTGGGACTGATTTTAAGTCCCTTGATCTAACATTGGGTGATCCACTTGACGGTGGAATTGGATTTGAAATTAACATCATAGCAGGCCCAACTGAATGACCAACCTTTGTGACTTGAAATCACTCATCTCTGGTGGTATTCATCTATGTAATTGGGTAGTGCCGCAGCGCAGACAACCACCCTCCTATTTTTACAGGCCCACCATGATGTGTAAGTGTAAACACTAGAATTCGGCGCCTACGCTGATTTAAATGTTAATGTTTTGATGATGGGGGTGATTAGGCTGATTTATGAATGTTGTAATCGTCACTAGCCAATTAATCTCAGAATCCTGCAGTTGGCTAGAACCCACGAAATATGTAAGGTTGGAGAAATTCGAAGACTCTCCTACCTTAGAGTGACTCCTGATATGCGATCCGGGATTCCGGGTAAGGGACCTCGGTTAAAAAGAGGGAAGGTGTTAGGCACCCTCTCTACCCGTATAAATGTACGGTCTCTACTTTGTGTGGTAAAACAATCTCAAGGGATTGATGATGTGGTCGAGATAGGACTAGGCACACACGTGAATTTCTGATGTGGCAAGATCCAAAATTTTGGCAAGCCACAGAGCATACGTCCAACGGCGTACCTAGAAGACGAATGTGATGATGCTTATGCCAAAACGTGAAGAAAAACTGAACTAGATCACCTAGAAATTTCTGATGTGACAAGATCCGATGCACGGCAAGTCACAGAGCATACGTTCACTAGAGATCTAGAGAAGCATGGGGGGTTGAGAAGGGAATAGATGTCATGATGAATGTTTGTATGTAAAATATATAGATCTTTGGCTTGCTTTTGATATGGATAGAACATGGAGTACACCATGGCTAATTCGGGCTAGACTAAAGGGTTGAGATGGTTGAGGTGAGGCTAAGAAGTGGCTGAAAAATCAGGACTTTGGGGCTTGGGAGCTCCTTCTCACCCTCACTCTCTTTCTCTCTCTCCCTTGGTTTGGTGTGTGTTGAAATGAGAAGAGGAGAAGGCTATTTATAGCCTTCTCTAATGGCAATGTGGTAATTTTGGACTTTGGGATGGGTAAATGCTGATGTGGCAATAAGTGATTGGTTGGAAGAGAGAGACGCCACGTGGCGTGCTCTCATTAGCTAATGGGGTTGGTAAAAGGGTAAATAAGCTCGGATTGAGGGGTAATTCCAGGAGAAAGTTGACTTTCGGACGTAAGGACAGCTATCCCCAAATGTCCACATGCGGCCCGCACTTGGCGACACTCCGAGTATCGCCTACGGTAGTCCGACTACCGCCCGTGGTAGTCTGACTACCGCTTGGGTTGGGTTGGGTCCGAAACTCGTGTGGCTGACTCCGCACACGTTTTTTGAGAGAAAGTGGTAGTTTGGGTAGTTAAACTACCACATCGGGTACAGTTTCTCCCGAAATTTGGCCGGTGGGTCCTTTTTTGGGTCCTTAGGGTGAAACAAAATTCGTTTTAGATATTTGGCTTTAAAAGGCTCAAAATTGGCTCGATTGTAACTAGAGGTGGGCATTTCATACCCGATCCGACCCAATCAGACCCGATTCGAACAGAACCGACGGTCAAGATCGAGCAGGATCGGGTAGCAGAAACCAGATCCGAAATATTTTCGGATCTGTTCTGGATAGACCATGTTTCGACCCGACCCGACCCGGAATCCGACCCGATAGGATCCGACCCGACCCAACCAGACCCGTATGTATATATATATATATATATATATATATTATATATATATATATATATATATATATATATATATATATATATATATAACTTTTACCGCCTAAGAATTGAGGTTCGGCGCCAAAAAATCCCGCCCGAGGAGAGAGAGAGAGAGAGATTTTTTCCCGCCCAAGAGGCTCTATTTCTATTTCTATTTCTCTATTTCTATTGAAGAAGAAGTTGAGAAGAAGGTTTTGGAGCTTAAATTTATCTACCGAGAGAGATATACAGAGAAAGAAGGAAAGAGAGTAGCAGAGAGAGATACTGAGAAAGAGGGAAAGAGAGTCCCAACTTTAATCCGTGTACGAAGCGGATGGACTCAGGTACCGTTAGCATATTTTGTGGGTATGATCACAAGGTATGTGTTATATCCAAACCGTTCATCCAGTTGGCGAGCTCATTTTAAGGCTTGAGACAAAAAATAAGACAGATCTAAGCATCAACTGGACCACACTGCAAAAACTAAGAGGGAGATTGAACGTCTACCATTGAAACCCTTTTTAGGGTAACAGAAGTTTTGGATCAGTATGAAATTTATTTTTCCTATCATGTACCTGTAACCTTATGAAATATATTTTTTCAGGTACTTGTGGCCTTATGGACAGATTGGATGTAAAATGAACGTTACGGTGGGCCTTACATATTTTTTAATGGTGAAAATCATAATCTCCGCTGCTATTTATGGTGTGGTCCAGATGATCTTTGGATATGATTCATTTTTTAAATAATGCTCTAAAATGATCTCTAAAAATAGATGAACGGTGTAGATATAGTAAATACCTCACTGTGTGGCCATGTAATCGGATCTCATTTGAACCGTTTGATACAACTCGGAGCTCGAGGAGCATCGGTGCTCGTTTTCGCCCAACATGTACCCTATATAGCTGTTGCTAGGCTAATAGCTACAGACAGCGTCACAACAAGACAGCGAGTGACACTGCCCGCGGCTGATGGTCGGTGCTCTGTGGGCCCCACCATGATGTACGTGTTTCATCCATTCCGTTCATCCATTTTTACAGATCATTATAGGGCTTGATAAAAAAAATTATAAGAATATAAATCTTAGGTGGGCCACACCACAGCAAAACAATAATGAATGGATATTCAACGTTAAAATCCTCCGAAGGCCCACTACACTGTTTATTTGAAATCCAATCGGTTGATTTGGTCATAAAGACCCAGACGAAGGGAAACAATAAATATCAGCTTGATCCAAAACTTTTATGGACCCGAAACGTTTTTAATGGTCAAAATTCATTTGACACTGTTTTCTGTAATGTGGTCCACTTAAGATTGAGATATACTTCATTTTTTTTCTCATATCATAAAATGATATATAAAAATATATGGACGGCTTAGATGACACACATATATCATGGTGGGACCCACAGAAGACCGACCACTAGCATGTAAAGCTTCTTCAAGAAGCTATCTACCAAGCTTCTCCAATAAGCTATTGCTGTAGTGTAAGCTTCTTCAAGAAGCTATCTACCAAGCTTCTCCAGGAAGCTAAGTAGCTAACCATCCGATTTGTTCGTACTGAGTAAATTATGTGGGGCCCATCTTGAACCTCTTTTGGCTTATCCACACCGTCCATTAGTTTTTTATCTGAATCTTACTTAATCCGATCCGACTCGGTTTGTTTGATCGAGTCAAACTCGGATCGATTTAGGCCATCAGGAGTGCGGGTCTATTCGAGTTTAATGACCCGGATCCGATCCCTAATTAGATCGGGTTTGGATCTGAACCTACAAATTTCGAACCTGGACGGGTTGCACCAAATCCGATCCGACTCAGTCCGATGCCCAGCTCTAATTGTAACATAAAAATGGACCTAGAAATGGGTTGATTGTGGGTGAAGATTTGATGGCTTGTGATGGCTTAGGTTTGCTTGGGGTTTGGATCATGGTTTTGGCTAAGGTTAGGGTTTAGGCTGGTATTAGGGCTTGGTTCGGATTAGGGTTTGGTTTAGGATATGCTTATGGTTCCCGGATTGTCTTAACTTTCTCAAGATGTTAGCCTGGGTGGGGTGTCTACAGTAAGTAAGATTCTTTATGGGTCTAAAGCCAAAAAAAAAAAAAAAAAAAAAAAAAAAAAAAAAAAAAAAAACCTAACCTTTGATTCAATTCAGCCACAGCAACGAAAACATTGGGAGAGACGTCCGCCCTTGATTTTTACCATGCTCAACATAACAAGCATGTGAAATCCACTCCAACCAATTAATGTCCATTAAAATTCAAGTCCATCGATGACTTAGGTGGACCACACTATATATAACACTTGATAGGAGTTACCCTCCCATTAAAACATCCATAATCATTTATTGGGCCCACCGAAATGTGGTTCACAAATCCAGACCATCCATTGTGTGTGTCCTACTTAGATGAGGAGTCGGACCAAGTTTCACAGGCATCAAAATTTTAGGTGGGCCCCACCAAGTGCTTTTATATGTTTTAGGCATGTCTTCACATGATTTTAGATGTTATGGCCCACCTGAGTTCCGTATAGGGCTGATTTTTGGATATACCATAATTTAAAGGGGGGCCATCAAATGCAAGGTGTTGATGTTCGATACGTATCATGGTGGGGCCCACACAGCTCGACCTGATGGGAAGTTCCCATGAGCTCGACGGACATAGGACCATTTCCCGTGTGTGTGTGTGGGGGGGGGGGGGGGGGGGGAGGGAATGGTAGACCTCATGCAAGTTGTGTGTCCCACCGTGAAGTGTGTCCATCATCTACCCCATTGGCCATTAGTCAGATGCACCATTTCATGGTGGGCCACAAAATTAAAAATCAAGTCAATCTATGACTTGGGTGGGCCACACCACATACAACAGTTTAGAGGGGTTACCCTCCATTAAAACATTCATAATCATTTATTGTGCTCACCGAGATGTGGTTCATAAATCCAGACCATCCACTGTGTGTCTCCCACTTGGATGAGAGATCAGACCAAGTTTCAACTACATCCAAAACTCAGGTGGGCCCACCAAGTACTTTGATATGTTTTAGACATGTTTTCACATGGTTTTAGATGGTATGGCCCACCTAAGTTTTGTATACGGCTGATTTTTGGGTATCCCAAAACCTGAAAGGGACCCATCAAATGCACAGTGTTGATGTTGGACATACATCATGGTGGGGCCCACATAACTCGACCTCATAGGAAGTTCCCATGAGGTCGACCTTATAGTATTATTTTCATATATATATACACACACACACTGTAAGACCCGTATCCTAGTCCGTACTATTCCGACGACCCCCGTGATCTGTTATCGGCGTTTATGCACGATCACGAGTCGTGTCTCGTATATTAGAGTCAGCTCGACCCGAGACTTGTACCAGTGCGACCGTGCCGTCGTTGCGGTTCTGATGCCACGTCTCGCACACTGAGGCAGTACCCAGGCCAGGAGATGTGGGCCTGCGTTCAGTTCGAAGAAAACGCCGCGTGTTGCGAATATCGAGGGAATCTCTACGAAATGTCACATCAATTAATCTCATCCATCACTTTACATGTCAAGTACAAGCCACCATACTTTCTCTTAAAAAAGTACTCCAAAGTCAACTTTTCTATCACTTCACCCATCCCTCTTCCCATCACTCTATCACTCACATCATTTCTCTCTCTCTCATTTCTGTCATTTTTCTCTCAAGCAACCCCATGAGAGCACCCAACGTCCATGGCTTCCATGGAGAGCAAGTGTGGCCCACCTTCCTATCTCCCATCTCCACCATCCTAAGTCGATCTCAACTATTGAAGTGCATCCATTGGATCTCTAGCATGCATTGATGGAAGAAAAAGTTCAAGAAGATCAAAGGTGGGTGCTTCTCTCTCTCCCTCTCTTTCATTTTGTGTGATGTGTGGCCCACTTTGATGGACCTCACCTTGATGTATTTTTTATCCAAATCGTCTGTCATGTGGACCCTACCTTATGGATGATGAGAAAACATAAATATTAGACCCATCAGGTGGGCCACATTCATGTGGGACCCACTTTGATGAGCATGGGCCATGTACATGTGGGACCCACCATGATATTTGTACCGTCCAGCGGCCAGAGACGCTGGACGTGAGCAGAGGCCAACATGGAGTGTGTATTGGCATGGGCTTGCACTGGCAGACAAAAAAAATATATATAATAAATAAATAAATAAATTTACCTTGAGGTGGGCCGCTCATGCAAGCCCCACCTTAATGTATATTCATAATCCACGCCGCTCATTCCATTTCTCAGCTTATTTTAGGCGTTGAGCCAAAACATGAGGCCGATCCAATCATTTGGTGGGCCGTGACATTAAGAATACTAGTGTTTTCCGTTGAAAGTCGGAAAAAATGATTGGTGGGGTCCACCAGAAGCTTGGACCCACCTGAAACTTGGTGTGGACCCCTAATTTTGTGGGAATTAGGCAATGTACGGGGTGGATCTAGTCATTGTGGGTCCCATTAAAAAAAAAAAAAAAAAGAAAAGAAAGCAGCGCTGCGGCTGCTGCAGCGCAGGCAGCGCCTGCGGCTACTGGGCGGGCGGACGGACGCTAGGCCCCATCGTGATGCGTTTCGAGCATCAACACCGTCCATCATGGGGCCCCCCTTCTAACAGGGGTCCGTACCAAAAATCAACCGTATACGTAATTCAGGTGGGCCATACCCTCTAAAATCATGAGAAGACATGACTAAACATATAAAATCATTTGGTGGGCCAACCTGAGTTTTGCATGTGGCTGAAACTTGGTCTGGACCGTCAGCCAAGTGGGACACACCTAATGGGTGGATTGGATTTGTGAACCACATTTCAGTGGGCCCCTTGAACGTGACCTCATGAACAGGTCGGATGAAAATAAACATTACCGTGGGGCCACTGACCGTGTGACCTTACGGTGGGCCCAAGGTCCACGTTACCCTATCAACAGATTGGATGATAAATAAGCATTACAGTGGGCCCCACATGGGACCCACTCGTGTAGACAGGGTTGGCAGGCGCGTCTCACAGCAGCTGTTCAGCTGCTGTTTGACGTCACCAAGCTCTGTGGACCCCACCGTATGTGTTGCGTCCCAACTTCCATATGAATGGTGGAAATCCACCTGGGACAGTGACGTCTGTGGACCCCACCCTGATACATGTATCCCCCATGATACATATGTTGTATCCTAACCGTCCATCCATTTGACAAAATTGTCTCAAGGTTTGAGGCTAAAAAATTAATACAGATCCATCTATCAGATGGACCACACTACAGGAGTCAGTGGATTGGGCACCCACCACTGAAACCCTTTTTGGGATTACAGGAGTTTTGAATCCATATGATATTTTTTCTAATTCTGGATCTTTGTGACCTTATGAGTAGTCTGGATGGAAAATAAATTCCATAGTAGGCCCTCTAAATTTTAACAGTGTGGATCATTGTCACCACTGTCATATGTGGTATGGTCCAGATGATCCTTGGATTTGATTCATTTATTTTGAAACAATGTTCTAAATTGATCTCTAGTAGTAGATGAATGGTGTGGTTGGAATCGGCCCACATGACATATTTGGGGCCCATGGGTTAAGGCTCGATTTGATGTATTTGGGGACTCACTTGGCTCGGCACACTCGACTCGGCCCATTTGCTCGGCCCATTTGAGGCCCCACGAGAGGTATGTGAGTACTTTATGTAGGCCCACCTTGATACATATAAGGCCCATTTAAGGAGGCCCATCTTGATATATATGAGGCCCATGTGTTACAACTCATTTGATGTATTTGTAGCCCATGGGCCAAGGCCCAGTGGGATGTATATACGGCCCATTGCAATGTGTGATTCCACCATGGTTCATGTAATGATATTTATGGTGGGTCGTGCCTTAGGAGCAATATTGGTTTGACGTCCACATTAACAGATTAATGTTGGTTAAATGTCCGCATTGCCACTCTCCCTAGGGCCCATCCATCTCATTGTGTATTAGGCCCATGATACACGACCCATTTGAGGTAATCGAGACCCATGTGTAAGGCCCACATGTCATGTATTTGAGGCTCACCTGTTGTGTATATGGGGCCCTTAAGTAAGGCCCACTAGACCTTTGTGTGAGGCCGCGGGCCCATTATATGTTTTGGCTCTACGTGGGTCATTCCTTGGGGGCAATGTTGGTTAAGTGTCCACAGTGTCCAAGCCGATTGTTGAGGCCGGTTATTGATACCAATTATAAGTATGTAACAACATGACATCATGATACATGCCCATACGCATCATCTGCATGTTTGTTATAAGATGTGGTTGATCATTGCATATGTCATTGAGCATGTTGATATAAGACTCCATGATAGGCGGAGGTTATCTCACATGAGCGCACGGCGTGCGCAGGATTGATGCATGACTGGATTGTGCGACTCATGCATCTTGCATTATGTGTTATACGTCCTACCGACATCAAGGTCGTAGCCTCCACAGGCATATCGTGTATGGCCAGACGGGACACCGGAAATGTTTGGTTCTAGCATACGGGCGTCATAGATGTCCCTAGGTGAAAATCCCTAAACCTCTGTGGCAAGGAGATGACTCCAACGTCGAGACCGAGTGGATATATGAGCGCACGAGGGCCGAATACCAGGAGGCCGCGTCTCCCACTGTATCGTGGTCGGTTGGAAAGGGGTGTGACCTTACTCGCCCGAGGGTAGGGGGCAATACTAGGCTGAGTTTGACCAGCTCGTGAATGGGTCCGCTATCGACGTGCCGGATAGGTATTGGCAGACTATTGGCCAGACGGATAGTGAGGTTTCTTATGCTCATTTGGATTGTGCTGCTGGGAGAGAGACAGTGCCATTTGGAGTGTACTAAACCCCGGTGATGATCCCAAAGATGAACTGTACTGATATGTGGATTTAGTGAGCAGGAGTTGCATACTCATTCATTCATTCATTCACTATCTACTAGGGCTGGTGGTGCGCAACTATTTGTTACGTGTGCCTTCGCAATGGCCAGGATTTCGGTTGGGGCGCGCGACTAACCTGAGCTTAGGAGTTTACCACATTGAGTCTGACTATCCAAATTTAGGTATGGGACTGGTTTGGATAGAAGTCCCTTGTGATGGACCCCATAGCCTGCGATACTACATACTATCATCCCGACTTCACACTCTAGCATGGTCAATCCATTCGCACCGCATATTGCATGACATTTGCGGCATACGACATTTTGAGTTATTGTGTCTCTACATTTATATGGTATAGGTACGGCTGACGCTATTTGTGTTACTCATCAGGAATGCATATTGCATTGCATCCTCTGCATCTGATATCCGGCTATCTATGATTCCTCATTTGTATAGTTGATCTATATCGCGTATTCTGATATTGTTCCTAATTTGTACAGTTGATCTGTATCGTGTATTCTGATATTGTTCCTAATTTGTATAGTTGATCCGTATCGTGTATTCTGATATTGTTGCTCATTTGTATAGTTGATCCGTATCGCGCGTTTTGATATTCTTCCTCATGTGTATAGTTGATCTGTATTGCGTACTCTGATACTGTTTGACTCATAAGCTTGTCAGTATTTTCGCTTACTCTGATAACGTATGATTATGACATTGCGTTGAATACTTAGCACTTACCTTGTGCACACACTTACACCACCCTCTAAGCTTTCTATACGCTTATGCACGATAGATGCGTGCAAGTGATGTTAGGTTGCAATAGTATTGAGCTTGGAGCGTGCAGCGGTCTTCTGGAGCTTGATTTTCGATTTATGTATTTCCTTTTCAGCATTGTACTCAAATGATTATATTAGTGGATATGTGATGATGATGTTGCCTTTGTGAATTGGGTAATCTTGTGGTTATGCTTATTACGAGTTAAATAAATAAATAAATAAAAATCCTCCTTGTAGGATCCCAGAATCGAAAATCTGATGTATGACGCTAAGAGCCGAGAATGGGGTACTACGGAGGCTGTCGGCATCGGATTCGGCGATTGGGATTCTTGTGAATCCAATTTTCGGGTTTGGGGCGTGACACACACACACACACACACACACACACATATATGCACTCACATACCAATCGTACCCACGCACTCACACCACAATAAGATTTCACCCCATTGGGTACTGGAACCTAAACCCTAACTAGAGTTGTACATGAGTCCAGCTTGGCACAGCTTGACTCGGCCACTAGCTGACCCTAGCTCAAATTCGGCTTGGCTCGGTTCGGTCAGAAGCTCGGGCCAGTTCGAGCCTGTGCGGCATTTTCTCAAACACATGAAGTTCACCTTCAATCTCTCACAGTTTGCAAAACAGCAGCAACGATTTACAGGTATTTCATCAAACACTCAGTAGGCTGCATCAAAATCATGATTCAAGGGTAGTTTTATCATGTGATGTTTTGTTTTTTTGTAGTGATTTGTTTCATATTCATACCTTCCTCGCACCGGCCGATCCCACGGAGAATGTATCCACCCAAAACAACACTTCGTTGAGTCATTTCATCAAACACATGGCGAGCAACATCAATATCCAAAAAACCGAGTCACCGAACTAGTTGGATCCGAGTTCGATTCAAGTTGAGGTTCGATCCGAGTCGATTCGAGCTCCAAAATTCAGCTCGAACTCAGTTTCAAGCCGAGTCGAATCGAGCTTTTTCAAGTCGAGTCGAGTGAGTTAACCGAGCTAACTCGGTTCGTGTACAGCTCTAACCCTAACCTTCTGGTGAAACTCTTGTGCGTCTACCACTGAGGCATATGTAAAGACCCTACAAAGAATTAGCTGCACGGTACTCTTCATATACAACTAGTTGCATATGAGAAGTTCACTTCCGGAATGATGATGTTTTGATGGATGGTGTCAATCACATGTCGGTCTCGGCAACATAATGCACGTTGCAACCGTTGATTGCTATCAAAATAGCTGGATTCATTCTCATAATCCGGCTGTCACTGTAAATGCAATTAATATGAAGAGGAAAAGGGCACCAAATACCACTATTTTGAAAACTATGCTCACCAAACGCATAATTACTTCTCATCCTAGTTGTATTTTTAAGATGTGATGCAAATCAAAATGACCCTTCCATGATTTAAATTCATTGTCATGTGAGATTTTCACTTGCTATTTAAACAATACCCATAAAATAAATCTATGTTTTAATAATCAATCATTACATCATCGTTTCTTTTACCTTAAAATACAAATCTATATTTCAAGAGTCATTGCCTTATCATTGCATTATCTTTTCTTCTTCTTCTTCTTCTTTCTTTTTAAATCTTAAAACACATATCCAAACGTGGCCTAGAGAAAAAATGCACCACTCCAAGATGCGAATGCTACAGTATGGGTAAGAATCAATGTGGATTCCTTTTCTTTTCTCCTAAAATGACATAAAACGATGCGCATCCATCTGTTTGGCCGCAAGTAGATGTGGAGGGGCCTGTTTGGCTGTACACCAAATACAGATGGGGTATTTGCAGCATGCCCATTGTATAGTGAGGAGCTGGTGTGAATTCTGTGGGTCCGTTCAATCATTTTTCCAGATCATTTTAGGGCATCAACCCAAAATTGAAGCATATCCAAAAGTTCAAGTGGACCACACCACAAAATAGTAACGATAAGGAGGAGGTCCACCACTAAAACCTTCCTAGGGCCCACAGTGATTTTACTTATCATCAAACCATTTGACAAGGTCACACAAACCTAGATGACGGGAAAACACAAATATCAGCTTAATCCAAAACTCCTGTAACCCCCTAGGTAGTTTTCAACTATAGGTGTTCAGTTCCCACTGGTTCTTGTGGTGTGGTCCACTCAAGCTTTGGATATACATTAGTTTTGGGTTCATATCCTAAAATGAGCTGGAAAAAAAAAAAAAAAAAACAGATGGACAATGTGAATAAAACATATATCAGTGGCTCCACAAAGAATCCGCACACTATAGTGTGCTCCGCTCCTCACTACACAATCCACATCCATATTAGCAACATCGCTCAAACCCCTTTTGGAGGAGCGTAAAAGTTTTGTCCTGAAGATGGATAGGATAGCGGGATGGACTAACCTCTCCTATCTGCATAAAGATTCCCAAGATGTGAATGCAAATGAAAACGATTCGTTAGTCATTTTCACCCCCATTTACATTTTGGGCGGTCGGTTGGATGTCCTGTGTCCACGAAAGGCAGGCGTCCAACTTGGGAAAACTGGATGTCTTGCTGAGTCAGAACACATCCATCTCCACAAAAACCAATCTGATATTTGACAGGATAACCTGAGAGTTGCATGAATACTACATCCAACTTAATGAAGGCAAAAAGACAGATTGCAACAGATGAGCAACACACCAACTTACTTTCACATTACTATGATGTCAAATCAATAGAAAAAATACACTGATTTGTGTATTTGGAAAGGAAATTTCTACTACAATGTATTATAAATTTGTAATGATTGCAAATTCCTTTACCAGTCTCCTATCACTTCTGCATTTGACCACCAAGTTAGGTGTTTAAACAAATACTTGAAAATCGTAATAATGGTTCTTTTATTATACCATACTCTTAAATACCAGTATCCGCAATACTCATGGCAAGGTATATCAATCTGAACCGTCCATCTAGCAGAGACTATCACGGATGGCACACGTCTCAAAAGGTAAGCTTATCAGAATACCTTAGCCATCTCCTTTCTTTGCTTTCCCACGCTACAATGTCAAATGTCGAACCTTTTTGAACCATTTACCATCTGCAGTTTGAGAAAATAGATGGACACTCCAGAATGATGTCACCTTCTCGTATGCACTGTCGAGAGATGGGTCATATTCCCTCCCACATTAAACCATCTTTTGCAAGCCATAAATAAGAAAGTATGCAAGAATATCTTAAATAAGAATACCATTCATTATCGCTTCCAATAGAAACAAAATATCAGTCGATGATCATATCATCCTGCAATAGATGCCCTCTACAAAGAGAGACTATAACAACGGATGGAGTAAAATGCATGCCTTTTATCTAATCGAATATATAAATGGAAAATACCCAGGTGCTTGATAGCAATTTGAATTACTGCCCGTTCCCAAAATCCATCTCTAGCTTCCTCCAACATGATATGGCAGCGATCACCCCAGCCTATCAGCAATGCTTTAGAACCCCAGTTCATTCTTTACCATCAGCAGCACGAAGTGAACCTAGTTGAACAGGTGCTTGGGTGCCAACCACTTTGGATGAGCCATAAACCGACAAGTCGATGCCCTGCGTTTTCTCCTTCTCAATCTGTTCCTTGATCCAGAAGTATGTGATCCTCACCCATCCTGTAAAATTTCAAAATGATGAAATTCGGAAGTAGCAAGAAATCCATGGTAAAGAAATGTTATTATGGTGCTCGCCTCGTAGAAGTGGCATGAACTGACATTCCTGCCATTAGGTGAACATAGGGACCATGGTGGGCCACTTGATGGGAGGACTTTAGGCCAGAAAACAATCAAAATGTTGTGAAAGTTTTGTTTTGTTTTGTTTTTTTGTTTTTAAATGTAATCACCCTTTTCAGGCCACTTATAGGAGGATAGCTACCACATTCTGACCTCTTTTCTTTTTGGGATATGGCCCACCAAATCAATCGTTCTAATCACTTAAGACAAGTGGCAGAAGTACAATAGAAATGTTTTGGTGCACAATTAGGTACCTTCAATCTCATTGTTGGGGCCCATCCCAGCTTCTCTTTTATCAGAGTGTTGTCAGAGTTGCGGCCACGCACGCCCTCTGGGCCAGGGATGTGATGAATGGGAAGCTTCTTGTCCTCAAAGCTGAGTACCATTCCGGCCATCTCGTTCATGCTGACCATTTCATCGCTGCCAATGTTCACTGGTTCCCGAAAGTCCGACTTCGTCAATCTAAACATAGCAATGATTGATTTGCATAAGAAAAAAGAGATTGATGATGGTGTTTCAAAAAATAAAGAATCAACTCAAGCAGCTTTCACCGTTGGAAGAAATATATGGGCCAGACCCCAAAAAACAAACACGAGATTTCTTATTTGAGAAAATCCCTGTAACCCATTTTAGAAGCTCAACTGTTCAGAGCTTTCCTAACCTCACAAGCAGTCGCATGTGCACGACCTGTGTGGGACAGCCTAGCAGTGCATCAGTTGGGCCCCACCATGTGACCTCGCCCAAAAACCACGCAACCAACTCATCATGTAAGGAATCAATGGCTAGTTCCAAAATAATTTCCAACAGCCCGCATTCAATGTCAATGTGGCCAGCCTGAGTGGACCGGCCTCATTTTTCAGCTAGGTCATTGACACAGCAGGGCCCAACTGATGAACAGATTAGATGTCCCTCACAAGCGCATATTCAAACGTGTGGTCACATACGCAGGTGCATGAGGGTTGAGCAAGACTCCAGTTTTTCATTTTTCTTCAAATTTTAACGTTGATTTGAAAACATTCGAAACTTTGATACTCTGGCAGAATGTGATGGACAATACACATGCACTAATAAATTACTTTAAAATAGCATACTTAAAAAAGAAATTGAAATTGAAGTCCAAATTAAAGGTTCCAGTTTAGATTTGTCATGAACCAAAATTTATAATCATTTGATTATCTAACTATCCAATTGGTGGAGATTTATGGACAGTTAAAAATGAAAATGTACAATAGTCCTGTTTCAACAAACTAGTGTCCACAAATCAGAGGTTAGGATTGTTTGGCCTATTTGATTTTGGCACAGTCACTTGGAGACATTAATTCCAACCATTTATATAGTTTAATTTGAGTTCATGTATGCCGCATCCCGCATCCAATTTCTAAGTGCATGCATATCAAGCCTTGCCGCAGCCAGAGTATCAAATAACTCAGCAACATGCAAAGCTATTAAGAATAGAACATTTTTTGTCTTGCTTTATTCTCATTTCCAAACAAGATTAAATCAAGCTTGCTGAGAGCCCGGATATTAGTCCTCGTCTAGCATTCCATACCTTCCAAAAGAATATACACAGAAATAATCTTTCTGCAATAGATGATTATTACCTCAGGACACCTTCCACACATTCATCAATGAAAGTGAAGGATCGAGTTTGCAGTCCATCTCCCCACATCTCAAACTTCTCGGTGGAAGTAATAGCCTTTCTACAGAAAGCAGCCGGGGCCTTCTCTCTCCCACCTACGGTGCATAAAGAGAAGCCACATGTGTCATGATTGAGCCAAAGAGATTGTTCCACAGATATGGCAAAGAGATAATTATAGCTCACCTTTCCATGTTCCAAATGGACCATAAATGTTATGGAACCGCCCGATTCGGCACTCAATTCCGAAGTCTTTGGTGTAGTGCTTGCACAGCTCCTCCGTCGCAAGCTTCTCCAAGCCGTAAGCATCTTGAGGCTATAACATCAACAAAAACAAATCGAGTTAGCGAGTTCACGAGGAATTATATGATACTTAACCCAGGGAGATGTAAAGTGTCCCCAGGCATCAAGTTAGTACAAGAGGAGCCCAAGGTCCACTGATCCAACCCATTGACTTGATGGACCCCACTGTGGATGGATCATGCCCCCTTAGATTGGACAGCCCTGACCATAAACAGTTAAAAGGGAAAAGAAGAAGAAGAAGAAGAGAGAAACAGCCCATACTCAACTGACAATGGCAAAAGATTGGATTATAAGATCTTCGAGTATGAGATTTTTTTTGGGAGAGGGCAGGGTGGGGCAGCCCATCTACTGTGGGCCCATCAGTTCAACAGGCTGGATTACCAAACTGTGGGCCCCACTTGTACAAACTCAAGGCAATTGGACGCTCACACATCATTGGGCTGAGGATTGTATAATTTTCAACAACGCACATAATTTCATCCATTACACAACAATAGTAATCCAATCGGTAATGGTGGACGGAATGCAAGCGTTCCTTGGTGACGAAATTGAATAGCAGTGACAAACATCTACAAGATGGTCCTTGCAATGATCACAAACAATATTGGATTTTAGTGATACAAACCTCCGCAGGCCAAGCATCAGACTCCTTCAGGCTCACATTCGTTTCCAACTGCTTGAACTCAGGGTAGATGCAAGCACTAGAAGCATAGAAAAACCTGCACACCATCATTTCAAGCATTCTTAGATACTGATCCTTTGCATAGGCAGACAGATTCAAAACAACAAGGACAATAACTTTGCATAGGCAGTTTTTCATCAAGCATTCTTAGATACTGATCCTTTGCATAGGCAGACAGATTCAAAACAACAAGGACAATAACTTTGCATAGGCAGTTTTTCATCAAGCATTCTTAGATACTGATTCTTTGCATAGGCAGACAGATTCAAAACAACAAGGACAATAACTTTGCATAGGCAGTTTTTCATCAAGCATTCTTAGATACTGATTCTTTGCATAGGCAGACAGATTCAAAACAACAAGGACAATAACTTTGCATAGCTCTCTCTCTCTCTCTCTCTCTCTCTCTCTCTCTCTCTCTCTCTCTCTCTCTCTCTCTCTCTCTCTCTCTCTCTCTCTCTCTCAAAAACCATTAGTAACGCAACGTTTGGATGACACATTTATTGCAATAAAACTTGAAACCTAATCACACAAAGAAAAATAGCTAAGATTCCAAAACTCAATCCTCAGGACAAACAGAGTCTAATATCCATTGAAGGCCACATACCTCTTCACACCATTGATCCTCGCAGCTTCAAGCATATTGAAACTTATCATCGTATTGTTGTACATTATAACCGAATGATTCGATTGTATAAAGCCCATCCCTCCCATATCAGCAGCGAGATTGAACACGTGATCAACACCATTGGTAACTTTCAGGCAATTGTCCATGACCCTCAGATCGACAAGATGGAACTCCTGACAGAACATATCCTCCGTCATGTGCTCGTTCTTCTTCCAATCCGAAGCAATGATGTAGTGCCCCTCGTTCTTCAACCTCCTAGCAATATGTGATGCAATGAACCCACCAGCACCAGTTATTGAAATTCGGAGCTTTTCAGAAGGCCAATAAGGCTCCCGCTCCAAATTCTCATAAGTGTACTCACCATAGTTGCCAGCACTTCCCATTCTAGAACATAAAAACATAACCCAAATCGATTTAGTTAAAGGACAACAGATAAGAAGTTTCAAAACCATAACCCAAATCAATTTAGTTAAAGAACAACAGATAAGAAGTTTGAAAAGCACAAAGCTAAAAAACATTATTGCAGATGGCACAACAGCCTTTATAACCATGAAGGCCCAAAATGTTATGATATGCCACATTACAAGCAGAAATATAACAGATGTTTTTCTTATAAAAGAATAGATTTTATTAAATAGCAGCCATCATAGAACAGAACCTTCACATTAACCACAAATTTAATGGCCAATATAGCACGCATTTTGGTTCCCTCTTCCATTTTTTTCTGTCTTTTTTATAACGATTGTTACAGAGCTGCAATTGCGTAATGACCGCAGTCCCTTGAACATAATATTTGCATGGTGCTGATTTTAGAAAACCATGTTTACAAGAATTTAGGGCCTGTTTGGTTGGCGCTTTAAAAAATGAATTCATCTCATTTTAGTTAATGTAGTTATGTATTAGAGATAAATGTTAGTAGATTTTAAAAAACAAATAAACCATTTATATGAGTATGATCTCTAATACACAATAATCTCTACTATATATAACTCGAGCAAACACAGACAATAGTCTTCAAAGATTCTCGAACTTTGGGTTTTAAAAGGACATCGGAAGGGATTTAAAATGAAGTTAGGGTAGGAGGTTCATTTAGAGGCATGGCTGGTTGGCAATGTATGGGTCAGATTTTACCTCGAAAAAGCCCTACTACCATTCTCTCTCCCATCCTCACCCCATTACAGTTAACTAAAGTGAGATAAAATCATTTTCAAGTGGCAAAAACAGGTCCTTGGCGCACCAAGTGCCGCATGATACGAACAGAAGTTTCATTCAATTGCACCCAAAAATAATGCTCCAACTCCTAGTATGGAAAGAACCCAAAGATAAAGCAAAACAATGTAAATCGCCTAACTGAAACTGCAAAGAAATTTTTATTTTTATTTTAAAAAAACAAAAAAAAAAAAAGAAAAGAAAAAAGAAACAGACATTGGCAATTTGGCAAGTGCTGATTTTGGGAGGGTGCCGAATGACCCGTAAAAGTTTCATTTTCAAAATTCATCTATGCATATCAATAGTTACACTTATCCTTTCAAGGTGGTTTTCCTACCATGGCCCATCTAAGTTAGAACCTAGAATATGGACGGTTCCGATCATCAAACCAGTTCTACCTGCCACAAGGGGCCCACACATGCTGATGAACCTGAATTGCCACATGGGGCAGAAAATGAAACTATTGTGAAGCTCAGCCTAAAAAAAATGCATAAAATGTAATTGAGTTGGTTGTTTTCTGCTAATCCAACAAAATGGGAAGGAAATTACCCACCCAAAGCCCACATTACAATATTGAAAGGAAACACCAATTCAGAACAGAAACAAATAATAACCCAAAAAGAAAATCCAGAAACAAATAAAGGACCAAAATAAGAAAAGAAAAGAAAATCCAGCAACATGCTCTCAGCTTTCCACTCAAAGAAACAAAATAACACAAAATAAATGGAGAACTAATAAACCAATCCATAGAATAAGTGATTTTATTTCTAAATAAGTGATTTTTGTTCTTAAGGCCTAGAAATCACAGGTAGCATAGCAAACCAAGAAGCACTAGGAAAGGAAAAAAAAAAAAACATGACCCTGTAAATAAAGAAAACCCAGAAAAACAAAACGACATCTTTTAATTCAAAAATAAAAACGGAAGAAAGAAGATAGAGAGAGAAAAAAAAAAGACATACCCAAAAAACAGAGAACTAAACAATTTTACCTGAAACGCATACAAATCTACAAAAATTAAAATAAATAAAAAATAAAAAATAAAAAATAAAAGGAGAAACAATAACCCAATAAATAAATAAAAGAACAAAAAAAATACCTCTTTCAACTAACAATATAAGAAAAAAAATCAACAATTCTGCTTCAAATCACCAGAAGAAGAAGAAATCATAACCAAATACATTTTAACAAAAAACAAAAAACTACTAAAATCACATCATTATACTCAAAAATAAATAAATACAATCACCAAACAAGCATGTCCAGAAAAATTACATAATTTATCTCAAGTACATTGAAATAAATACAAAACAATAAAACCCATTATTCAAAAAACATATTACACCACTTCAGCAATTGAAAAGAAAATAAATAAATTAAAAAAAAAAATCAAATGTCGTCTCTGATAATTATCATATCAATAAACACACAAAGGATATGATATTTACCTAACAGACCCTCCAAACGGTACCTTAAAGAGTTAAAAAATCAAGAGAGACAGAGCTGAAGTTGCAGATTCAAAGGTCGAAGCTTTCTTATATAATAAGAGGAGGGCCGCAGGGATGCTTAAAAACAAAAAGGACTCCTGCTTTTTCTCCTTGAGTTTCTATTTTTATTTAATGGAATTTTAATACGGCCCCAGGCATCTTAATTTGGAAAAGTGGGGCATTTCTGATATAATCCAGACCATTGATCTGTTTAATTTCACCTTGGATGGACCATATTCAGAAAATAATCTATATTGGAAGATTCTTTCAACCAATATTAGTAACATATAGAACTGAATGTGGACCATTATTTTATCTCTTGTAACCTTCTATAGATTAAAAAAGAAAAGTAAAGGTAAAGATTTTCGTAGAATCACTCGTACTAAATCTGTATAATAAAACTGATCAATGGTCTGGATTATCGATACATGGTATCAATTTTCAGATTTGAAAATACGTGTACACTGTTCAGATACGTGGGACACGCATCATATATTTTCTCCTTTTTATATCTTTCGTTTCCGTCTTCTGACGAGTGGGTGTGGAAAGGCCGCGCCTCGTGGGGCCCACTGGGACGTAACATGATTGACGGAATCGGATTGCGTACTGAGTTACTCATTATATTTTTATCGTAGCGGGTAAACTAAGTTGATTTACTGCGAATGTATTTAGTTTTTCCACACCGTATATCCATTTTTTCAGCTCATTTTAGTGGTTGAGCCCAAAATTGAAGTATATTTAAAGCTCGGGTGGACCACACCACAGTAAATAGTGGGAATAATGACTTCTGCAGTTGAAACCTTGCCAGGGCCAACCATGATGTTTATTTATCACCCAACTTATTAATAAGATTACACAAACATTGATGAAGGGAAAACATAAATAAAAGCTTAGATTCAAAACTTCCATAGCCCTATGAATTTTTCAACGGTGGAATTTCAATTCACAATTTTCCCCGTGGTGAGGTCGGTTTCAGCATTGGAAATACTTTATTTTTTTTGTTCATACTTAAATTTTTTGTTTTTTTTTAATGGATAAACGGAATGGATAAAATACGTAATTACGGTGGACCCTACTCCATCGACTGGGAAATGCTGTCAGCGCTTGTGTGCGGCCCAGTTCAATCCCCGCCCGTCTCTAGCCCCGAACGGACAATACTGTTGGCGGGGCCACCGTGATGTGCCCTGTTATCCAAGCCGTCCATCCCTTTTCTCAGATCATTTTAAAATATGAGCACAAAAATGAGTTAGATACAACGCTCAAGTGGACCACACCGAATAATAGGCTTGGTTGCGTTAAATGCCGGTTGCATTAATGCAAGAGTCATACGGACTGTCTACTCGGCTAGTAGTCGGTGCTCTGTGGGCCCCACCATGATGTATGTGTTTCATCCATTCCGTTTATCCATTTTTACAAACTACTTTAGGCTTTATACCAAAAATTATATGAATATAAATATCAGGTGGACCACACTACAGGAAAACAATAGTGATTAGATATCTCTACCATTAAAATGATCATAAGGCCTACTGTACTGTTTATTTGACATCCAATCTGTTGATTAGGTCATACAGACCCAAATTAAGGGAAGAAAAATAAGCTTGATTCAAAACTTTTATGACCCCTAAAAGGTTTTTAATGGTCAACACTCATTTAACACTGTTTCATTTAATGTGGTCCAGTTGAGATTGGGATATATCTCATTTATTCTGGTAGTATAAAATGATGTGGAAAAATAGATAGACGACATAGATGAAACACTTACATCACGATGGCCCACAGAGCACCGACCACCAGCCATTGGCTTGCGGCAGGGGAGTAGCCAATCCGTTTTCCCATCTCGAGTGGAAGCGGATTGGATGGTGTACACACACCACCTATATAGCTGGTGTACTGGCGTCAACAAGTTTCCATAGGTCTCATAATCAACTATGTGTTATATCCAAACCATCCATCTATTGGACGATCTCATATAAGGCTCGAGACTAAAAATAAGACAGATCTAACTATTAAGTGGACCACACTGCAAAAAGTAGTGAGGGGGATTGAACATCTCCTATTGAAACCCTTTTATGGTCACATAAGTTTTGGATCAATATGAAAATTTGTTTTCCCTCTTCATCCAGGTCTTCGTGACTTTATGAATAGATTGAATGGAAAGTAAATGTTATGGTAGACCTTACGAATTTTTTAATGGTAAAAATCATTATCCCCACTTCTATTTGTGGTGTGGGTCCAGTAGATCTTGTATGTGATCCATTTTTTGGATAATGCTTCAAAACGATCTGGAAACAATTGATGAACGTGTGGATATAATAAATACATCACTCCAGGGCCATGTAACTTTGATATTCTTGACCGTTCGTGCTGGAGGAGCGTCAGCGCTCGTCTTGGCACGACACTACCTACACAATCTATATAGCTGTTGTGTGGAACACCAGCAATCCGCTTGCACCTGGGGTGTGGCTCTGCCTCATTTTGTGCTCATGCCTGGAAATGATCTCAGAATAGTGACGGACGGCTTGGATAAATAGATAAATCAGGGTGGACCCGACTACAGTACTTCACATTCGGGCCAGAGACGGGCAGGGGTATGACGCAATCCACGTCCCTTCCCCACGAAATCGTTGGGCTCTATCTACCTAATATGCTCTTCTCATACTAAGGCCCGATTGTTAAATCTAAAGCATAAAGGCTGTATCTGAAATCCGAAGCTGAATTTGAATATGAAGTTAATAAATAAATAAATAATAATCTTGTTTAATAATTACGGCCGAAGTCTAAAAATTAAGTAATGAATCTGAAATAATTATTTGTTAACAAACTTCTTAAATATCTGAAATATGTTAAGTTAAACATTTGCCCGTCTCTGGTTTAGAAATGTTTTGCATTATAATGAATTATTTTTTATTATAAATTAAAATCATTATATTTAATTCAAATAAACTAAAATACACTAAAATACTTAAAAAAAACTAAAATTATTATCATAAGGCCCTCAATTCCTCTTAGCAAGATGATTGTCACTATGTGTTGTATAGGATTGATAGCAACAAAACCTTCAAATAGGACCACATTATATTTATATGCTATCCAAACCGTTTATAAGGTCTTTCCCAATTTGATGAAGTGAAAACATATCCAAAACTTCCATGGCCTATTTACGTTTATTTTTCATCCAATATGTTCATAAGGTTACAAATACTTGTTGAAGAGGGAAAAAAAATAAAAAAATCATATTGATCCAAAACTTTTGGACCCTAAAAAGGGTTTCAATGGTAGACATTCAATCCCCTGCTGCTTTTCGCAGCTTTTTTTTCGTCTCAAGCTTTAATACGAGCTCGCCAAATGGATGGACGGTTTGATATATAACACATACCTCATGCATGATGGGACCTATAGAACTTGCTGACGTCAATACAACAGCTATACAGCTGGTGTGAGGTACACCAACTCATCCGCATGGACGCGGATTAGCTACTGACAAGTTGAATAGCGAGATTCGCGGAGTGATGTCATTAAGTTCCATGGGCCACTATGATGTATGTGCTTTATCTACACCGTCCATCTATTTGGAGATTAATTTAGGCATAAGTTAAATAATGAGGAAGATCCAAATGTAACGCCCCAGTCATTGCTTCAATGTGGGCGGGCGCGATGTGGACGGGGCCTGAGGGCCTGGACGAGCTACCGCATGATTGCTTGTCTCCAAGTGCAGAGGTTCGTAAGTAATATCCTGTGAATATAGGGTCGATCCCATAGGGAGAGGAATAGCTAGAAGGAAAAAATTAAATGCAAAACAAATTAGGTAATAAAAATTAAAACTGATGATTTGATTTTGGATTTTTGAATGGATGTAATTCAACTGAATTAAAATAACACCCAAGCTTCAAAGTTCCACACATAGGTAATGTTCCAAAATCACAATGACTTGGATAACACAATTAGGATCTGAGCACTATGGTCAGCCTAATCGAAAAATAAAACATTTAAAATATTTTAATAAATGATATAAAATATTAGAAATTATGAATTTGCACCATTGACATATATTCTCAAGCGTCAGTGATTTTAAGTATTCAATATCTATGGATAATGAATATCAAAGAAATATAACAGGTTTTTAACCTCTCCTATCTAGGGAAATCTGATTGATATAGGGTAAGCCTATATCTATCAATGTGGATCTCATATGATGGAAACATATGGATCTCATAAGAGGTAAAAACATAAAAAACACAAATCTAAATAATAGATAACATGCATACACCATTCTTCTCATCATATTAAAACAATCAATCATCATAATCTTAAAAGAAACATTAAACCCATGTGCTTCCCTTCTATCTTGGGCTAGAAGGAACTTAGAAA